>JAOWCC010001751.1:14771416-15282828 GCA_030867875.1 Actinernus sp. WN-2022
GCTTAGATGTTAGTCTTAATAACATTTTATTTATTTATATGTTACTGTTTTTATAACATATTCTTAGATTTCATTAATGTCTAAAAATATACTAAAGAGTTTGTAAATGGTTCTAAAAGGCTATTGATAGGCATAACTGAGCAACTAGTTTCTTGCTGTTTACTTTTCTTGGTTTATTTTCATTTTGCTTTCAGCAATTTAGTATTCTAACAGGAGAAGACTGATTCCCTTGCTATCTTGCTTGACTATCACAAAGGACGAGAAGGGGGAGGGTTTTTTCCCTTTAATAGTTCGGGTCCTTGTTTAATATTTATTTTGAGTCCAGATGTTCGCTGAGTAAGTTGGACCAATCACAGTTGCTTGTGCAATTAGGTGCAATACTCTTGGGCTTTTGTCACACGGCGGCCATGTTTGCTTGAAACAATAGATTTCCCACGTGTAGCCTCGTATTGAGCAGTTTCACAACGAGTTCACGCGTGCAAAACAAAGGATTTTATACTCCTGGAATTAAACATGGCAGCCGTGTGAATAAGGTCCATCTTTCTCGATTTTTTTCGATTATAATTAGGCTTTGCCTGCGGAGGAGTCTACCTATATATGTGTCATGGGCGTTTTCAGAAGTTGGGATATTTATGGCCTATTTTCCCCGACAATTAGTGTGTTGTACCAGCGGAGCAACAAAAGATGTCTCATTAGCTACTTCTGTCATACCAACATGTCTGCTACGCTTTTGTGATTTTATTCTGATTGCAACTCAACAATAGTGGAAATCATTCTAAAAATGACCTGTGAAAACGCTGTTCATAGGCCAAGTATGCGGGATGGACGCTCCTGGTTATTGGATCCTGCCAAGACCCAGTATGAGTTATCGAGACTTATGGTTATGGATTTCTGGGTGTATAGAGGAAAATGGGCTTGGTAATGGCAGGCAGTTTGTTTGATTCGTCCTCTGATCCCTCCTCCACCCATAGAAATAATAATAATTATTCGATTAATTCATCTACTGATATTGAAATCATGCTATTTCCAGTTTATAACAGCCTAGACTATATAGCATATAACAGCCTATATAAGCCTCTGGCTTGGGAGACCCGGTAACGGCTTCCTGTATCTTCGACGTAAAATACACCATTTATTATTAACCAGCCTAGACTATATGAAGTACGAACCGGCAAAACGTCATGCTCCGCTGGCCGAAAGAACGAAGGCTCTGGAGTTCAAATGCAAGGTCTTAAACTTTTTTAGTAAACAAATTTATAAATTAGTAAACTCACAGTGAATTACAAATTAAGAAAACTTCAACCTGTTAAAGTCTTTGGCTTAGCTTTTAAGTAGTTTTCATGTTTTTTTGCGTATATACGCGTACGTATTTAAAATTAGAACAGGGGTGCTTGCCTCTGTTTCCTTTTAGTTTCGACTCTTTTGTGTTTCTTTATTGTACTAGCACACACACGTGGCTCAGCTAAATGTTAACAGTTCTGTCTATATAATTTTTTTCAACAGAATTCAGGAGTCAGAAATTGGATGCAAGATGAGCACATCAGAAAAAATACCTTCAAACTTGGAATACCGTTGATAGAAAGAATTACATCTCATTGACTCGGGCTCAGCTTGAATTCCTTGCAAAGGTAACCAAGTTTTCCACTTCTAACTCAAGGAGAACATCTTGAGAATGCAATACGACGCTATGAGCTGTTCTGGTTACCATTGTGTAAAAAACATGGACCCATGTCATGCGATGATTGGGCAGCACCGCTGGACGTGGCTTGGATATGGTACTTGCACATGCTTGCGCCCGCGAGCTACATAAAGGACTGCACAAGACTGATTAAAAATGCCCCAAAACCATATGATGAAAAAAGGTGATGCCTTAAAAATGCTCTACGGTTAACCGAAGAACTCTGGAATACAGCCTATTCTGAGAGCGAGTCCTTTCAAACTGACCTAAAGTACCCTTCTCCGATAAAAAGGTTTAGGTCTGCAATAACCTATGACTTCCGCTCAGCGTCAATAACACACAGAGAGTTTTACTACCAAGTTGCCTTGCCTCATTATCGTGACGAGGTTTTCTTGAACGCTGCCACTGAACGCTATGTCAAGCACTTGGATCTTCAAAGAAAACATCCCATGATGCAACTGACACCACCTGTTGACGTCAGACTGATTACGCAATCCCACCAACTGAACCCGATATTCTACAACTATCAGGCTGGTGTAATACTTGGGCTAGTAAGAGATCCTGTTCACATGAGCGACGATGAACCTTTAGTGAATGTGTATGAAATCGAAACGGAGTCGAGGAAGGTGTGGAAAGATTGTGGTTTTATCATATGATCAGCCTGGAACCATGTTTCGAGGAACACCTCCTTCGCCTGCATTATTTTCTCGATCCAACATCAACACAGTACTTGTCAATGGCATCTCTTACTTACAACGTAAATATGACAAAGATCGAGGTGTCAAATCTGAATCCTAAAATGGCATATACAGTTTGTTTTAAAGGAGCTGATAATGAAATGATCTACGAGGCTAAAATCGCAGAAAGAGAAAATGAAAAATGCAAAAATTCGAAGTTATAAAACAAGATCACTAACATGGATACCAAACGGACACAGCGGAGTGGAGTATGTGCAATTAAACGATTTTCCAACAACTGATGGGAGACGAAATTCAGGAGGTTCTGAATTGGAAGGTCCAACAGGTTTTATAAATCCTGCGAGCGCTCTTATAGTCATGACAAATAACCCCAGTAAGCAGTCTTTAGATGTTGATCAAGGAATAAAATGATTTTCAATACAATCACAGTGTTGGAGATGGGATTTCCTCGATGGCAGATTTTCTTTTAAGCACACCAGACAACACAACGCTTAAAGTTTCTTTATACGAAACTCAAAAACATGTTTTTGTTTCGAGTAAGACTTTGGTTGGCACACTAGAAATTGATGCATTGAAGTTACTGGACTCTAATGATGCTGAAATGGTGTCCCATACTCAAATGACATCGAGTTGCGTTTCCGGCCAGTTCACTGGAGGAGCTCCAACGATCAATATAACATTGACAGCAGTCCCGCAAACCTCCGGCCATCTTTTCTTTAAGATCGAGCCTGAATTTGGATTTGCAAGGTTTAGTAACTTATTCAAGGCACTCACATTTCCCAAACTGATGTTATCACCGATAGTTTTTAATGAACTTGTGGCTCCAGCGGAGGTTATGACTTACCCGATATCCGACCACAGGGGAAACGTTGCCTTCTCGTGTCGGGTAGTCAGGGCTGTTGCTAGTGCTAATAACATGTTTGCCGTGGAGGTTTTAGACAAGCACGGTCACGTGGCTGCCACGAGTCATGTGTTACAAGATGACGCCCTGCCACGAAAACAAGATCTTCAATCACCTTCTGGTTGCGTCTTCTTTGAGCCAAAGGAAGGCGACCGCGCCATGCTAATTCGCGGTTGTATAGACTGGGGCATCTGTATAGGACGTCAAATGACTTTACCTCAAGTTGATCGAGGAATGTCTAGTTTTCTAGGTTTGAAATTGTTCTTGCATGAAGACAGCTCATTTTACCATTTGCGCAAATGCAAGAATTCCTCATACGTGGTAGAACTGAGACGAGCAGATGAAAGGCATTCCTTTGTTTGTCTGCGTCTGAACGAGGGCAGGATCGTGATGTCACAAAATGTCACTGAAGTCCCAGAGGTTCTCGCTCTTTGCTGGTCAGCATTGGTTCTTAGACATCTTTCAGCCAAACAAGACCACGATAGCTGGGTCTTCATTGACGAAGATGGAGTCGACTTATTTGGTCTTTTCCAATGTAGTGATGATATTGGAAGTGTCTGGGATGACAGGTTTGGCGAAGAAAAGGAGAGAAAAGAAGATTGTTGTTATTTTGTGTCGGAGAGTTGGGGTAACATTGTCATGTGATTCACTGAATGCAAATTTAAAATTATGAATTATGATCTTCGCGTAGTTTGCAGTTTCCTACACCTTCTGTCTATTTTCAACTGGCAAGTAAATTGCTATATTTGCTTTATGTAAGCACATTCGCCGACAGAAAATACAAGTGACGCGTGGAACATTCCACGGGATTGTCACTCGTCAACTTATATTTATATTATTGTCACGGCAATTTACATTTATTACTCGACATATTTAATACTTTATACAACTTAGGGCGCGTTCGTTTGTGACTACCCTGGAATAAGAATAGCCGGTATAATACGTGTACGCGTTCGTTTGGGACTATCCTGGAATAAGAATAGCCGGTATAATACGTGTAAGCGTTTGTTTGGGACTATCCTGGAATAAGAATAGCCGGTATAATACGTGTAAGCGTTCGTTTGGGACTATCCTGGAATAAGAATAGCCGGTATAATACGTGTAAGCGTTCGTTTGGTACTATCCTGGAATAAGAATAGCCGGTATAATACGTGTAAGCGTTCGTTTGAGACTATCCTGGAATAAGAATAGCCGGTATAATACGTGTAAGCGTTCGTTTGGTACTATCCTGGAATAAGAATAGCCGGTATAATACGTGTAAGCGTTCGTTTGGGACTATCCTGGAATAAGAATAGCCGGTATAATACGTGTACGCGTTCGTTTGGTACTATCCTGGAATAAGAATATCCGGTATAATACGTGTAAGCGTTCGTTTGCCGGGTACTATCCTGGAATAAGAATAGCCGGTATAATACGTGTACGCGTTCGTTTGGTACTATCCTGGAATAAGAATAGCCGGTATAATACGTGTAAGCGTTCGTTTGCCGGGTACTATCCTGGAATAAGAATAGTCGGTATAATACGTGTAAGCTAGCGTTCGTTTGAGACTATCCTGGAATAAGAATAGCCGGTATAATACGTGTAAGCGTTTGTTTGGGACTATCCTGGAATAAGAATAGTCGGTATAATACGTGTAAGAGTTCGTTCGGGACTATCCTGGAATAAGAATAGCCGGTATAATACGTGTAAGAGTTCGTTCGGGACTATCCTGGAATAAGAATAGCCGGTATAATACGTGTAAGCGTTTGTTTGGGACTATCCTGGAATAAGAATAGCCGGTATAATACGTGTAAGCATTCGTTTGGGACTATTCTTTAAAGGGGAACTGAACCCTAAAATCAACCCAACGTCTTTGCAAAGATGTATTCGAAAGAAATAAGTTCTGCTATTTTATTTTTCTGTGTTGCGCGTTTATGAGGAGAAAATCAGTCTCCAAGTTCGATTTTCCGCTGAAAAATCTATATTGTGTGGCGGCTCAATTCAGTGCAAATTTCCCATTATGCACGTCACACATATCAAGGAAGAAAGGAAGAACGCTCACACCTCTAGCACAAGGAAAACACAATGGTCCGCAATTAGAAGCCGTTAGTCCTGCTATTCAATGTCGGGGACAGCATGGCAAAACTAATTTGTTCCCCGTATACTACGTCACAAATTACAAGACTTGAGCCGTCTGTACATAGCGTGTGAGTAAGATTTTCGGATTTTCTCTTGCTAGACGCGCAACAAAGAAAAATAAAATAGCAGAACCTATTTATTTCGAAAAGATGTTTGTATAGACGTTGGGTTGATTTTAGGGTTGAGTTCCCCTTTAATAACGGATAATTACTGAGACCATTTATTGCAGTCAGTGCAATATATGTAATAATGCTGATGGCCTCGGTAATTATCTGTTATAATTATTGTTCCTCATCAAAACTCCGTGTTCTTTCTTGCACAATATTGACGATTTAAGCCACGATTTTTATTGTGTTGAAATGTATGAACCAATTAAATTTGCGGTATTGTATATGTCTGCATCACTCGTATTCTTCTTACTTTGTTGTATATAAAGGTTAATCAGTGGCCATTCAAGTTATTTTCCTAAAGAGCTCGAAATATAAAATGCAGTTGCGTCACTAACGTGCGCAGGTGGTGTACAGTACAGAAAATGAGGTCCCATAATTGTTAGACGTCTGTGTAGGCATAAAGTGAGTGAGTGAAGGCTTTGTGTATTTCAGCTCTGAAGTGGGGTCATTACACTTATGACTGGCAGTTTGAGAGTGCCCCGAGTCTTGTCGTAATTAAAGCAAGTGAGCAGGGCTGGTGAATATTAGGTACTTATTGACCGAGTGGGAGGGCCGAACGGGAAACTATTTGGCTCGAGGTCATGACCGAGAGCCAAATATTTTCCCGTCCGACCCGATGTAACTCAGTCAATAGGTTTTTTATCATATGACCATATTTTGTTGGTAGATCAAACCGCAAAACAGCAAGAAAAAATTGTGCAGGGCCGGACTGCTTTTTCCGGCCCGCTCACGCCACACGTCCGGTCCTCATCACGTGACTTTTGTAAATGGTTTAGAAAGGAAAGCGCGCGCGGGGCCGTACGGGTCATATGATAATGCACATTAATATTGCAGCCTGTAGCCAGTTGTAACAATATTGCAGTATGTTGGCTATACAAGGCTGCATTCGGTGATATAGTGCAGAGAGAGAACAATGGGTTTTGATGAGGGTCTAATTATCATCCTGGAATTACTTGGAGTACATTCTGTGTATTCTACTCCTGGAGGCAGAATAACCACAATATTCTTATTCCGGAATAAGAATATTCCAGAAAATTCCAAACGAACTCTCCCATAGATATGTTTTCTATAATATTTATACATTATGAGAATTTATTTATTATTTTCCAAATGCCAAATATCATGATGTAATATATATATATATACACGGTGGTGCGAAGATATGAAGTTTATCCTCGAGAGTCGAAAACATTTCACGAGTGAGCTCAGCGAACGAGAGGATAGGCTTCATATCTTCAAACCACCGTGTAATTTTCTTTTTATTTTATGGACAAATAAACTGCTCTACTGAGAACTCTTATCTATTCATTTTACTCAATGTCAGTACAAACTTCTTCGTGAACTTTCTAAGCTGTTCTAGGGAGTTTCATCGGATTTTTTTGTCTCTTCGTTGCAGTCGAGTTTAGATCGTATTTGGCTTTTGTGCTCGGAATATTCAGTCATGCAGCTCATGACAAAAAAAATCAACCGTGAGTCGAGTGTAGTGTCCAAAACAGTTAATGTAGTGGGAAGTGTGCGAGGAGTAAAAGCAGACCACCATGTACCAGCTTTAAGCTGTAATACTCATCCTGCTATAACAAATAAAAATTTAAGCGCGTAAAACTCTGGTTTCAATGTGCGACGTTCGGGAAGAAACCTCGAAATATCGACAATGATCCTACAAATATATTTCACCATGTGAGCCGTGAGCTGAGATTATTCAGCAGAAATTATGTTTGTTATATTTTAGCTGGTCATGTGCGGAGTTGTGATCGAAAATTACCAGGCCATGTGAGCCATGAGCTCGAATCATTCAGCGTGAATTGTGCTTGCTAACTAGCGGACCATGCGAGTCGCGAGTTGAAATTATTCAGCGCGAATGTGTACCATATGTTAGCGGGTGATGTAAGCTGGGAGCGGATACTGTGTGCTGTATAGTCTGCGAGCTATGGGCCGGGTACTGGTTGCTAGGGGAGACGAACCCTCGCCTCAGCTCGCTACCGCGACCCACTCTCTTATCACGGGCGAGATCTGGAACCCAATATCTGAACACCTCGCCAACAGAGCATAGATCATGGGCTGGGTCCAAAATAGGGGTTCAGTTCGGAAACTATTTCAATATGCGGGCTGTGCGTACGATTCCAATATTCAGGTTCCCAGAATTTTTACCAATAATCTATCGTGCAAACAGTTTGCTGGGTTTATATCCCAAACCATCACGGATCGAATCATCGTGGGCGCTGTTGGAGTTGTGGGAAGAGTTAACGAGGCGCGCCCACCAATTCTCGTCATGCCACTCACGGTGGAACCCAACAAGCCTCGTCTCTGCCAGGACCAGCGATAACTCAATTGTTGGATGCCGAAAAATATGACATTCTTTCTAGACTAGCTTATAGTTTTCACCCGATACGTTGAAAGGGACACTTCCCGATCAAGTTAGACGACACCCAGCGACTTTCTTTGTTATAAGTCTTTGTTCGCTTTTGTCAACCGTAACCGTGCACAAAACACAAGAGATATTGAATATGTTAATCATCAGCCAATAGAAACGAGAGTTCATTCGTTCAGGGGACGCTAATGAGCTATGACCATACACAATCTTCTTACCCCCTTCCAACCTAAATCGCAGCGCCTTTGAAGTTTGCCGGGTTTCCTAACCATTCCCGTTACACTAGTCTTTCAAAACGTTGGTTTGCCTTGTAATATAGCTTAGGCTATATTACAAATCACTTAATGACCGGTCCCTCGGTAGACTACTTGCAAGTCCCGTCTATTCCGCTAATTTATATAAGCCTGGCTAAACATGGTTGAACATGGCATAGTATAGTTCAACATGGCTAAACATGGTCGTGTTTAGAACGGCAAGTAGCTCTAAACCCAGCAGCTTTGCCATTCTTATGTAGAAATTAGCGGAATAGGTCCCAAGTAGTTTTCCTTTAATCTAGATGTGGCCTGCGTAGTGCCCCTCTTCTTGTTCGTAATTTTTTTTCAGCGGCGCGAGGGTGACCTCGCTTTCGCGCTCTCAACACATACCCGGGGACAAACTAAGACCGCAGGAAAAAGTATTATAGGGCTGCTACGCGGGCAAGTCTCGATGTTTCCCTGGAAACAGAACTCACCGTTTCCCGCGCGACCATGCAGTTATTAGTCTTACCATGCAGATGAGGTATACACAAGTTGTAGTTTGTCAAAGGAAAAACAAAGAATGACCATTTTTGAGGTCACATACCACCTTAAGCTTTTTCTTGATATTTAATTATCCAAGCTGGTTAAAAGTTTAATTACATTTCTTTTCAAGACATTACCAATGCACTAATTAACCTAGCACGTAAATGACAGGAACCCATGTGTAAATGTTATCAAAATCAGAGGCTGCGAGATGCCACGCCCTTCCTACACCCCCCCCCCCTCTAGGGGGCCATACTTCGTACCTTATAGTTTAGTTACCACCACCAGTTCAGAACAAGATGGCGGCTTAGTGTACTTTTACCCACAATCCTTTGCGCGCGAAAAACTTTAAATCAGTTATAAGATCGCGACAGTTCTAAATCTTAAAAACAAGCCAGTACAAGTGCTGTTACCAATACACAGTCACTGAAGAGCAGAGGATTTCCACTTAGGTTCGCAAGGGTTTGTGGTCAAATGACAGCCACCAACCCTTTTTCATGTGGTGATCGAAGAAGACACGCAATGTATCATAGATTAAAAAGTAAGAACGTCATAAAAAGTTATACGTGAAGACGTCGAGCTTATACGACACAAATACGATGAATTATTATACAAATGTGGAACTTTCTTATTTTGCTTAGATTGAAAGCAACTTTACCAAAACTGCTTTGATAAAAGTTTGTTTGACTGGCTCTCATGACATAGAAAAGTTATCTGGCAAAAGGGAAATCAAACATTTTGAATAATTACGTTAACAGGACAAGACCCCTCGACATAGTTTTGCGCTATCTCCCCTTCCTAAATATTTCGAGAAGTCGTAGTTTTCTTAAAACTATAACATCAAAATAGCACTTTAGCTTGCTAGCTTTCTAGCGTCTATACAAGACTTTCATAATGGCCGCCTCCTAATTTGCATAATTTGGAAGATAAATCTGTAGAGGGAAACCAATGCTACCACATGAAAGATCACATTAAAACTAGTAATAGTGTAAATGTGGAGAATTGCTGTTGAGCTACGAGCATTTCTAATGCAGAAAAACATGAAAGCGAGGCTAGGACAAATCTCTCTAATTTCAACTGGCTGTAACTTCATTGCTTTTTAAGCTACAGCACTCAACTTTCACAAGTTCACTAATGTCGACACGCTCTTTCACGTAGCAATGTTCATATTTTCTATAAATGTGGATAAACAACCGAAACGGAAAATCACATATGCAAATTAGGAGGCGGCCATTATGAAAGTCGTCTATAAATACAGTATTACATGGCTGCTCTACTGCACAGCAAATCAACTTTGTGTAGGCATTCCCTGCGTGTTTGGAAATAGTTGTAAAACATGAGCCGAGTTCGTATAAGTGTTGAAACGTTTCTGTAGCCGACTTGCACGTTACGTCATCGCCGCCATGTTGGTGGACGTTAACAAAAGATTCCTCATTAGCTTCTCTTGTTAGTTCCACCGCAATGGCCGCAAGGCTTTGTTATTTGAATCTCTGGGTATTGGTTGCAAGTCAGCAATATTGAGCATCTTTACTTTATGGATCAGCAACAGAAAAAGAGCGCATTCCTTTGGGACTTATGGCGACTTCCTATTCCGATATACAGTAGAAAGAAGAGATTGTGGAATACTAATTCCCAAATTATCTTGATGGAGGTGACCTGAGAACGAACGTACACTTGAAAACGTTTCCGATCGAATGCGCGCGCGCCATAGAGTTCCCGCCAAACCATTTCCAAAAGAACGCCATTTTGCCTCAAGTAAACCGCTGTTCGATTCTGTTATCGGGAGGAGAATTATCAGAATGTATTATGTTCATTCGTATAACGGAATAGGTACGCTATTCTTATTCCAAAAGAACGCGCCCAAAGAGACGATTGGTCAGTCAATTTAAGCCTTAACACGAAGAGTCAATCAAATGCATCATTCGTTCACGCGTTACTGACGCGTGTTTGTAGTGTGCGCTAGACAAGTTCATTTAACCTTCCCGTTACTTATTATGGTAATGCAGAGAGAAATAACATTATCATATTAGCCATACGGCCCCGCAAGCACTTTCAAAACAATTTGCAGAAGTCACGTGATTGGGGCCGTACGTGTCTGATGTGCGCAGGCCGGAAAAAGCCGTCCGGCCCCGTTCGATGTTATGCTTGTTCTTGTGGCGTTATTCAAACAAGCTAAGTGCTCATATGATAAGACTTATTGACTGAGTTAGGTCTGAGTTTGGCTCTCGGTCATTTTGTACGCTGCGCTCGGTCCGTATGTACGAACCTCGAGCCAAATATTTTCCCGTCCCTCCCTCCCTCAGTCAATCAGTACCTAATATTGACCTCCAGTTCATCAAAGCCTGATTAAGGCTCATCCAGGATTAAGGTAATCATTAGTCTTATAAGCTAACTCGTGGATCATTAGTCAGATAAGCTAACTCGTGGATCATTAGTCAGATAAGCCAACTCGTGGATCATTAGTCTGATAAGCCAACTCGTGGATCATTAGTCTGATAAGCCAACTCGTGGATCATTAGTCTGATAAGCTAACTCGTGGATCATTAGTCTGATAAGCTAACTCGTTGATCACAGATTTGGGATTAAAAACCCCGTATGGTGAGGAACAAGTAGCATATTTCTACTTGTAATCCTATAATAGATAAATATACATTTTTTTCCCAAGAGAACGAAAGGCCTCTGATTACATTTAACCCAGGATAAACACTAATCGGGCTTCGAGGAACTCAGGACAGAAAACCTATTCTGGGTTCCATGCTTAATGTTTCGTTCTCAGTTGTTGTCATGTTTTGTAACAAAAAAATATACGTTAAGAAACCTCTTTGACTACAAAGAACTATAAATAGTTACAAACTTGTGGTAAAGGTTACTGGGTTCAATGATTCACAACAGTGCTTTCATATTACCATGACCATGCATGGTTCTGATTGGCAACGATGGCATCTAAACCATTCAAATGCCACATAAATTAGCTCAATTTGATTCACATTTTATCCAACGAGAATAAAGGTACGTTTAGAGTATAAATTGATGGAATCCAAAACTGTAACTAAAGAAAAACTTAAACTTGAAAATATGAAAGTCGCTGTAGTGAAGCACAATCTAATGACAGTAGCCTATATAAATTAGACAACGAAAAGTAGTAAAGGAGAGTAGCTCCATTTCTCTCATTATAGTACAATGCAAACGATAAGCACTTGTGGACATATCAATGTCTTCCCCAGGGGAGGGGGAGGCAACTTTGGGGCAATTTGACAGGCAGATGATCAAAATCCCTACCCTGGGGCCATCTGAGGCTGGCAAAATCTCCCCCATTGGGCTATCCCACAGGCTGCTAAAACATCAATCAATAACAGCAGCAGTCAATCATTCGAAACATAACCGAGCTACAACCCTAACCCTCCGCCATCTAGTTACCAGGTCTTCTCGACTTTTCCAAGACGCCAGTTTTCCAAGACTTGTCAAAATTCTTCACCCTCGGGTTGGCAATTGCCGTGAAATTTCCGACAATGGAGATAACGTAGATGGTCAAATGTACCCAAGGTTAACCCCCTCCCCCTTTAGGGGAAGACATTGATAAGTGCATTAATAGATCTCTTGAATGCAAAACTATTACAAAATATGATTGTAAAATAAATATGTATGTAAGAACATAGTTAATAGAGTGGAATGGTTATGAAACCCAGCGACCTTCTTTGTTATATGTCTTTGTTAGCTTTTTTCAACCGTGACCCTGCACAAAACACAATAGAAATTCCAATGTGTTAATCAATCAGCCAATAGAAACGTGTGAGTTCAGTCGTTCAGGGGACGCTAATGAACTATGACCCTGCACAATCTTTTGTCTTGCCCCCTTCCAACATAAATCGCAGAGCCTTTGTTAGCCCCTTTGAAGTTTGCCGGGTTTCATAACCATTCCACTGTATTAACTATGGTAAGAATAACTAGTTTCTGTGCTTGTTCGTAAGGTATCTTTCTTAGGCCCCTGTCAAACGGTTTCTCTTCAACGTCAGTTCATGTACAAGCCGCTCCATCTTTCTCGGTACGGTGGTTGTGGAACTGATGTCGAACCCGCTTGACAGGGGCCTTGCATTGCCAAAGCCGAGCATGCTTTCCCCCAGATAAACTTTCGACTGGTTAGTTTGTTTAGATGAAGAATAATGGGACAGATGAGAGTCACCCTTCTCAAAGAAAAATGACTTGTTGCCTGGTTTCCCTCGCTTTCAATAGTTTTAAGTTTACCTGTTCACAAGTAATTAACATTTTTTAAGCTTTAGTTCGCACCGTATACAAACCATAAAGAGGACAATAAACGAGAGAAAAAGCAAAGAAAAACAATAGAAAAAAACACGTGGGTGAATATTCTACTCTCATCATTGCTAAATCTTCAGACGTACTCAACATTAATACTGAAGACCACAACACTTAAACCCTTAAAATATGAACCAGTGACTGCTAGGAAAAGGGGCTGAACTGCGAGGGCGACTCTAGCCCTGTCGAAGAGGCTATGTCGTATTGTTACGCGAGTTTGAGTCGATGTAAATGTACGACTGGTGCTGTCAATGGTCCAGTTCTTGAAAGGTAACCAAGCCTTAGCCTCGCATGGAGGCTGGAGTTGAGCCTGCACTGATACAAACCCTCTTTCTATGAATATGGATAGATTTTGATTATCATGTTAACTAGATACAAGCCATGTCTCAACTCCAGTCTCGATGTCACCAAAGGCTTGGTTACCTTTCAAAATGGCGGCCAAGAACTAAGAATTGAACTATTAGCTGCAAACACTTAGAGTCCCCTCCCTTAATCCTTGATTCAAAGGATATGCAATATTTTCCTCCAAGACTGTCTATACCGACATATCTTGTTGTGTTTTTGGATGTGTGCCTTGATTTTTACCATCCCACATGTGCGCAAGGTTCGTCAATTCATATGAAAACCGCTTAAAGTAACTGTGTCGGCTCGGACTGCTAATATAAAGACCTCTCAGTGACACAGCCCCTATAAATAATACTTAAAGTTGAGACTTCCTTTGGGAAGTTCTACCTAATACTCATCACACAAAGTACTAGACACTCTCAGAGGTGGATATCCCACGGTATATACCACACAAGTGAACAGTGCTTTTTGCACGCTCTGATTGGCTACTCCGGTGGTGAATATCCTTTGCTAATTATCTCCGAGCGAAGCAGCCATCACCACGCACGAGTTTTTGTCCATTTGACAGAAAATAAAATATTTGGTGCTGGCTTTCACGTGTGTGGTATATATACTAAAAAAATATTCACCTCAGTGTCGGTCAATAGTGGTGGATATTTACCTCGCCGAAGCGTCTTGGTAAATACACACCACTATTCACCTCCACTTCGGTGAATAATTGCTCTGTGTTCGGCTTTTCACCACTCAGTACTTCAGCGTGAGTTCAAAGTGGCCAAGCTGGTTGTCGAAATCCAAGTTGATAAGAAAATCGTCCTCGTCCACGAACTGCTCTATCATGCGATCATCCATGTTTACAAGGATCCTGAAACACAGTATGAATATTCAGAAGGTTACGAACTATTTCGAAAGAGTTCTCACATCAAAAAGCAACTACAGTCAAACCTGTATTAAGTGGCCCCGTATTACAGCGATTCTCAGTCACACGTGTCCTTTGGGAATTTTGTCTGGATGAAAAAGTCATGTTCTGGTAACGGTCAATCAAGCAAAACACGTTGGAACTTGAACACTTCTGTGGTGCGAAATGCGTTTTATATCACACTTGACACGGTTTTCTTTGTTCTTCATAGGGGTGAAACTCTGGTATAAACCCGTTGAACAATAGACTAATTAAATCATCAATCTGAGGTTTATAACTGTTACAGGGAGGTTTATAACTCAGTTTTAAACCTCCTTTCTATTTGAGAAAACCTTGCCAAATGTGATATAAGTCAGTTTCATACCTCGAACCTTCGGAAAATTTACTATTCACCTATTTATTTGATGTAGAATCGATTTTAATGATAAACAATTTGGGCTTATATGTCCGAGTGGTCTGAGCGCTCGCCTCTCACCTCTGTGACTGTGGCCCGAGGTTCGTTTCCCAGACCCAGCATCATTTGCGAGTTGAGTTTGTTGGTATCTTACTCTTGCTTCGAGAGGTTTTCTCTGGGTTCTCCAGCTTTCCTCCCTTACTCAAAAACCCACCTAAATTCCAATTCGGGAGACCTGGAAAAGGCTCCCTGTATCTTCGACGCAAAATAAACCATTTGCTTTCTTTACCTACCCCTTCTTTGTCTTCTTGTATACGTTCTTTATCATATCAGCTGGCATCCCATACTTGCTGGCAATCTAGAAAACAATAACACCAACTGTCAATGTTCTCACAACCAGCTCGGCACATACATATGCACAGTGTGACTCCTGCAATGTTTCCTTTGATTCACAATCGTCTAAGAAAGTTCAGTTGCTATATTTGTGAGAGAATTCTGGAAAATGAAAGAAACAATGGGTTGTGCATACAAACACAGACAACCACTAACACAATTATTATAATTCATGCATGTATAAAGTTTTTAAACTAGACTTTACTGCACGTGTCAAACATTAAAGAGTCTACACGTCTGGCTATTAAGTAATGCTTCAGCATGAACGGCGTGGAATGTAAAAAAAAAAGATGCTAATTTTCTATTCTTCTTTCTCGTAATTTCATTGGTTGATACTCATAAATTCAATAGAAACCCATCGAAATAATGCCTTTTCATCCGATAATTTTTGTAGCTTCAATTTATTTTTGATCAAACTAACTATGGTTTAATTTCGGAGAACATCGTATGTGGGGAAAGTTATCAAATTTAAGATTGAAACATCTTTTCTTTTCTCCCTTTCCGATTGGCTGGATGGTGGTGGCTTTGAGTTTTCACAGTAAAAAGAACCCATAGCATATTTTTTTATTTTCTGGGTGTAGTTTGGATTGTAGACATCTCGTACAGCACTTCAGGCATATTCAAGCAACATCGTATGTGGGGATATGCTCATTGCTGCAGCCTATTGTCTTTAGCTACAGTTCTTAGGGGAATCATTACTTAATTGGCTACACAGAATCCCCTCCCTCAATGCTTGATTGAAATGATATGCAATTGTTTTCCTTGACGACTGTGTGCATACACAGTTTGTTAGTCATTTGTGCATGTTTGCATTTATTTCAACCATCCCACATGTGCACGAGGTTCCTCAGGTCATGTGAAAATGGCTGAAAATAACTGTCCTGGACTGTGAATGGAGCAGATTTCGTATGAGTGGGACAAACTACAGCACTGACTACAGCACGGTTACCGTACGGCATGCCGTGACGTTGAAATGGTTTCCCATTGTTTTTGTCCTGCTGATCCAATCAAATTAGAGTTACCATACAGCATGGTTACGGACATGCCGTAGTTTGTCCCACTCATACGAAATCTGCTTTATTAAACCTCTCACCATAACACAGCCCCTTTAACCATTAACATATACATTGTAGTACTGCTAGTTCTGATCACAATTCTTGTCAGTTTACGTTTAACAGTAACAAATGACAACAAAATAAGATGGTCCAATGACTACACCAACTACAGATAATACTTTTCACAACCCAGCTGCACTAATGAGAATTCCCACATAACTCTCAACCAATCCGAAATGAGATTGTGACCGAAACGGAAAACAAAGTTATCTTGTGCAACACAAGATACATGTACTTAACAGTTCACACTATGCACACGTCATTGTATAGCAATGCTTTGTACAATGTAGTTGACACGGCTGCACTGAACCATGTGGGATATATACTGACCTGCTGCACAAGTTCTTTGACACAAAGGTTGTCCAACATGAGGGCATTATAAACTTTTTCTTCTTCTTTCTTGACATAGATGGTAACAGCTGTAAATGAAATTCAGTAACAAGATATGGATATCAGTCATAACAAAGTAAGGAGAGTATGAATATG
The DNA here is from genome assembly GCA_030867875.1 of Actinernus sp. WN-2022. Lineage (NCBI taxonomy): Eukaryota > Metazoa > Cnidaria > Anthozoa > Actiniaria > Actinernidae > Actinernus > Actinernus sp. WN-2022. Next base: position 14,788,089 of record JAOWCC010001751.1, read on the forward strand.
GGAGGTTTTGAAGTTATTTCTACAGCTACTTTACCCAGACAAATTAAGAATCCTACTGAAAAGAGTATGAAAAGGGGACATTTTGAAGTTACAGCTACTTTATACAGACAAAGTAAGGATCTCTATTGAAAAGAGAGGTTTTGAAGTTGTGTGCCAGTTATGTGAAAATGTATTGAAAACTCTTCAATGCATTCATGAACAAGCATCAACTGTGAAAAATTGCCATTTTTTGTGCTGTAAATTAAGACTCTGGCTTAAGTTTTACATTAAGTAACTAGTGATCATTAGCATTATTGCTGATGATAATTGCTGGAAGCTGGGTTCTGATGACAGCCCTGACAAGGTCTATACAGTTGATAGCACCAGGTCAAATTGCTTCATATTTGAAAACTAAACAATGCTAACAACGCATGTAGAAACAAATTCAGTGCCAGTGGCATAGGGAGGGCAACTGCCCCAACCCTCCCAAGAGAGATTGGCAGAAGTCATCATTGAAAATGTCCCAGAATTCATCGTTTACCCCCCCCCCCCCCCTCCCCCCAACCCAATTAATTATAATGTCCCAGAATTCATCATTTTGCCACCTCCCTCTCCCCAATTTTCAGGATCTCCCTATGCCCCTGTCCAGTGACATTCATATTTAAATACCCACACTTTCTTTGGTTGGTGTTTTGGCTACAATCAGTCACATGTGCCTTGTTTATACTCTACCCTGATCCTCAATGGATAAAGTGTTGTAATTCACTGGATTTTGATTATTACCAGGTCTGTTAGGCTTGTAGACTCGCTGGACCTTGCTTCGTGGCACAACCTCCAGATCAGCAAACTCCTCCTGCAGTAACAACCACATGTAAAGTGAGAGGACAGATTTGAAATGCAAACAAACAAGTACAAACAAGAACATGCTGTAAAACTATATCATGCTCGTTTCCAAACTTAGAAAATACGCAGATTTGGGTATACCGTATAGACCTTATTCATAACTACGTATTCCCGTTTCAATAGTTTATCCACATGTACAGAAAACATGAACATTGCGATATGAAATAGCATGTCGACATTAGCGATCTTGTGAAATTGCAGTGTTGTATCTCAAAATAGAGAGATTTGTAGGAGAAAAACAACGTAAGCCTTTCTAGCCTCGCTTCGTGTATTTTCTGCATATGAAATATGTGTAACTCAACAGCAATTATCTACATTGCTATAAAACTGCACACAATTTCTAGTTTAGATAGGATCTTTCATGTGGAAGCATTACTGTCCCTCTACAGATTAACCTCCCAAATTATACAAATTAGGAGGCAGCCATGATGAATGAGGTCTATTTCCTTAAATAATCACCCAGGCGATTATTATTGTCCGGAAGCCAAAAAAGGGGTGATTATTCAAGCTAATAATCCCATCTCCCCGATTTGTAATGGTCCACTCCTAATGACTGATTAAATGAACTGATCAGAGAAAATTATTGACTACAGACACTAACCTACAACTTGGATATACAAGTACATTGAAACGAACCTTAGCTACGGCGAGGGCAGCCTGTATGGTTCTCTTATGCTCACGCTCTCTGAAATAGAAAGAAGAGAGACATGGTTAACAAGAAACAAATAAGGGAACAGGTCAAAACACATGCCCCAGATATGGACCCATTTTTTCACCAAACACAGCTGTCAGCGCATGGTACCACCCCCATCCCCCATTTTTGACCATCTATTTTCATTCGGCCCCAAAATGGTCCGTCTAGAGGGCATGTATTTAAACTGCTTTCTGTAAAATGGCATTTGGGAAAATGTGTTTTAGTACATCTGCATGCATACTATGAAGTCTAATTTAGTTTCCCCCCATCAAAGTGTTCTATTAATAGTCACAAGGGAGTCTAATAATTATTAGCACCAGTAGAATCAAAAGACTGTGCCAACCACAAAGGAAAGGAAATATGGTAATAATATTAATACAGGGATAGAACACAGAAATTGTGGATATTACGATAAATTACTAACGAAGTATTTTATAAATTTCAATGAATTCTAGGGATGCACATGTTCTTCAGTGATAATAATTATTGCAACTGTTGCATAGATCAATAGTGTTAAGGTTTAACAACCAGACAACATACACCACCATCTTGGAGTAAGCATGTGAAGGCCCAGGTGTATGACGATAATACCATATTTGGGCTTTTTAAAGGTGCAGCGACCATTTTGATTTTGCACAGCATGACAATTTTCTGCTTTACAGCAGGTATGGGGACCACATATATTTGGGGGGGGGGGGACCCCAAACCAAAATGATCTATATGGGTCCCAGTGCTATCCCTGTAATACAGCATGGCAAAACACTTGAATGATGGGATATGAGTCACAGACAGACAAACTATCTCGTTAACAGCTCTACCTGATTGTTGCCATGAGTGCTGATGTTTGTAAACTGGAGTCTTCAGTAGCAAGAATATTCTGAAATAAAATACATTGCCTTAATTAAAAATATATATGGATATTCCTATTTATCTTGTGTGTGTGTTTTTTTTGGGGGGGGGGGGGGTGGGGGCAGCTAATAGGTGAGAATTTTCTGTTTATCAGCTGTTCAAACAAACAACACTAAGCACCTAAGACCAGCTTTATGACAATCCTTCCATACATACATGTAGCTGTACCCATAACAAACAAGAATGTACATTAATGCATTCATAGGCCACCCTATCTAAGCTACAATCATCTGTAAAATAAGTGTGCCACTTTACCCCTCACAATGTTGGATGGACAACCACACGCTCGGTTGACTTTTTCGTGATAGCAAAACAATGTCTCTTCAGCATTGTAATGGAGGAGAAGGGGTTGACCTACAATAATTCAGAGTGGCACAATTTATTTTGTGGTAGATTGTAGTTATATACATTCTGTATGACCACTTACTTCAGAGACATCAAGTAAATACTCTGTCTGAGTATGTGTACAGTTCAAGAAGTCTTCCCCTTACTGCCTTAATAAATCTGATTTGCTCAAAAAGGTTGAACATTGCCTACTATTGGTTATACTTACACCAGATGGACTCCTAATAACTGGAGTAAACAGAACAGGCTTGGGTCCCAAGGGGGTGGTGGACAGGAGTTGAGTATATTTACTGGGTGGGTGGAAGAGATTAGTTGGTGAAATCATAGTGGGATCTGAAAAACAAAAAAGTCAATGTTAGTAGAGGAAACATCCTCACACCCAAAGTGTGACAGCCATTGCCAAAATATCATAAGCCATACACACCCGCACCAATTGGATTCTGTTTCATCCATTTCTGCATTCTTCTCTCTGCTGACTTTGATTCATCCTTGTTTTTTCTTTCTGCACCCTGGAGAGATACAAAAGTTAAATTCAAAGTTAGATTTTAACCCTGCTGAATAACTCATTGCTCACATTTTTCCTCATCCCTAAGAGGCTTGGAAAAATACATTCGCAACGTTGTAACATATCAGCACATAATACCTGGAAAAACATCTAATAAGTGGTATTTATTGGTGTGCAGTAGCCAAAGTAGCAGAGCTATCAAGTTGGCTACTGCTTACATTTAAATATGAGAAGAAAACTGAGCTCTATAATATATATGAGGTAATTGAAATAATATATGTGGCTAATAATCTTATATAATAATACGCTAAGTGTGTGTGTGTGTGTCAGTCAGTGTGTGTGTGTGTGTGACGCTCTTTCCTAGGGTCCCTCGATCGATTTCCTAATATGGAGGACGCGCGCACGCGCTCGCGTCCGAAAATGGCGCCAAAAAGTGACGGCCACAGGTATTCCAACGAAGACGACGAATCATGCGAAAAGTTGCTTTCTGTCTTGGTCTTGGTTGCATTTGAGGAAAGAATGTTAAAAAGAAATGAGTTTTCTCAAGTTCTACACTTACTCAGTTGGGCGAGCGAGCCATCGAGCTTACGGGAATCTGTTTTAGGGAAAACCTGGGCGAGCAAGCCATCGAGTTTATGCGAATGTTTTAGTTAGAGTTTAGGGAAAACCTATCCCAAGCGAAGCGGCCGAAGTCAAACGACCGAACGAGGTAAGACCAGGTATTCAAACACAGTTAGAAATGTTGTCCGTGGAAAAGGCTGTTATTTTTTTTATCTTACAACTCTATGATGTGTCTAATAGTAAGATATTTTGGCCATGTCTGTTTTCTGTATCAAGTTTCCTGTGTTCTTAGATATAAAACCAACTGTTTCGGCAGCCAGATTTGTTTTCGTCACACGAATTCATGTCTCGAGCTGCCTGTGACCGTCAGTTTTGGCACTTTTTGACAATAATTGTGCTCATCGGTCTCAGAAATTAACTGAGATCCGTAAGATATTATTCCCTTTAAAAAAAATCAAAATACAACCTTGAAAATATCAACACGCTAAAAACATTTTGCCAGGAGTCAGTCAGCCGGCTAGACTATGTTACTATAATTTATCATATTTGTTGATTTCCTGTGAGTTCCCACGGGTCCCTGCTAGTAATAAAGTAATACTCCAGCTGAGAATGACAGCAATGAACAGTGAGGAATATAAACAGGTGTTAATTTTCTATTCTTCTTTCTCATAAATTCATTGCTTGATACTCATAAATTAAATAGAAGACCATCGAAGCAATGCACTTTCATTACATGTAGATAACTTTTGAAGTTTTGTTTAGTTTTGATCAAACTAACTATGGTTTGATTTCAACGAAAATCAACCGTGAGGAAAGTTCTCATATTTGTGATTCAAATGTCTTTTGTCTTCCCCCTTTCCTATTGGCTCGATGGCATTTTCTTTAAGTTTTCACAGTACAAATGACCAACAGCACAGTTTCCTTTATTTTCTGCTTGTAACTTTGACTGAGGATATCTCAGACAGCACTTAAGACACATTCAAGCAAAATGGTCCAAGAAGACATACTCATTGCTGCAGTCTATTGTCTTCTATTGTCCTATATTTCTTGTGTGAATCATTACTTAAAGTTAACGAGAACTAGAAGAAGAACGAGAAGAAGAAAAGAAGAGGAGGCAAGGAGTTATTAGTACAGAGGAAGATTAGTGCTTACTCTGTTTGATGGTGAAGAAGGTAGGCTTTATAATATAAATTGTTTTTAAAGTTATTTGTTGAACAGTGTTTTAAGTTTGTAAGAATGGTTACCTGGATAAATCAGAAAAAGGTAAACAGAGAAGATAATTATTACTGTTTACATAACTCACTTGATGTATGGTTGTACATTACATCAAATTAAGTTTATCATAAGTGATTTCTACTTAGCTCAGTTCAGATGGAATCAAGAAAATCTTGAAGCTCTTCCTTGGTTGAAAAGTGAAATACTCGAGATGTTTCATTCTCTCTTAGGTGGATTCAGAAGCCCAGGGCATTTTTATTCAGCCTCAAAACAGAGCAACAGAGCCTGTTAAAATGATTTCCAAAAGTAAACTCTCAGAAGGGTCAGCTTACCTTATCACGAAAGACTTTGATTTGACAGAAAGATCTGTGTACAGGTTCAGCATCTGGGTTGACCAAGTCTTCATAAGTGTCGATTTGAAGATGAAGGGGGATTCCCTAGTGTGGTGTAAACAATAAAGATAATACTGTGAGATGAAGGAGGATTCCCTAGTGTGGTGTAAACAATGAAGATATGTGAGGATGCTATTGAAGAAGAAGGGGGATTCCCTAGTGTGGTACAAACAATGAAGATAATACCATGAAGATGCTATTGAAGATGAAGGGGGGGGGGGGGGGGATTCTCTAGTGTGGTGCAAACAATTCAATTAAGATAATACTGTGAAGATGCTATTGAAGATGAAGGGGATTCCCTAGTGTGGGAATACAATTAAGATAATACTGTGAAGATGCTATTGAAGATGAAGGGGGATTTCCTAGTGTGGTGTAAACGATGAATATAATAGGACACTTGAAGATGAATGGGGATTCCCTAGTGGTTCAAACAAAGATAACACTGTGAAGACGCTATTCCTTTCCATGCACACATTACATTTGTCTTTTATGATTAAAATATAATTGACATAGTAGTGGATGTTATTCATTTTCATGAAAATAAATAATATAGCATTTTAAATGACTATAACATAAGTGATAAATCTAGAAAATCATTTGAAACATTATTATTTGATTTGAAGATGAGTGGGGATTCAGGAAAGGTCAAATTTACACGACTTCACATAAGCATAGAACAAAGTATTCAACGTAACCAAAACTTTCTTCACAGAAGTATGTACATGTACGGTACTCAAAACTTAGGTTCATAGCTATAAAAATTGCAAAAAGGGTAAAAGGCATTTTTATTAAAAATTAAGCATTAAAAATGAATTTTGGAACATAAATAGTGGGTATCTTTGAAAAATTAAAAAAAATATTAGCATGCACTTATTTTTTTGAGGGGAAAATCAACATGGCCACCATGTGAATAAGGTCCATTGGTGTTGTAAGTCATTTTTATACAAAAAATAAAGCTGTGACTTTGCTAGAGTCATGCATTACAACGTAACAAAATTCATTGAAATATTACCAACTGACATTTTCCTGTTAAAGATGTTGAAAATATGACCATCTACTGCCGGTTACTAACACTTACATTCAATACAGTGTTCTCCCCAGAGCGCAGTGAATGTGGCACTCTGCTGCGCTGCATTTTCTCAGCGCTGCTCTGCTCAACCTTGAACTTTGAATAATTAAAATATTTCATTCCGATTTTATGAAGTGAGTTTGGAGCAACTTTTCTGAAAAGTTTCTGGTCTCAAATCCCTCAACGTATCTAAGATGGCTTGAGAAGGTCTTATATTCAAATTCTACGACATTTAAAACTCATAAACCTGACAAAAATAATGAAAAATCGAAGTTAAACACATGGACGTCTTTCTCCGTCGGGTTTGGCCATCATCTTTAACGTAGACTGCTGATCACAAGATTTGAAGGCTCCAATATGGCGGACAACAAGGTTTTGCAAATTTTGGAGCACATTTCGAAAAGTTTTTGAAAAGTACTTGGCTATAAGCTGTACCCCTAACTTTGTGTAATTATTTAAAACAATTTTCAACATTTTGTGGCAAAATGCTGCAGCTTATAAGTGGTAAACTAATGATAAGTCTTAAACAATGTGAAACTAATGAGAAACTAATTAAATACAGAGTTCATAAATGTAATGAATATTAATGAAACATATGAATATTAATAAAAATGTGAATATCAATGAAAATATATGAATATTAATTAGAACACTGCTCTGAGGAAAAAGTCTGGGGAGAACACTGCAATATAGTTGTAATTGTAATATCAAACTGTTATATGACTGCCTAGCTAGTTATGCGCTTTGGACATCTACTCTAAAACTTAATGAAACCCCTATACGCCTAATGTTGATACCTGTGCATGTTACATTGTATGGACAGTATAGTCAGGTGCATTGAAAACGTTTAATTATTGCTCTATAAAATGCTAAGACATGGAAAATAGGGATTATGGAAAGAGGGTTCTATGCCGAAGTCTTCAAAAAGTTAGTTTTTAGCAAACTAGTGCCAGACTGACCAAAAACATTATGTGGCTTGAGTATTCAGCTTACGAGAGAGTAGACACAATTTTCCGAAGTAAGTAAAAGTTTGTAAATTCTTTGACATCCTAGACAATTCGAATAAATTTTCAGAAGAGATAAAACCATACAAAAGTCTAAACACTTGACTGACCTTGACTCCTTTCTGAGGTGAGAAGTCAGTGCTGAGACAGTTTATCCTGATCACAATCTTAGCATTCAGATGAGGACTCCATGTGAAGCCAGCACCGTTGTATGATAGATCACTGATGTTCTCGTCTATATTCTGGCAGGACTTCCTATCTGTATAAAACAAAGCACATGTCATGCACACAGTACCAGCAATAATGTCTCAGTCAGTAGGGACCTTGAGCAAGGTTGAGCAGAGAATTCTGTTGTGGCAGAACTGTAAACCAGAGTGATTTATTTTCTTCTGTTTGTGGTCTTTGCTAAACATGAAACCTGAAATTTTCACATTGTGTTTCTGCAGAGTGTGGCCAAAATGTAGCAGACTTCAGATAGTATTTTTCTTAAATTAGTAGGACTATTGTTTTATAAAAAAGTACCATAAATAACCACGCATAGGCTGCACCCAAAACTTACATTTGTAGGAGCCTTTTCTTGGAAAAAAGTTAGAACGTTAATAAATGCTTGTACTTGAAATAAAACTTCTTCACAAGAGATTGTTATCATTCCAAGTTATGCCAACTTAACTACAATCGCAACTTAGAACATGGTTAGAACTTTCCTTGTCATTTGCTGTGTATCTTTTAACCTTTGACTATAAATCACTACAGAATTCTTCTTATTTTGTCCCCCCATTAACTGACAGGATTTTCAAGGAACCTTATGCCTTTAAGCACAAGAGAAAGCGAGGTTTTCTGGCAAAACTATATGCTCACAAGTCAGAGGTCTACCATCTTGGATTTTGAAAAAAGGGCCTGGGACAAGTGTTCATGATACAAATACAATATATATGCTTGTACCCACGTATAAGCCACACACCCAACTTTGGCCCTTGCTTTTGTCCAAAAAAGTGTGGCCTACATGCAGGTATTTACGGTAGCTGGTAAGTGGTTAAAGTAAGTGGTCAGTGAGACACGGTCGGTAAATTGTAGACTCGATCTCTACATGTATGTGTTTGCTTTTTCTTCACTGGATGTAATCAAATGAAGGGCTGTGTGTAACAAGGGCATAAGCGACTCCTGATCACATTCTAAATTCTCTGTCAAATTCTTTGTTTTCTAAGGGAGAATTTAGAATGTGATCAGTAGTACTTAATATGCACTTATCGCACACAGCCCTTCAAATGAAAATACCATTTAAGAATGTTTAATACTGTAGCTTCAAAGGGTTTCCAACCTTCTGACAACAATAAACGCCTTTGATTATCGATAGTTCTTCAAAAGCATTCATTCAATGACATTAAATATTTTATTTTGACCATTTGGCATCACTACAGTAGTTACCAGTCCTCAGCTCTCTTGTATTGAGCAATCGTAAACAATGATAGTCTCTGATTTTACTTTAAGAAAATCTGATTTACAATTCATTTATTATGGTAAAAGTAAGAGGCTTAAAGAAGAAATGGTTTATTTTAAGACTGTGTACTTTTCGATGCCAATTGATTTTGCCGCCGGCTGCCAACACTGAACATTGCAAAGCTAAAGCAGATTGAAATGCACTTGACATTCATATTCAAGCGATGTTGTTAAGAATACCAATGGATTAAAACTTTTGAGTACTTTCGTACTCTTATGTACCAACCACATTTCAGTTATACCACATAAGCTCCCTTGGTGAGCTAATGCTCTTGGAGCAAACATGGAGAATATATATGGTTAAAAAAACAAATTAAAAAACACATTTTTATGCAGCCAATTATTGTTCGTTATAGCCTTTAGATGAGTAGCACAATCACCATGTACTTTCATGTAACATGCTCTAAAAAATGAAAATGTCTGTTTTCTCAATCAAACTGAAGACTGCTTTAATTGAATACAGATAACTATCTTTTGAAATATTTGAAGAAAAACATTTTTGGGGCTATTTTTCAGGGTTTAAACTATTACCCATAATCCTTTGTGGGCTTTTCCTTTGCATATTTTGCCCACTTTTTCTGATTTTTCTCATTGTATTCTTGGGTTTTTAGCCTGTTTTTTCTTTCTTTTTCAGTCTCCACGCCTCGATCCTTGATAACTTCTCTTGATTTTGTTCATTCATTACTGAATGTTCAAAAAATTTAACCAGAAAGCAAAATATTAATTTTCTCATGAATTTCCCGCAAATTTCCTGTGATTCCCTTGCAAGCCCTTGTAAACCAAGCAGAACTCCCCTATTACTAGCTTAAGGCGAGGTTACTAAGCTTGTTTCACGTAAATAAGAAAGCATGACGAATTTCCCAAGAAACGCGCTAGTTTTTACATCGTTTTAGCGATCTACTTGGCCCAAAATGACATTGTAAACAAAGACAAACATGGCGGAAATCGTAGCGACGCGTTTTTCTTCAAATATTTCTGGTTTGGAGGAAGATTTGGGGACGAAATTAAAGGGAAACACATAGAAACATGTGATCATTACAATGGGCTAGTTGCCAAAATAAAAATAAAAGCTGTTCACTTCCAGATGACTAACAACAAGTAAGCTTACGCAAAATTTCTACTTTGGAATTTTATCACATTTCAGCGTAGCAACTAAGTTAAACTTTATTATCTTCTGCTTTTTTCCACTAATTTAAACAATTTGTACTCTAGATTAAAGCTCATATGATGAGCAATTAGCAGATGTGTTTTTATTATTTGTAGGTTTCAAACTAAACTCTGCCGAGTCGAATAACTGCATGAGCTACCAGACGTGTTTCAGAGTCAGCATTACAAGAAGAAAATAATGTGATTGACTGTAGAAATGTTTTCCAATGCTCTGAACTGTTCAATAAAGGAAAATGTTCAAACTTTGCAGAAATAAAGTGTTTAATATCAGTTATTAGTGTGTGGAATTGTTTTTCTCGAACATGCTTCATTTAGGGGGAAAAACTAGGTTTTTACATTTTTACTGTCTGGTCATGTGTTACGTGTTACAAGTTAAATTTCACTGTTGACATGGGTTTTTACTCAATTTTTTCTAAAGAAAATAAGTCCTTTTACTTCCAAAGCCTGGCATAGCATTCTTCAAGCATTAATTTTACAATAATACAATAAATAGCTTTCATCCTGCGTCTGGTACCGAAAAATATTAAAGAATTTGACAACCACCCCCAAAAGTGCACGGTGATTGTGCTACTCATCTTAATATTCCAGGTCCTTTACAGTGCTACCACTGAAACCAGGGTCACTGACAACAAGAACCAATCACATTGCACTTAGACAACAAGAACCAATCACATTGCAGAATGAAAAAAAAGCATTCCAATTTATGGTTAATTGAGCCAATCAGTGTTGAGTACAAGACAATAGCATTCCAACTTGCTCAAGCTTCGATCTGGTGAAAGGCGAATCTGATGGACTAGTTTTGAAATCAAAGTCTTTTGAATGAAGAAAATTGCATGAATATGCCAGGGTTTATACATTGGAATGCCTTTTTAAAGCTATAAAATTTGCTTATAAGAAAAATAACTTCATAGTCAGCAATTCTTTTGTATCTGTCTTGGATGGTTATTCCATGTTTGGTCATCCATATTTTTCATATTGCGAGTTGTCTCAGCATGTGACAGCTGCTCAACCAATCAGATTTGACAACGCTCGGGACACTGGCAGGTCACGGGTCATCTATACGATCGATCAAGGATGGGGAAATCAGTTGACAGGAAATGAGGAGGTTAAAATTCGTCAAATTCGCTTTAAGAACAAGAAGAATATGAACTACTCTTCAAATCAGCTTTTAACAGAAATCTTCCTTTGGTGTCCCCTGAAATGACTACAACATATGGCTTGGAAAATAATTGAACAACACTGAATGCCCGTATCAGAATGTACACAAGCTAGCTTCTGTGCATGTCCTCTTTTACTTCTCTCTTCCTTTAGGGGTCATTGGGAAGCTCTTATGTTGTTGCTTTACTTCTCGATTATTTTTCAAAATGTTTTGACTACGGCACAGCAACGAATTTCGCTCCGCACTCTCTTCAAGCACCTAGGCCGCTTTATAAGTGCCAAGTTTGAAATGGTTTTAGCTTCCATGGTCGAAGAGAGCTTCGATACTGTATACAAAGCTATGAGTATGACAGGAGTGAAAATATGTTCGCTTAGATATTATTCCAGCAGCACTTTGAGTTTTTGTGTTTTCTAATTTATGCTGTTTGCTTGTTTCCTTTCCATTTGCCGGGTCAACAGCTGCTCTCAAGGCCAACGATTATGATTTAAATTATCCTAACTAAATATAATTTAGGGCTTCCAAATCATCCAAACAGGGTGAAAAAAAAAGAAGAAAAACTAAAAAGAAATAGCTACAGCACGAGGTATTCTCAGGCGGTCACCCATCCAGTTACTAACCTCGCCCGATCGGGCTTAACTTTGGTTATCAGATGAAAATGCAGCTTTACCATCTGAGCTAAACTGCCGAAGGTCACAGGGAACCCAACTAGGTTTGCCAGGGCTACCGTAAGTTTGCTGTTTTAATATTTTCTTCAACATTTTGGCAAACCTGCCTTCTAATTATATCTATTGGCCCAAGTTCGGTTGACAGGCCAGCCTCAAATGATTCCAACATTTTTCTTTCCTCCTAAAAAAAAAATGGCCCATCCCTAAATGCAGTTTGCATAACACATGCTTGTAGCTGTTAACATTGCAAATAGCTTCCAGCACGCTTTGCGTGCCTATGTTTTGGACTTTCCAATAACTGTTTTTAATTCTCGTTGTTTAAGTGTCTAAGTTGTCTAAGTTTCAGTAGTCGCACTGTAAACCAATGACCTCTAAGATTGTTTCAGTGATGCCATGATACGTTTTTACACAGAGGATGTTATGCCATATCCTTAAACTGGAAATTGCTTGAAACCTTTCTCACCAATATCAAATGCTCTCTGTTGTGGATTAGGCTGTTGACTGTGCCAGTAATGCCAGTGTTCAAGTTCTGCTCTGGGGTCCTTCTCATCACGGAATACAAGGTGTACCATAGACTGAAAGCAAATAATTACTGATCAATTAGAAACACTGAATAATAGCGTCATCTACCTGTACATGTATATAATACAGTCATTTATAATACGACTTGGCATTTTTGTGTAAAATCTATACAGGATCAAATGAGTGCAAATATGCAAACTTGTGTACATGTATCACACAGGTCACTTAAACTGTCAGTTGTGTAAGCATGCAAGCCAATCAAAATAAGGTTGTTTGAGTAATAGCCAATCAGCTTTCAGCACCCCCAACATTTGGCTTCCTTAAAGACCGATATAGTTTCTGCTCTCAAGATAATTTATTCAAGCAACAATAAACCCTTTTTCTTTTATTTAACGTCATATAATAAACAATTTATTACACAGAAAGTTGTGTAATATGGCTGGGAATTCTTACTCATCAATTCAGGCCTTTCAGCCTCGGAAAAAATAAAACTGACTTGTAAAAATACCCAGCCGTATTACACAACTTTCTGTGTAATAACCTATTAAATAATCAATTATAATTATAGTAACACATTTAAGAATAAATCATTAAAATCAAAATGAAATAGGAACTGCATTCTATCTACCTTTATGCAACAAGGCGTAAATGTTTCCTGATCACATTCTAAATTCTCCTTCAAATTCTTTGTTTTCTAAGGGAGAATTTAGGATGCGATCAAGAGTCACTTATGCCCTTGTTACACACAGCCCTTCAATTAACCATATTCCTGAAAAACAAGCTTCTGTTTATCAGGCTGAAGTTAGGGGTGCGGCTTATACGTGAGATGCGGCTTGTACGTGATAAAATACGGTAAGTGATTTGTTGTGATAATTCTGTGTATTCTTATTCCGGAATATGGTCAATCGAACACACTCTTGATACACTAATAGGTTACACTGGAAATAGTCAATTGATGCACTTGGGAAAGTCCTAGTGATGATCTCTCTTTAGATTTCATGTAAAATGTAAATCCAAACAAGGAAGCTAGTTTCATGACTTTGTATTACAGAGTTTCACCATACATGTATGTATGATCAAAATCAAAACAGAGAAGAACTCACTTTATGACATGAAATTACCAACTGTACTATATATAAACAAACATATTCAAATATGAGGCATACTGTGTACAGATATGGTATTTGCACAGACAGAATTTATTACTGTGATGGTACAATGTCATACTTTATTACCAATATTGCAGATTTCCAATGCAGGGCAGTTCAAAAAGTCCCCTCCCCCCCAAAAAAAAATGTTCTTACTTGCAAAAATGAAAATTCTGAAGATGCATGACATTTTGAAGAAAATTCCAAAAATGTGGGACATTTCGTGGTCATGTGGCACAGCAGGACAAATCAGCTAACATGTGGGACTGTCCAAATATGTACTGGAATGTGCTGGACAGTTGGCAAGTATGCAATATTTAAATGAGATTTAATAATCATAGTTAACTGGGAGATTGGCCAGCATATTGTTCTCATAATTGTATGTGTAATGGTTCGTCTTGTGTGATGAATTTGCCCCCATGGTGAGTTATTTTGGGATTGCTTGCAAATAGCTATTGGCCAGCGGACAGTGCTAATTTGACGCATGCGCAATGGGGTTGTGAAATGTGATGAGTTTGCCCTCATGCTCAGTTCTAGCTGGCTTGCTTTGCATTTGCTTGCTTTGCATTTGCTTGCCGGATTGCCCCACCCAGCCGTCCCTACTATGGTCTAAGACCTAGGCAAGTATCTTTTTGCCATTGTGAAATTAGTGTGACAGGTGCCGGTGGTTGACCCGTGGCTTGGTTGCCAATGGTTCCCTCTGCATTGCTTGCCTGTTGCTAGTACTTGCATTGCAAATGGCACCCACCCTCCATCCTTTCCTATATTGACAAGTTAACAAACTAATTACCTTGACTCTTGTGAGGTCATCGTCTGAAGTGGGTGGATCAAGGTTTCCTTCAAAGTCAATGGCATAGAACTGGCCTAGAAACAGAAATATTTGATTACAAAACCAGGTGAACATTATCACAACTCACTTATGCGGGTATCAGCGGCCATCCCGAGGGGGCGGCCCCCGGGCAACCCACAGGCAACCCAGGGGCTTAGCAGGGGATTTGTAGCAAAAACATGCCCCACACGCGGGGCATGAGAGCACTTTTGCGTTTTCGTCAAAATACCCCGGGGACATACCCATGGGGTTTGCACATAATCTACTGTCTCGACGTTCAGCGGTTTTCGCCACAGGACTCGCTCGATCGATAGACGTTCTTCGATTTCTTTGTCCTTGAGGTAAGTCATATCATTATCATTCAAATTAAGAGATTAAATTAAGCCATCCACTGTCGGAAGACAAAACAAAGAAATAAAGGATAATATTTGTATAAAGCTATTAAGATTTTTGACACTTCTAAAACGTTTAGCTTCTAATACTTATAATACATGTGTTGCCCAGGTTGCCCCAGGGGTGGGGGTTTTTGTCACAATTTTCTGCCCCACCCAAGGGGTTTTAGCATGTATTTGTCATGGCTGCTGTGACAAATGCCCCTGGGTGCCCGGGGGCCGCCCCCTCGGGATGGCCGCTGATACCCGCATTACACTGATGCTGCACAGACATCTTCAAGTACATCCAACACTCTTACAGTACTTCCATTTAAATGAACCATCTGGTCTGATTGGCCAGTTCTCATATGGTATGTACTCTTCTCAAACTCATTAATAATTCATGAGATAGTCATCCAATGGAGGAACTGCATTTGGTCACATGCATGGGTCTTGATACCGGGTGAAACCCTTCTTCGAAGCTTCGTCAGGTGGATGCATCCTGACATCCAATGAAACACCATTTCCAAACGCACTAGTGTTTGATCATATTTCCAACCCTAGTGATCAATATTTCTTAATCATCATATTCATGAACCACTAAATAATTACATACTGATAAACTACAAGTAAGAAGCGAAGAAGTAAAGAAATACTGAAAGAATGACATATAAAGAAAAAGTCTGCCTCCACTGGAGTTCGAACCACGACCCTTCCGACTGCTTGTACTAACTCTTGTCCACTACTCTACTAGTACGCTAGTTGAAATCACTGCCATCAAAAAAGAATAATAAGCCATCTATTGAATAATTAGATACAACAGTCAAACGGTAAACAATACTTGCTAATGAAGTTTGAAAAGAAACATACATGTATGTAAATTGTCGGTTTTGCATTTGCACGAGAAGACATGTCAAACACTCATTGTTCATCTTTCATCAGGGGATTCCAAATAATTATTTCAAAAACAATAAAACCCTCAAGGCGTGCTTTCTCAATATTTGGAACCCCTGATGAAAGACTCCAATTCGTGTTTGACATAGTACTTCTCAGTAAACAAGACTTTTATATTATATAATAATAATAATAATAAGTCTTCATTGGCAAAAAGAAACTTAGAACAACAGACGCGTTCTAATTACAATATATATATAAATTAATAAGCTAACAATACATATACACTAATAATATGTTAGATTAGATAATAATAAAAGTTTATATTTATTTATATATAGATATATATTGATTAAAACGGTCTGTTCTCACGCATGGAAATATGTACGGATTGTCTCTGCCACAAAGTGGCCTAGCTGGTTCTTCATGCCTACTCTCCACATTCTTCTATTTGGCAATAGTTTAAATGGCTTTTCCAAACATCAGAGATCAAATCAAGGTTTTATATGTTTCTATGTACATACATAATTACGTTCAGGACAGACTGGTCTTGCTAAGCCATGAGTTCTATCCCACATGGACACAATAAAGAAGTCACCACCTTCAATGGTCACTGGCATACTAGCAGACCACTCCCTTTTGTACCACCCTAGGCCACCCAATCCAAACCAGACAGAAAGCATCCTCCAACAGTTATACTGTACTCACTTTTGTTAAGGTATGTCAGAGTGTCATCTCCTCTCCTTTGTACAATAGATGTAGGCGCTTCAAGGATGAATGTGTAACTAATGCATAATAACAGAAGTCCATAACCAGAAGTGTCCATCTCCCACTATAGGGTTTGGCCCATCAGTTTACAGAGTAGTCTATTTATAGAATGCTTTTCCCGCCATCTCTCAGCCAATCATATTCTTCGAAATTTTATCAGCAGCACCTGATTGGCTAAGACAGTGATTTCCTTTGTTTGTAATATTGTACAGCTAATTATATAAGCGACAAAATTTTGGCAGACAAGGCAGTGTATAAACTTCTGATGATCAGCTATTTCTCACTTATAACTTGCAAGAACTAGTGAGCACCACATGTCCAGGAAAGGCCATTAGTCCATGTAAATCAGAACATGTGGTTCCTTTGTAACCTTTTATTTCCCCGTTTCATCTGTATAAGACTTCGTGTTTACAGCAGCGTGCAATGTATTCAGAACAAAGCTAAGTTTTGCCTTTTGGTTCATAAACGCATATTTTTGTAGTGATTATTTGGCATTCAAAATACAGCGAGTGATACATATCACGTACAAATTATGCTATTATTTGATTGATTATAATATGACCAAAGAAATTTACTGAAAAAGACAATCAGATGTTCTCTCAAGAGTCAAGTGCACCGAGTTTGTTTACTTTTTTGAGTTTCAGCTCAAGTGAAAATCCTGTAACTTATAAATTTGCAGTTGGCAGATAAAAGAACAGCCCGGCAAATCTCCAAGCAAGGTTAATAGTCAACTGGAGCTGAGAGAAAATAGCTATAATCTGTGAAAAAAAACAATTTCTGGTACACTGGACACTAGCAAAAAGCGAAGTTTGATTTCAGGCAGTTCATCAAATACAATCAAACAATGAAACAGTTGTCACTTTGCTGTTTTATTAAAAACAGTAACTTTTGTACATCTCCAAGAATAAACTTTACAATCGAAAACTGAACCGCAACTATCATAGCTGGAAATGAAATTCCAGTTCTTAAAATTAGTACAAGCAAGGTTTTTTTCTTCTTCAGGCAACTTAAACAAGATTTAAATCAACTGCCTCACGCGGCAATGGGTCACATGTGACTGAGTTTCCAAGGATTTCAATGGATTAAAAACATAACAATTAAATAAAAATTGAAGAGTAAACTTGGCTTACTTTGATGTAATTTTGTCCTTGTATAATGTCAGTTGCTCCTGGCCAGTTGTTTCAGCGAGATGAATGTAAATTTTCGGTTACGTTTTCATTCATTATTGTCATTGATTCAAACTTTTATACTTGTCGCTAGTCAACTGGTCACTTGAAGACTTGAAAAGCACTTTGAACTTTCTCAAATCACCCCAAGATTCCATTAGCAGAGGCACAGATGATCAGTCTATAGATTTATTTTCATTTCAATTCCAAAATCTTCAATTTCAGTCATCGAAAGCCCAACATTTGCCACTGTAGCTTTGTAGTTTGTAGCACCGCTTGGCGACCTGTATGTACTGAGCTTCACACCGGGGGGTACCGCTTGCATAATAAAGGGGAGGTATGTGAGGTGTCGTCTTCAGAGCCCGACCCAGTTTGCAAAATAAAATGTAGTGAAGGTGTTCTTATTAACCAGAATTTCCATGAACTTTATGAAAATCAACCCGAATTGATAGTTGATTTGCTCCAAAACAAGACTCGGTTCGCCAAATTGGGCTCAAATTGCAAACCTGTACCCAGTACCGCCGCACATCTCTTTTATGTCATGTACATTAGTGCCCCCCCGGAGTCCTAACTCCCGCATCTGAGCCAATGTCCGCCATTGTTTTCCTCCGCAAAATTTGAGATTAGCATTTCTAAAAATATCATAGACTACTCTGTAAACTGATGGGCCGCTACCCCAATACCAGATGGACACTTCTGATAATAACATGTTTATTTTTATATTTTTTATTACATTTTTTTTACTCCGCTAACAGACTACAAATTAGGAATACAAATAAAGGAAAAATGTTACAGAGAAGATCACATCCAAAAAGTGTCCTAGACACCATTCAATGCATCATGTGACCCGAAATTCTTTCTCCGTGAACGGGAAATATCAAGAAATGCACCCCCTGTGAGTGTATAAGCGCATGTGAAAGAAAATATTTGAAGGATGATAACAACAATAACCTACATTGTAGCATCGAAATATGCCCTGATATTAGTTCTTGGACATTATCTGATCCTCAAAGCTCACAGTTTCGCTCGAGCTTCGCTCTCTGGAACTGTTCTCTTATTGGAACAGATAATGTCTGCTGATGAAATATCAGCAAATATTCTGATGCCACAAATACTCATACTGGTTATTGTATTTATATCCAACAGCTTTGCAGCCTTCTGATGGACTGTATTGTTCATAGTATGGGATAAAACCTGTTATTAATAGTACATACCACACCAGTAAATATCACTTTTTGCATGCTCTGATTGGCTACCCGAACAGTGAATATCATTTTATATTCATCTCCGAGCAATACAGCGATCACCTTGTGCGAGTTTTTGTCCTTTTGACAGAAAATAAAATAACTATTTGGTGCTGGCTATTCACCTGCAGTGTGGTATATAATAAAACAATTATGACAATTATTCATCTCAAGTGTCGGTGAATAATGGTAGATATTTACCTCGCCAAAGCAGCTCAGTTAATATCCACCACTATTCACCTCCACTTCGGTGAATAATTGTTAAGTATTTTACGGCTTGGTGAATAATAAATATAGGATCCTTATTATATGGAAAGTTGTGTAATACGGCTGGGTATTTTTATGAGTTACTTTTATTTTTTCGAGCCTGAAAGCACAAAAATTCCCAGTTGTATTACACAATTTTCAGTTATAAATTCTCCAATCGAACTTTCAAGCATGCACACCCTAAACATCTTTATTCCACATGCTAAGAGCTGATTGGTTATAACTTTAAAGTGCCTATGAAGCTTATTATTTTTAATTTAGATATCAATTCTACATCAAGTGAATAGTAGAATGGTACAATATATATTGCTTTGAATGCTGTGCCGCTGAGATATAAAGGAGGTTTTAATATCCAAAATGCTAATTACATGACGTCAGGGGAGGCATCAATTATTATACTATTTTTTTTGTTACAATTAAACAATTTTTTCAAATTATCAGTGTTATACCCATGGTTGAAATAAAATGATGTTAGAAATTTGTTTTCCTATATCAGTAGATATGCCCATTCACAACCACTAAGAAGTGATTGCAAATACCTCCCCTGACGTCATGTAATTAGCATTTTGGATATTAAAACCTCTTTAACTCAGCAGCACAGCATTCAAAGCAAAATATATTTTACCATTCTACTATTCACTTGATTTAGAATTGATATCTAAAATAAAAAAATATTGTTGAATGGCACTTTAACCGCCTCATTTTAATTGGCCTGTGTCCAATGAAACCCTTTCAAGTGTTTGAAAAAATGTAGCTGATGAACTGTGTAATACTCTCATATTTGGACCCATTTGGGCCTGTATTTACACTCAAAAGCACCAAGTTATATAACAAGGAAACCTACATGTATTTTACTGTATTGAAGACATTTTTTTTTTTTGGGGGGGGGGGGGGGGGGCAACAAGTGATTCATCATAAATTTTGCATTCTACTAATTAATAAATTTTTGCTTCATATATGAATATTTAACAGTAATTAGCAATCCTTCATCAACACTGTACCTGTCTTGTGCAGAGAAAACTGTTGGCGTGGCTTTAAGGGCAGCACTATAGGGACCAAAGTTATATGCCTGTTAATCCAAAAAAGCAGAATTATAATCATGTTTTAGATTTTTTTCTCATTCACAGTAATTTTGATATCAGCAAGGCAATTGATCAAAGTCTAAAAATCCATCACTTTCTAGAAAAATAAACAATAAATTGAGTGGCATGGTGTTCTTAAGTCAGGCCCAATTGATTTAACCTTTACTGAGTAGGGAAGACATACCTCAGGAGGAGTCTGACTAAGAGCTATTGAGGTGGCATCAGTAACTTGACCTCCTGGGCTACCTTTGTTGGATGAACCAGGTGGAAAAGAGAGAGGTCGCGCAGTGGAAATCCCCGGCCTACTACAGCTTGGAGAACTACTGTGAATTAAATGAACACTAAATTAATGGTGATGTACTGGGTACAGGGAACAATGGTCGTTACTACTGTATGTTGAAAAAAGATAAGCAAAAAAATATGAATTGATAGAAATCACAGCAAGGTAAAAAGTGATGTTTTCCTTTTTGACAAAAGCTCAGACTCTCGTCAGCTCTCAATGCCAAGCCTCTGATCAATATTTTTAACATCTAACATTTTAACATTAAAATCGGAATTGAGTTTATTTTCATTGAAAATCACTGGATTTCATCTACAAAAAACGAGGATGAATTTCTGCACCAAGTTTTGATGTGTAACTATTTTCCAGGGGGGTGGTCAAATGCTAGACTTTATCAAAAGTATGTGCACTAACCACTATATTATACATTTTGTATGCATACAGTCCCTGTCAAAAGTTTTTCAACCGTATACGGTACCGTATGTGCTTCGGTAAAACGAAGATTCGGTAACCACATGTGGTAGATTTCGTTCGGTAAACTCCATTCGTTTTAAGACCGAATTCGTTTTACTGAAAGTGGCAGAGTCACCGATTTCGTTTTACTGAAAGTGGTTCGGTCACCGATTGTGTTTTAACGAAAGTGGTTCGGTCACCGATTGTGTTTTAACGAAAGTGGTTCAGTCACCGATTTCGTTTTACCGAAAGTGGTTCAGTCACCGATTTCGCTTCACCAAACATTGCAGGTCAAGACAGTCTACAAGTTGTTACTTCTACATGTAGTTCACTGCTTGCGACTAAAGTGATTTTTACAACGTTAAAACTGAAAATGCTGAAGTTTAGATTTCAAAAATGATATCTCGTTTTGTCTTCTTTGAAATGATATATCAAATTGTCGGCGAAGCGTCAGGTCGGTGTCCTGGTGCGATCATCGAAAAACTTATTTGTTTTGATCGTGATTTGTACCGAGAAAGCCGCGAAGTGGCTAGGAGCATTTCTCTCCTTCCTATTTCTTCTGATAACCTCACTGATAAACTGTACTGAAAAAAAGGAACTGCTGTGAATATATAACCTTAAACTTACGCCACAAACTAACAACCGCCGTTCGTTCATAATCTAGCGGCAAACTTTTAAAGCGGGCCCCGCCAATAAGCAATAATTAACAAACGAACTTTAGCTTCCGTAGTTTAACATTTACGAGAGATTCCTGCGTTGTTCAAGGTTCCGACCAAAAGCATTGCAAAAGTTTGCGGATTCTGGAAAAGTATGTTTTCGAAATTAAAATATCAAGATTGTGCAATTGCAATCAGTCACGCGTGAACCTGTCAGTCTGAGTTTTGACAGGTCCTATGTTTGACCGATCGAGGACCTGAGACTTGTTTGTTTCACATCTGACATCAGACCAATCGCTGCAGTCCGGTCTCACAGCAATTATAAACCGCAATGCCAATCACAAATTGACGAAATGATGAAGTTGAAATTCCAGAAGATTCGGTGCGATCTCACGGCAAAATAACCAATAACGAATTAAAATATCCAAAATGTATTCACCTGGGTGTTTTTATTTGACAGAATGGACTCAAACCAGTTTTCGCATTAGGTGAAAACTGTTCAGACCGTAAATAAAATACAAAACTTTGAAAGCATTTCATTCAGTAGGAAGATATCAAGATAATTTTTGGTGTGATCTCAAAGCAAAACAAACACTGCTGCTGTCAGAGCTCATTGATTATTCAAAAATGTCACACTTCTGTTCGAGCAATTTGAGCAAAATGACGGATCCCACGTTAAATAAAAAGAATTCCAGAATATTCTATTTGGTAGACGTTTATCACTTGCCAGTATTAAAAGTTGAGAAACTTTCGCGCATTATTTAACTCTGCATTCTGCAATAAGATCACATGTTCCGCGAAGTTCGCGACATTCTTGTTGTGTCAAAAACCAGACAATTAGTTTCCACGGCTGAAAGCACATGTACATGTAAGCACCGAAAAGCTCTTGAATCTGTTGAATTGAAAACATACAGCGTACGCAGCGACTTTTAAAGAATCGTGAAGGGATTGAGGGATAGATTAAAGTATGAAAGTACAGAAGTCTGTAAAGTTTATCAGATGAATAAAAACGCCAAACTTTGCTACAACTAAACTAGAATTGATCACGTACGTAGCGCCATATTTACATAACATGATGACTATCCGAATTCATTTTACCGAAGGTGGTCGAATCACCGAATTCGTTTTACCGAAGGTGGTAGAGTCACCGAATTCGTTTTACTGAAGGTGGTAGAGTCACCGATTTCGTTTTACTGAAAGTGGTTCGGTCACCGATTGTGTTTTAACGAAAGTGGTTCGGTCACCGATTGTGTTTTAACGAAAGTGGTTCAGTTACCGATTTTGCTTCGCCACATTTCGCCACATTCATTTTACCGAAAGTGGTAAACACATGTGGCACATGTGCCACATGCTACCACATGTGGTTCGTACGGTGTGAAAAACTTTTGACAGGGACTGTACCTGCATTGTGTTGACTTTATTTTGATAGGCACTTTCATATACATGCCACCATGTGATCTGCCACACCCACTTCTAAATTAGGCTAGCAGATTGCATTCAAACCATACATCATTTAAAAAAAAATTCCTTAGTAAAATACAGGGAGAGCAGAGCGAAATTTTGGAGGAGAGGGGCTAAAAATTGCCATAGAGCTGCATGACCAAACTATAGTCTTAAAGTTCCACTACAACGAAAATTTACCATTCTGATTTGCCACTTTTTCAGTGTCAATAGGTCAATCAGTATTAGAAATATCTGAAATGTGCATGTTAAACCACAAAATTTTAGGAGAGTTTACCGGTAAAATCCTGTACGCCATTACTGGAAGCTGTTCTCAGTATTCAGCAGAAGTGATGTAAAAAATAGTGTGCATAAAAAAGTAGCCAACCTCGCAAAGATAAATATAACTTTCTTCTTATGTACATGAAGATGTTTTTAGTAGATATATGCCTCCAGGCATTGTGTTCTGCAGGTGAGCATTAAGTGTATGGCATCACTTCCGCTGAATAAACCTTTGTTTAAAGCTGAACAAAGGGAATGGCCTCCAGTAATGGTGGATGTTTAGATTCAATATTCGGAGCTCAAAAAATGAGACTTACTGTTGTTGTATTGAAAAACAATATTTGAACTGGTAATAATATATCAACTCTACTTTATGAATATGCAAAAACATTGATATGTCAAAATTTGATCATAGTGGCACTTTAAACTGATTGAGAAGTAACTCAGAAAAATATTTTTTTGGGCAAAATGTTGGAGGGGGGCTATGGCCCCCTGGCTGTGCCGTAGTCCCCACGGCTGTGCCGTCCCTGAAATAAAATATCACTCAGCATCAATATCAATATTATTCAACTACCATCCATGGGAACATTCAGTGAAAAAAATTGCAGTGCAAACGGCAAAGGGTACATGACATGACTGGGGGTAATTACTAGATTTAAAAATTATGTTTCCCTTACCCAGGTTGAGCCTTGACCTGCTGTACGACGGAAATACCCTGGAGTAATAATGCCACCAGTTAGACAGGAAAAATAGCATTTGATCCCAGTGAAAAAAGTTACCATCAAAATAAACACCACCATGGGAAGCAGGTAACAGCTGACTGTTCAAACATTACATTAGGCCTTCTTTTGCTCTGATAAAGAGCTAATGCTCGAAAAGTTAGCTGCTACATGCTGCTACAGTGGCTAGTATACCTTGATTTACTTTCAGTTGATTATATCAGTGTTTATCTTGTCTGCCGATGCAGACCTGCACTAGTTTTTACAGGAACTTGTTATCCATTATTTAACAAATATATATATAAAATTCCATTCTATTAATGCATCTGTCCTCTTACAGATGCACAGATAACGTCACAACACGAAAAGAACAAAGAATATGCAGTCAAGTGGCATAACTGATGTTCTCTTCATGTTTTGGCCTCATCTGTACATCTGCATGTGTATGAGGAGATGCACAGCAGAATGGAATCTATTTGTTTTATATAATAATCGCAAACTAAAAGCTATGACAATATCCAAACAAAACGAGTTGAGAAATTGGTAGTATGCTATCATGATGCCATCCATGTGTGTGTTCTCTTATGACACACAGCTCTTGACCAATCAGAGCACACATTTTGGACCGATTATTATATTACCATATTTTATCACGTATAAGCCACACCTTTTTCGACTTTCAGATTTTGAAAGCAACAAAAAATAGCCACAAAGTTGGAGGTGCCACTTATATGTTCAAGTGTTTTCAGCAATGACCAAAAACAAAGCCACAAACAATAGTTAGAGCCCATAACCATCAAAGTGAGATAGAAGAATATCATGAAGTTTCTTGAAGTCATTGAGTCATAACTTTTTTAGGTTTGGTGGGTCCTAAAGGAGCAGTTGTTTTGACACTTTATTCAGAATCTGTGTCAAACTCGTTGTAAAATATATATATATACAGTATATATAATTCAACTTGGGAGAACGGTTTTCGAAGAGCGCTCAACTTGTCAGGAGCAGTAATTATTCTTATAAAATGGTTCTAGACTTCAGGAGTGATTCATCGCTTTATTGCTACAGCTCTGTTTCGTATGTTCAAACCTGCCTTTACGAAAAGTTTATAATAATCTGCAAGAAAGATCTATGCAGCCTAAACAAACGTAACGAATTAGCAAGTTCATGTCGCCACAGAAATAAGTAAGTGTTAAGAAACTTTAGAACTTTAGAACTACGTAATTCAGCTCTTACCTAGCAACCATTCATTTCATTTTATACCGCTAGCATGTAAATTTACTGGTCATTCGTTGAAGAGTGTGGTCATTCTTTGGCCATACGAGACAGAGCTGTAGCAATAAAGCGATGAATCACTCCTGAAGTCTAGAACCATTTTATAAGAATATATATTGTTATAGAAAGCTATGTATGTATTTCAGCATAGCTGGTGGGGGCCTGCTTTCAACTCCACACACACTCCCCACTACATTCATATATTTTTACATACTACTCTCCAACTCACATGTTGATTTTATGGAGAGAGGAAACCAGAGAACCCAGAGAAAACCCTTGTGTCAAGGGAGAGAACAACACAACAAACTCAACTCACATAATTTTATGACACCAAGTCTGACTCAAACTCGGGCCACAGCGGTGAGAGGCGAGTGCGGTGATAGGACCATGGACTTGGACATGTGTTTGTATAGCTACATCAGAAAACATTACTTTCTCTTGCAATTAAAGGAATGAGGTTCCTTGAAATGTTGTTACTAATCTAATGGGGGAACAACAGCAAAAACAATCTGGAATAATTTAAAGACTGCAGGTTAAATATACACATGTATTAACATTGACCAATATATATAGTGCCTTAATAATATGTTCAGTCCAACCTGGCCAGCTTTATCCCTTGTATTACTGCTATCTGTCTTGCCACCAGAATTTGGACTGCCATCTGATAGGTTGGGGCTTGAACTGTAAAAAGGATTATACATAAAATATTATGACTTCCTTTTAGAGGGACCAAAATGCACTTTTTAACATTAGGCCTGAGGTAATTTTTGAGGAGCCTACACATTTATCACCCTGGAATCCAGTCTGAGGCCTTATAGTGGAAAACATGGAGAGTGATGGAGAAAGGAAATCCTTTGAAGCAAAGAGAAGAGAAGAAAGGCATCTGGCCTAGGCCATTGAGAAACTCACTTCCATGAACATTTTGGTTCAGATTTTGAACCTTGTCTCTGACTGGCTTCTTACACTCACACCTAGGCACAATTGTGGACATCTGATATTAGGACAATTTTTATTGGCTCGGAAATATAGGTACAGAAGGTAGGTTGACAACATGGAAGCGAGGTTGACAACATGGAAGCGAGGTTGACAACATGGAAGCGAGGTTGACAACATGGAAGCGAGGTTGACAACATGGAAGCGAGACTGACAACATGGAAGTGAGGCTGATAACATGCAAGCAAGGCTGATAACATGGAAGCGAGGCTGATAACATGGAAGCAATGTTGATATCATGGAAGCGAGGCTGATAACATGGAAGCGAGGTTGAAAACATGGAAGTGAGGTTGTCAATGGCTGCAGCCAGAAGCCCTTATTTTCTCTACAGTAGAATCTCTTCTTAGGGTCTCTGGAACCAGGGTCCCTCTCTGTATATTTCTATACTAATTCCAACCTACCAAGATTTTGCTGAGATAGCCTGCTGCTTGATCTGTTGTATGGAGTGAAGAAAGCTAAGGGATGACTGAAAAAACAAACACAGAATAACATAACCTCTATCGTCAACCACTTCACAGATATCCTGTGGAATATTTGAATATCGAAGGAACTGTATTTAATGCCAGCAACTTATGACAGTCTTCAAACACTGATAAACTTCTAAGGCAGACATTAGCAACTTACATGTATGTGACTTGATGTTCATATCTGAGAAGACATGAAGGTCTTATAACTACAGTGGTTTCAATAACTTTAAAAGTACATGTAGGTGGAAAATCATTTCAGCAAAGTAGACAGACAAAATCGCCAATGCCTATTTAACCCACTGTATATTAACCATTTGAAACACGAACACCTTCTACTCAGTCATGTTAATTTAAAACCTTGAGTGTTGGTTTGGCCAGGGGTTGAACCCTCGACCTCACTCATGTTAAAACAATACAATGTACAAATGTTATGTAATGTTTCCTACACAAATCACTGGATTTGATTTGAAATTTCCACATGAAATTTCAAGTGCCGTGAGCAAAATTCTCACGAGGATTTTGAAAGACCCATCAAATCCAGTGAAAAATATATTAAACAGCTTCTACTAATCATTAATAATATTATTACATGCAGGTATATTTTATGTAAGCTTTGTTTATATTGAAGGGATGTGTGCAACAAAAGCATAAGTGACTCCTGATCATATTCTAAATTCTCCTTCAAATTCTTTGTTTTCTAAGAGTATTATTGGCCTATTGTGTTATCTAAGTCTATATTTATTATTAATATTCGTTTTGGTGCATCAGGCTCAGGTTTGTTTATTGTGCAGTTCAAATTGACTGGATGCATTTTTTTTTTGTCACGTCACTTCTTTACTGTAGCCTGCGTGCAGATGTTCTCTCTCCTTGCAAAAGTCTGCAAAACGCCGTTGATAATCGTGTTCTGGTCACGTGTTTTGAGGACCGCGCGCTGATTGGCTGTTGATGGAGGGTTGTCATAAAGTCATATATGATTGGCTAATAACCTCCTGGGATGACCCCATGTTTACTTTTCGAAACCCTTCATCCCGTAGTGGTATTCGTTTACTACAAACGTCTAGTTGTGTCTTGTATTTTTGCAATGGGCTCCTAGTTTTGCTGATATTAGTTGTGGTTACACTCACCCTTTTCCCGTGGTATATAACCCT
The DNA here is from genome assembly GCA_030867875.1 of Actinernus sp. WN-2022. Taxonomy (NCBI): domain Eukaryota; kingdom Metazoa; phylum Cnidaria; class Anthozoa; order Actiniaria; family Actinernidae; genus Actinernus; species Actinernus sp. WN-2022. The sequence continues at coordinate 14,816,151 of JAOWCC010001751.1, forward strand.
TTTACCACGGGAAAAACAAAATCGCGTGTGTGTCCTCAATTTCCCGAGCTAAATTTCCCTTGGTGAATTTCCATGGATACGTCAAGAAAAACAAAAGAAATGCCCATGACATTTCCCGAGCTCATGAGCATGGTTTTTGGGATCCCCAAGATAGCTTAACCAATCCAGAGGCTACGGTTGAGATGCACAGGAAATCGCATGCTGTGTGTGGACAAATACGTTGCCCAATCTTAGAACTCTGGCGTCGTGCATACTGCCAGGGTATCCGGTGGCAACTGATAAGTACAGACCTGTAGAATCTACTACACCCTACACAACATAGCTAAAGAAATGTTTACGGTTAAAGTAGTCCTCGTGGCTTATCTTCGGCGCCTTGATCGCTATATGACTTCCATCTATAGCTGCTACAACATTTGGAAGCTTGCTCTTCTTTGAAAACCCTTAGATTTTCTTTTGTACATCGGCTTTATCAGTTGGAAATTTAATGAAATCCCCCCGAAGACGACAGATTTCTTGGACGAATTCATGGCAGCATTTGATGACTGTCGGTTTGGCGAGTCCCATCATAAGTCCACATGAACGATAGCACTCCCCTGTTGCCAACCTCCACAAGCAGGCGCTTACTCTCTTGTCAACTGGAATTGCATCCCGCATTCTTGTATCTTGTCGCTGGAGTACGGGGCCGACGAGCTGGCAGATATACTCGAAGGTAGCTTGAGAGACTCTGAAGTTCTCTTTCCACCAGTGGTCTAGTGATCTGTCGTTAAGTAGTTGCTGAAACCAATTTTGCGGTCGCGGAAGCACCCAAGTAGTTCTTGGTGATCGAGCAACAATCTGCCTTCGTCGAGCTCTCAAATAAAGATAACTCAGTTCTGTAGACCGAAGAAAACGTAACTGAACTTGTCGTCTTCGTGATCTCCGCAGTAAAAGGTACTGGATTACCAAGTCGATAGAAGATCGCTGATAAAGAAGTAAATCAAACTAGCAAACTCTCTTGAATCCTCCATCAGTCGATTTGTTTATAAATCTGATACGATTTCCCGCCAAACGTTTGCTCGGGTTGAAAGTTTACCTTGGGGAATTGTTATGCATGTAACCGTAAACCGCTTGGTAAATTGAAACCCAGGATAAATTGACCACGGGGCAATTACCACGGGAAATCGCAAAACCAATGGTGTGTGTAACCATAACTATTGTGAAACATAATGACAAGACTCTAGTATAAAAGTAGAGCTTTCTACTCTTAGCTTCGAAGTTCACTTAAATTCGCTATATATTTGTAAACACTGCGTCTTGAAGTTGAAGAAAAGAAGAGATGTGAAATATATAATCTACAAAGGCAGATCTTTACGAGTTATCATTCGAAAGCCACAAACGCAGGTCTGGTCGTAAAGAAAAGGGACAGTACATGTGCTAGGGAATTGTTTGAGTCAGTCTGACTCCAGCTCTGCCCCGAAACGAGCTGCTCCAGATGGAAATGCGATCGAGCCGACATACTTCTCTCGTAGAAGGTTGCCGACCACAAAAATATAAACTCCAGCTGCAGCGAGAAAATAAAATAAATGTACGTACCTCCATGATATTCCACTTTCTCCCATTTGTCCGTCCATGTTACCAATTCTGGATGATTCCGTTGTTGTAGGTGAAAATATTGAACCAAACAAAACACAGAAGACAGTCATCCAAGTCAAGCCGGTTGAATGGCCGAGCAAAACAAATGTTACAACACGAAGGCCTTGAAAGTTTGGGTAAGATGTTGTTTCATGGAACTTATAGCTGTATCAGCTGTATGAAAGAATACAGTTTTGAGAGAAAATGTCCAGCAACTCATTCTCAAAGAAGCAGAGAGAGAATGTACGCAGTTGTGTTCGCTAAAATCGCCTAGGAAAAATAATTATGAATTTTAATTATGATAATTTATGACCAGAACACGATTATCAACAACGTTTCGAAGACATCTCTTTCCCAATTTTTGCAGGGAGAGAGAACGTCTGCACGCAGGCTACTTTACTGTTGACATGTTTAGTTTCCCAGTTATTATGGACAGGACTTAGACATTTCAGAGCCTAAGTAGTTGCCAAGTCCTAGGACTCTGTAGTGTAGATGAACTCTTCACGAGAGTACATGGGTACTAAGGGGTTTCAATGACAGGCACGTGGTACAAATCCAGAATTGGGATTGATGGTTTCCATCATGAATAATTAATGACTAGTAGAAGGTAGTATCATATACAGGACAATGTAGGAACAATATTTATTTTACCACAACCGTTTAGTTCCTCGTGTTCTGATTGGCTTATTGCCGTTGGAAATAGGACATACCACTGATTGCATCATTACTCGTGCCACAGATTCACTTTTCTCACACAATTTCCATCGTTTTCAAGGCTCTTCCACTTGACTATTTCTCGTTTGTTGTTGTAAAAATATATTTTTTACAATAGTTTACCATGGTATGGTAAACTTTTCTTTTTCTCCTTTTCTGCTATATTGTATAATTTATACTGAGCTCAGATATTCATAATCTATAGTTACACATAGACAGTAGTCAACTCAAAAGCCTCGGCTACTTTGACTTCTGCACACATATTCCTATCATAGCTCTCTTTTAATTCTTTATTTTTATATTTACTTATCTTAAAATACTATAGATTTTACTTACCTGATTTATGTAAACAGTGTAAAAATAAAAAAATGAAATTGAAAAATGAATTGAATTGATGGTATGTCCTCTTGTTTACCATGGGTTGCATCACGGCATGGTCAAAACTGTTGTGGATTCACTTGGCTACCATCTCGTGAAATCCACAACAATTTTGATCATACAATGATGCAAATTGTGGTAAATAAGAGGACATACAGTGCAGCTCAAAAGTAAGTGTGCAGATTCCCGCGGGCAGTCCGCGGGCAAGATTCAGGCAGACTGCCCATATTCAAGTTTCTTCTAGCTTCTATCGCACATCTACGATGTTCGAATGCAAACTAAACCTTACGCGTGTACAATTTGTACCTGTGTATCAGGGTTAAGAATACTGGCTCAAGAATATTTTCAACCAAAATACGCTTAATAGCTTCCAAAGTTTCCAACGTTGTGACAACGATAAACCCCTTCGATACAGTGCGATCTCACAGCAAATTAATAGATAACTACAGTATTGTGCTAAAGTCATGCAAACATATTACGACGAATTTCGCTCTTAATGTTCCTACGAATACCAACGCGAATTCAAATTCATGACAAACAGTTTCATAAACGTACAGTAAGATGGTTTTGGTAAATACCCTGCGTGCCAGAGGCGTCAAAAAGTCAGGATTCTAAAATAATAGATTTGCCGCAGTTTGCCGCAGTTAAAGAACACGTGATATCACGTGGGAATCCAAGAGTTGTCCCGGTGAGTATTTACATTTATTAAAAGTGCTTGTCTTACTCAGTTTACGGATCCCAGTTTACAAACACGAAAGCCAGTGTTCTAAAATATAACACACTCTTGAAGTGAGAGAATGTTTTGCCGCGTATGAGCGAGTCTATAGTCGTGAGTATTTTCATTTAAAGCGGCCTTAGTCAGTTTACAAACACGAACGCCAGTGTTCAAAAATAGAAAACAACTCTTGAAGTGAGAAGAATGTTTTGCCACGTATGAGCGAGTCTATAGTCGTGAGTCTTTTCATTTAAAGCGGCCTTAGTTTACAAACACGAACGGCGGTGTTCGAAAATAGAACACAACTCTTGAAGTGAGACAAGAATAAACTTTTGCCGCGTATGAGCGAGTCTTAATAGTCGTGAGTATTTTCATTTAAAGCGGCGCTTGCCTTACCCAGTTTACAAACGCGAATGGCGGTGTTCAAAAATAGAACACAACTCTCAAAGAGACACAAGAATAAACTTGTGTCAGCAGTCTAGTCACGAGTATTTTTATTTTCAATAGTCAGTTTACAAACATGAACGCCAATGTCTGGCTTCTTCGCTTTAAAATAAAAATGCTTTCGCAAAGAAACAACGTACGTATTAATTCAAAACTCGGTAACTTATATACGGGTAATCGAACACGAAACTCGTTACAAATGTAGGTGTATTGCCCGAAGTCTGCCCGCGGACTGCCCGAAGTCTGCCGGCGGACTGCCCGAAGTCTGCCCGAAGTCTGCCCGAAGTCTGCCCGCGGACTGCCCGCGGATTTGCCCGTGTGTCTGCACACTTACTTTCGAGCGGCACTACCACAGTAAACTATCATAAATTAGTTAAATTCACACTGGTTATATGAATGCATTATATTGAAGTAGTATTACGCTTGAGGAAAAAGGTACTGTCATGTATATATACTGCATCAATATTGGATCATTGAATAAGGCAGACTGAGGTGAAATCTTTTTAACAAGGACATAATTTATATGACTTGTGTTAAGGTATTCTTACCTCAGAGTGAGTTGGGCTGTTTGGTTCTGAGTCACTATCTTGGTTGTTACCAGACTGGTTAGCAGCTGAGGATGGTCCAGATGAACTTCTCCCATTTAAGAGAATAAAAAGAAAACATTTAAACCATGTTTCAGTACACTGCATAATTGAAGGACTGTGTGCAGCAAGGGCATAAGTGACTCCTGATCACATTCCTGATGACACTCCTGACTCCTGAATTTGAAGGAGAATTTAGAATGTAATCAGGAGTCACGTACACCCTTGTTACACACAGCCCTTCAATTGTACTGAAAAGAGTTCACCAATCAGCCTGTGATTTAACGTCCTAATCTAAGACATGAAGTTCTGCACTTCTATTCAGTTATTTTTAGGTCAGGCCAGGGTTTGATTTCTTGACCTTCCACAAGTCAGACCAGCGCTTAACCACTGAGCTAACTGAGAGATGGACAGAATATTTTCCTGAAGGAGTCAACTATTTTTTTTTAATACACTGCATAAGATTGGTCTCAAGAAATACAACTTACAGTAAGGGAGCAGGTCAAAACACATGCCCCAGATAGGGACCCATTTTTTTCAACAGACACAGCTGTCAGCGCAGGGTACCACCCCCATCCCCCATTTTTGATCATCTATTTTCCATTCTGGGGGGGCCTACATGTAGTGGTAATTTAACACAGAATATGTAATGATAAAGACAAAACATGCAGTGCATTTGTTTCTAGATTACGCCTTTTAGTTTTGAAGATGTTTAAGAACGAATTATTTTTAATATTGAGTTTTCTCTCCAGAGATGGCTGGCAGCAGCCCCCACCCCCCACCCCAAAATGGGTCCATCGAGAGGGCATGTGTTTTGACCTGGTCCCTAAATGTACATGTATAATAAAATAAAGCTATGAAGACAATAACCTACTTTGTGGATTGGAAATACCCACTGATACTCGCACTAGGCCTAAAAAATGTTCTCTACAAAAATATTGCTATTTTCGTAAATACATGTTTTATCTTGGTAATTGCATTTGCATTGTAAACCACACATGTCAATCAAATTGAAATAGAAGCCCAAAGAATCCACCATTTGCATTTTCATGTCAGCTGTCATGGAACAATGGATTTTAATAATTAAAATGTCACATGTGACAAAAAAATTGGAGGCCTCCAAAGCTGCTCTTCAGTTTGATAGCACTCAACAATATTTTGGTTTGCCAAATAAAATTTCACCTAGTATGAAGCCCTAACTGTATGTAGATATTACATGTTCCAAGAAGCAGCAGTTTCCAAGAGTGAAACTCAAGGAACTGCACTCAAAGACATTTAATATCAGTTATATTCAGAGCCACATACCAGTAGTAATTACTGGTTTCATTATAATCCTTCAGATATTTTCTTTTACCAGAATCCTTACATGCAATACATTCACATGGAGGTTTTGCACTAACAACTGCCATCTGGCAGAGAGTGGATTAATGGAGTCTGCGACACAACTCCACCAATCACACAAGAAAATATCTGATGAATAATTACCATTACCAATACTATAAATAATACCAATTAACAATAATATTTACAAATACAAAAGCAGAAGAATATGTACAATACAATAACTGAGAACCTACAGTATATCATTAATCAAGCTAACCATTATTAACAAATAAAGAAGCCTTAGTCATGTATAAATTAACATATATAAGATGGTTCTCCATGTGCAAAAACAAAATAATGTATGCTCGTTGTCTTGAAAAGCTGTGCATGCAAGTGCATTTGGCAGATAATCAAGACCTCTAAAGTGCATTATTTTATAATAAGACATAGGATAACCAGCTTCTATTATTTGGTTTTGTAAAAAGTAATATAAAAATCATTCTACACTGAAGGAAATTATTGAGCATGCATTATAAGAAAAGCACACTGATCAGCCAATGAAATTGTGTGTTGACTTAGGATGCATCCATAATTTGTATGATAAACTGTCATAAAACAGGACAGACATTTGAGAACATACGAGAAATGTCAAAAGAGAAAGTTGCACTTAAAGACATCATCTGGGCTTCTTGTTGCCTTGCTTGATAGTCGTAGCTGCCAGTATCTTCCAAAGGTACGTTGGTGAAGCCAGACATTGCATCGGCAACTGACAAACACTGCCCCATTCAGTTGTGGCAAGATATAAAAACAGAGAATGGGATAGTACTGTAAACACCTGTGTATAAGCCGCACCTCAAGTTTTGAAGCTTGAAAAATACCAAAAATAATTAGAAAATCTTTTGTCCGAGTTCATAAACGCTTGTACTTGATGCCAAACTTCTTCCAAAAGAAAGAATAATCTTTTGTTGGAGTTCATAAACGCTTGTACTTGAATCAAAACTTCATCAGATTGTCATAAATACATAATCGCATCGATCGAATATGGTTCAACTTGCCTTGTCATTTCTTGTGTATATTTTAATCTGCAGTCTTTAAATCACTCCAGAATTCTTCCGCTTTTATTCTCCCATTAACTAACAACAATTCCAAGGAACCACTTTCCTTTAATTGCTAGAGCAAGAAAGGTTTTCTGCTGAAACTATATTTGCACAAGTAGGTCTGAGGTACGCCATCTTGGATTTAAATTTCATTAACTAGTGCCAATCTCCCACATGTAAAATTGCGAAGAATGCCTGGTTGTTTAGATGCATGCTTTGACAAGTGCTGCGAATCAGCGTGTTTTGGAAGGTAAATAAGCTTAATCATGTTTAAATATTCATGAAATTCTAATATATTACGTCTAAGGTGGGTCTTACAACAGTTTTTGCTTTAATTCTTTCAAACTGCTTTTTTTTTTCAATTTTCACTAATATGACTTTTTTTCCCCTTACTAACAACTCATAAACTGTATATCAATGTTTTTGTGATAGAAAGGTACATGTATCATGGAGAATAATGCGTTAATGAGATGACGTCACCTCAGGAATCTACCTAGGCTTTTACTTACGCGGTCATGGATCAGGAAAGGTCATGTTTCCACAATTTCAAACAATTTCACAGAAGTACTCAAAACTTTTCAGAGGTTCATAGCTATGAAAATTGCACAAAGGCTCATATGCACTTTAAGTGAAAACATAATTTTTGTCTGCATTTTGATATGCAATACACAGAAAATTATAAAACCATGGTATGCCTGGTCCGTAATAGATAGGCAACTGATCTTATGGAACCTATTTAGCACCTTTACCTGCAGAGAATTCGATGGTGGGAAAATAACAAATAAAAAGGGCTGCACACTCCGTTTATTATGTGACCAATGACGTCATCGTTATGACATCATCATGACGCCATACCATGTCTGTCAAAGTTTGAGCTGCCTGCCATTAATATTAAGCAAGTTATCCATGAAAACATACAAGGGTTTTACACCACTGTCAGCAGGACTCAGGTAAGCGTGACTGAATGAGCACACATGTACATGTCTCCCACATGGATAACACAGCTGCTTGCTAACATATAAATATGTTTGCATTCACTTTACAGTTAGTCGCAAGAAGTAAACCAGCGATGAACACTTGAGCAACGTCAAATCCAACAGCAATAATGTTCCACATTGATCTTCAATTGTTATTTAAATCCAATATTGATTATTATCAAGTTTTTACTTTTTTTCTGACCTTGAAAAAGACTTGGTACGAGTTTGATAATGTTTGGGCATATAGTCACTGCATGGTGAGTTTTCCTGTCACTTTTTATATATCTCTTGTTCATGAAGTACATCCATGATATTTTCTAAACAGTTTTTCTTGGTCAGACTGAATGCCTAATAGCAAATAAAAGAAAACAGGAAGCAGCTTCAAAACGAGGGGACAATAAACATGATTATTTTTTGGCCTAATCAATACTTAAGAAATATCTCACAGATTTCTCAGAAAAACAGCACAATTTACTTCTCGCATTTTCATTTTTCTTCTCTTTCTTAACTTTATTCCGTACTTCGAGTGGATATCGTGACAAAACGTGTACATTACAGCACGTGGTTGGTATTTTCCAAGTTCAAGGTCGTAAACACAAATTCTACCTCCTGTAATCTTTCTTTTGTTAAAATTTCTCTCGTGGCTTTTATTACGATATGATGGTTTTGTTCATCGAAACAATCTTTAATTCGGCTTTACCTCATTTTATTTCACACAAAAATAGACGAGATGGCAATCTTCAGTTGTTGAGAACGAACGAGCGAGATTGATGTTGACGATTTATGCGGAATCGAAAGGCATTTTAATAACGCACCAAAAGGGGAAGAATCAGTAAAAGCTAATTCGTTAAACCTTGATCGACGATGCACAGAATCAAAGAGTTTGTTTTCTAAATACTTCAGAGAACTCTGAAACGCTTTCCATAAAAAACGACCGGTGTTAAAATCCCGAGTCAGTGTGGACAAATAAAGATGTACGCCAAAAATAAACACCAAAATAGCGCAAGTATCCTTACCCAGGTGAAGATGGAGCCTGATTCGAGTCTTCGGCTACTCCATAGTAGTCGTATAAAAACCCAAGGGTGGATGCCATGTTGCTATCTTCCCCATTGACTTGAGCGAGCAATGTAGCCGTAAGAGGAGCATCAGTTTGGGCAAAGTAAGCCTTCCACGCGCGTTCCTCTCTCTCCGAAGCTTGACCGCTTGGACTGGGAGAGCTTTGTACTCCCTTTGAATTCGATCCTGCCGATAATATGACAGTCGTGCTTTCAGTACTAACCTTTGTCGCCATACTCCCGGGCACAATATCCTTCCTGTTGAAGAAGAATCGATTAGAACTCTCCGATAAATCTACCATAAACTAACAAGAACTTTTGTTCTTCGAGCTTTCCTATAAAAGGGAAATAAACACCAAAGTAAGGTTTAGTATGACCGCGACAAAACCAACCACTTTCTCCACCAATATTAAACTAATCTACCGTGCTACTTACTTTGTTTCAGTTGCAGACATAACAGCTAATGCTAGGATACTCTTAAATACATGTTTTTGGGGAAACTTCCCAGCACGGGAAGGAACAAATTTTCGAGCTAAGAGTAAGACACTGCGATGGTTTGAAAACTTCGACAAGGCGCAATGTTCGTGACGCAATCGTAGTTTCTCAACCAGTCAATAACGTCTCGACTACCATATAAAGATGTTTCCGGAACAAGAAATCATGATGCGACTCTGATACGACTTATTATCGATTTTGTTTGCGGACGAGGATAATTTGCATATAGTTAAAGGGGCACTATTAACCCCCAAAAAATACAAAATTTATAACTTCTTTTAAATAACTACTCAAATAATTAAAGTATATCGGTAGTTTCTTAAGGTCATTTTCTGTTTTTCATTTTATTTCCAAGGTAGTAGGTATCCTAAGGTGAATTTAATTATATTTTCATACTCCTGGGTTGAGTGATGTCAATCCAGGAAGAAGAACTGTACATTTACTTGAAGGCTGAGCCAGTGCCTTAGCTCAAATAGCCCTCAGGATTAATCTAAGCAGTGTTTACTCCATCTAAGTCTTAAGTATCTATTAGCAGCAGATTATTTTCTTTTCCTATATTTTGTCAGTTTCTATTAAATAAAAGCTTGATTGCATGATTGATTGATTGATCGACTGTTAGAATTTTATAGCAATTATATTTCAATTCAAAATCTACCAAACTTTGAGAACCGAGTTACTGCATTGATGTCAGTCTACCTTAGCTAGACCAGTTCTCGTCTTTTGCTCGGTCGTGGGAAAAGTACAAGCTCATGGGCCATTTTTTTTAGATTTTTTAAGCATAGAAAATGAAGGATTGGTCTTGCCTCCCCCAGTCATTTTTAGGAGCACGACACCCATTCTCATAATTGCCTGTTACGATGCCTTTAAAAGTGACTGTGGGGCTGCCGGCTCTCAGAGATTTATCCAAATCAATGTTATTCTTCATAGAACTTCTCAACATTATGTTGCATAAAATCTGGGTACTTTAATAAATTGAAGGTTGTGTGCCACAAGGGACCAAGTTCCCTTTTCAGGATGTTCTTTTCTTCTAAATTTGGATTAAAAATACCAAAAGTGAGTACACAGCAGCTCAAAGAAAATGTCCTGAACAGGACACTTGGTCCCCAGTTGTGGCACATTATTAAAGCCCTTCAATTGTTATGTATATTGTTAATAGCATTTGCATCAATATGTTACCACCCTCTAATGTCAACAGAATAAACAGCAGTGAACATCAAGCTTACAATGAAAAAGCATTTATTATGATCTGACCAATAATTTGTCTCAGGTCCTGGTAAAATGCAAAATATTAAGATTAACAACTTTATAAATATAATGTCATCATATGCAAGAAAAAGATCAATCAAGAGTTTAGAGAAAATGTACGAGTACTGGATAAGATGAAAAAGTTTTAAATTTACCCCTAATCAATGTCAGACCAGAACAGTATAATTACAGCGCAATGCGCAAATGTATGACCACTTTTAATATATCTATACGTACTTTCATGAATGTGCCACATGTGAGATTATCCAATCACATACAAACGGCTCATCATTTGTGGTTTTGTTAGTTTATTTGAGGAGCCGCTTCTGTATGTGATTGGACAATTTTACATCTTTGTATGCAAATACATTAAAGGTGGTCATATATTTGCACGTCACACTGTAATATAATAAATACATTTTAGAGGCAATCCATTTATCTCCTCAACCAGGAAGCAGCAAGATGGTAAGAATTTTAACATGGCACTTGAGAAATCATTGAATGTGGTACTAAGTGACACTTAATATAAGTGCTTGTGGGAATATTGAAGACTTTTCACCAGTGCAGTCATATCTGTGAAACATTTCTAAACAAATAACACTAAATGAACAATAGAAAACATAGGATTTAGTACTATTTATTGCAAAACTTGTTTAACAGATATAATGACTGCACTCTTCAGGGGAGCCGGGGTGGTGCAGTGGTTAAGTGCTTCGCCTCTCACCTCAGTAGCCCAGGTTTGATTCCTGGACACGGCACCATATGCAAGTTAAGTTTGTTGATATCTCGCCCTTTTTCTCAGGGTTCTCCAGTTTTCCTCCCTCCGCAAAAACCAACAATGCTAAATTCCAATTTCATCTGTGGATTAGCCGGGACCTGCCTTTGATTAGCCCCAATGGTTGTTTCAGGTCTTGTTAGAAATTCAGAGTTCAGAGTTTTTCTACAAAACCTTAACTTCTTGTTAAGGCCCATTAATTATAATTACACTATACAGATGTACTTTTTGGATAAAACTACATACACATACCAATTTTACCCAAGGAACGCTGGGAATGAACTGAGTAAAGGGCTGTAATCCAGACTACAAAACAGGGTCCAAGTTTAACACTAATTTTGACATCAGAGTTCAGTTTTGAAATGAAAATGTTTTGAAATTTAGGTCACTGGGACTGGGTTATGGACCAGTTTATGGTTCATGCTCAGTTGTTTAACTCTTTTGTTTCAACTGGTGGGCTACCTATTGTCTACGATCTGGTGGCTCATCAAATAAACAAAGGATTTGAACAACTGCGCATGAACCATAAACTGGGTTATTATTCCCATATATCTGAAGTGCAAATGTGAAACTTTCACAATCACACATCAGTGAAAACAGTAATAATGATTAGCCAAACAAAAAAGCAACAAAAAAAACAGATTGGAGCCCGAAACTAGGTTCAACCTACTAGGTGTGGTATATCTAAGACTACTATTTTATGTCATGGTTTGAGTACGGAAGAAAATCAGTCATTTAAAGGAACCGAGCTGAAATCTTATTCAAGCAAAAATCAATTCTAACTAAAAATTAACATAGAAAATGTAACTGGAAAAAATGTTGTGAAATGTAAAATAAAGTAGGCGTGTGATTGGCTGATAGCCATGTTTACATTAGCCTGTGAAAACATGGAAATGATGTCACACCATAAGACAAGCACTGTATGTGCTTCTTTTATCGAAATAATTATTTTATAAAAGAAATGAAACAGATTTTCTGTATTTGCACAGGCTCATGCAAACCTTGTTTGGGAGAATTCTCAAGCAGGCACAAACAGTCAACCTACGGCCTTGTGTTTGTTCTGCTATCGAATTCTCCCGAACTTACCTTGGTGTGTGTGAACCTGTGGAAACATGGAAGATCTGTTTCATTTCTTAAATACATGCCTGGATAAATTATTATCAGTTACATGAATATAAGAATAAGATCAATAACTGCTTTACATGAAAGCCGCAGAAATGAAGGACAACAGACCCCCGTTTAAAAAAAAACGATTAATGTTAATCCTGGATTAAAGTTCATCCACAAATTCTGGTTCTCCTTTTTACAATCTAGAATTACAATAGCCCACTGTTGATATACATGTATGCTTCACTTGTGACACACAAAGCTTTCAATATGAGGCTTAGAGTAAATCAAATCTATTCTTTTAGGGGTGGGTGGGTGGGGCCATAGTAAGCTCCAGGGGAAATGGGGGCGGGAGGGGTCATCAAAACTTTAGCATGCCATTTTCCATTTGCACAAGCCCCCCTCTAATTAATGACCAGTCCCTTACTTTTTAACAATTTTAAAATACCTGCCTCAATTCTACACAGTATATGTGGCCTACATGGACAAGCAGGCAGATTTTAAAATTGTTGGTTGTAGAATTGTTCAAACCTCAAGGCGATACCACCCAATCTCAGCACCATAATGTATAAAGTAGTGATTTCTGAAGGCAACATGCAGGATTGTTGCCATAGGGTAAAAATAATACAAATATAGTCCAGTTTTCTTCCCTTCATAAAAAAAACCATGCTCTGCTAAATTCCAATTTGATCTGTTGAGGTTGTTTCAGGTAGCATTAAAATTCAGGTTTCTTTGCAGCCTCAGGTCAGACAGTTCCAGCAAAACATAGAAATATTAAAATACACTTGAGCCCAGTGATCACGAGGCCATGAAAACCCTAATGGGGTAGCATGAACACAAACAAAGGTTGATATCTGATAACTTGCTTGTTCTATTATATCTATTTCAACTCTTAGTAATAAGACCCTTTCACATTTTTTTTACTTTTGATATATACACGTATAACAGCAAAACTGTTGAAAAGAGCACCTCGAAGTTAGTCAAAATCCCAAATTTGAGAGTTATATCTTGAATAGGAGCAAAGTTAGAGGCCTGCAAACTGGGAAATTTTTACAGACGTTTGTATGGAAATTTTGATTGGAGGTCAAGTTTGTGCCCCCCAGTCGAAATTTTCATACAAACATCTGTAAAATTGCCTGAGTTTGCAGGCCTACAACTTTGCTCCTATTCAAGATATAACTCTCAAATTTGGGATTTTGTCTAACTTCGAGGTGCTCTTTTCAGCAGTATCAACAGTTTTTCTGTTATACGTATATATCAAAAGTTCAAAAACACAGTGGGTCTATTCAGTTAAATTAAATTCGAAACTAAAAGAATTGTGCAGTTCTTGATAAAACAACATGATGGATGTCAAAACACAGAGAGCTGGAGAAAAACAGGAAAGGAAAATGCCAAAACACTGATAACAGGGTTGCTCCACCGGATGTGGCAAGTGCCTTTCTTGCATATTTTCTGGCTACTTTCTCATTCACACTAGTTGTACCATTTGGCCATAAAACCATACAATCTTCACCTGCCGTCCCAGAAGTATACTTGAATGAATAATTAAAAATTCTGTTGCAAAATGTGATGGGATCGCTGAAGTATTCCTTGAAGGTCTTACAGTCCATTTTGCAGTCATTGCCCCGCTTTGTCCAATTCCAGGTTTTCATGTCACCCCAGTTATCGGAGCACGTGTAATCGTTTTTGCATGCTTCAAACCACTGGTCGCAGTCAGATGCACACAGCGGGACATTCATGAAGCGTTCACGTCTTGTAACCTTTGAATTTGGATCGAGTTCAATCCAAGGCTTCATGAACGGAGAACACTCGTAAAAGCAAGTATCCATCTCGAAAAATCGCTTGCACTGTGATGACATGTTCTTTTTCCGAGGGCATTGATCCCAGCGCATTCGGTATAACGCGATCGTCCCATCTTCTTGAATGTGTTTGGTTGTATTCGCCTTACAGCATGCTCTCTTTTTCCAGGGAGTGCAGTGATGAAAAAAGGCTGCTTCCGGGCCTGGCTTCGACTTGTGATGCTTGGATGCGATGCAATCATTCAGGAACCCATCAACTTGTTGGTCTGTGATGGTGGCCGCTATGCATGAACTGCAAACGACTGCCAGCAACCCCACATTAAGAAATACAGCGGCGTTCATTCTTGAAATTTCGATTCCTCAGTTCCTATTGCACATAGGCTATATGGAATAGCGGGCTGTGTAGTAAGATCAGCTAGAACTTACTGAACGACTTCTTCCATTTGCTTCCCAGAGGTTGCTTTATACATGAAGTTGTACTTTGCTTCACGCACGTGTACGGATTTTTCAGTTAGTTGAGGAGGCACTGGGAACGAGAATCGTGTTCCACCAATTTTAACCAATCAGATGTCTAGTTATGATAAGATTGTGATTGGATAGAAATTCGCGGGAGAACTTATCTATAATTCATTTTCTTTGGCGGAAAGCTAGCATTGACATAGGGTTAGATACATATATCTCGAAAAATGGCCTAAATATGTTTCCGGAAATTCTCAAAAAAGCCTCTAAATATCTCGAAAAATTCCCTAAATATCTTGATTTTTTTCCTAAATATCTCCATACATATCTGTTTCATTTTAACGGTTATACAATAAAATGTGTATAAAAACGTGTTTTTCAGGCGTTAGTCTTGGATTCGTGGCTATACATGTAGTTGCTTAATAACTGAGTCACTATAAATGGCTAATGGCATCAGCATTTGACTTGCCTGAGTGGCCTCAGTCTATAGATAGTGTCTGTCTAACGACCATTAACCCGTAGCATCAATGCCGCCTCTACATAATCTTCTAGGGCTTCGTGTTGCTGATCACCGAACATGGTGGTCAATAGTGAGAATACCCTCTCAGCTGCTGCAGATGATGATTGTACCAGAACAAGTTTCTGTACTGCGGATGACCACGACGGGAGCTCGCGAGCGACCATTCTCCACCAGGGCCAGGTGTCAGATAGTGTGTCAAAATCATCTGGGATCTGGTCAGCTTTGACGAGGTAGGCTGCCAACTCAACTTGAAGAGCCTGGATGACGTTGTTTGTACCAAGAAAGGGCACAGCTCTGATCTTCTCAACCTCAGCAGCATTTGGCCGGGATACATTGACAACCTTCGGACAGAATAATTGGGCAGCTTGGAATACTTCAATGGAGCGAGAAACTGTGACATCATTTGCGAGTGTCTGCGCATAATATTCAAAGGCAGGTGTCAAGCACTCCCTCAGACCATACTGGTACCACTGTTGCTGGACTATAGCATTTGCAGGAAACAGTTCTTGGACTGTCATTGTTAGTGTTGGGAAATGCTGTACTTGAATAGGCAATAAAGATTAAGGTGCCATCTCCTTCAAGGGTGTAAGTGGTCTTCACAAATTGCTCCAATTCCATGAAGGCAGCCATTTCAACCCTTAGCTGAACTGCGTTGTCGGCGAGGATCTGACTGAGCTTCTCTCTTGAGCACTGAGCGAACTCCTCATCACTATCTATAAAAGCAGCAAGGTGCCTCCACTCTTCGAACACTATCTTCACACACTCCCACAGGCTCCACCATCTGGTGGCATTATATCTTGGCATTGACCTTCCTCCATTGATGTTTTTCCATACCCTTCGACCTTTCATACTTGTTGTAAATATATAATTCCAAGCAGTCATGAATTGCTTCAGTAGTGGAGTCTTGCACTTCACCCCCACTCTGTCGAGGAAGTGAGAGATACAACCAATATCTATTATGTCGGGATAAAGTACCGACACTGTTCTCAAAGCCTTCGAGTTGACAGGAGCTCTGTCTCTCATTGCTGCAAGTAGATTACTTTCTGGTACATTGAGTTTTCTATGCAGTACATTGATAATAATGCGAGCCAGTTCGTCACCATTAACCGACTGTTTTACGAGTTGGAACCTCACAAGCCTCTGTTGCACTTCCCAAGACTCTACAAATCGCACAAGAACCACGAGCGCCTCCCCGTCTCGTGTAGTTCCATCAAAAACTATAGAGACATCCTTTCCCATAACTTCCTTGGAAATCGCCTTATATTCTTCTTCCAGAATGAACGGAATAAGTTGCCTCATGTTGGGGCTTGATGTCAAAGCAAATCCTGCATCCTCAAACAAATCTCTGAAGTACTCCATTCTATTTAATGGGGTACCACTCTTTAAAAAGGCCTTAACACCTTTCACCCTGAACACTCTTGTTGCTGTGGGTAGTGTCTCACCCTTTGGATGGTGGACTTCGTCATACTTTTTCATGGCCTCTGCAATGTTTTGATCCTTCTTTGAGGTTTTGACAGTTTGTCTTTGTTCATCTTGTGCTTTGTGCTAGAAACATGTACGTTTATGTTCTGCTTTTTTACAGAAATTTCTTCACGACATGACTGACAAAACAAGCTACCATTCTCTTTAGCAATAAACGTTTCCCCCTTGACTCTTTTCCTGGCTGAAATGTTTGGCTCGTTCTTTCTGGGCACTGACTGGGAACGGCGATTTCCTGAAGCTGGATTGTTGGTTGTTAACTTTCCCTTTCTGGATAAATCACTCTGCTCTGGCTGTCTCAAACGATCCAAGATTGATACCACTACATTTTCTCTTTCTACTACCCGCGCTATTTCAGCAGGAGCTGCTTAATCAGGTTCCTGTTGGGTGTCGCAATCAACCTCGCGATCGGCATGGCCATTGTCCGCCATATTGAATTAATTGCTACAACTCCTACATTGCAATTGTGGGATATATTATTCAAAAGTAACACCGCTGGATAGTTATATTGCTGGCTCTGGTAAATCAAGGAAAAACGCCAGAAAAAAGTCCTAAATATTCCAGAAAATTTCAATTTTTCTAACTATCTCGGAATTTTCTAAATATCCCAGAAGCTTCTAAATATCTCAAAAAATATCCGGATATATGTATCTAAGCCTACATTGACAATAATTAAAACTTGTTTTAGACCGATTTGTTGTCACAGTTCATATCATTACATGTGACAGCTCTACAGAGGACTCAGTGCTTTGTTTTATAGAAAAACAAGAAAACTTTATAAGTATAACTCAAGGGAAAAGTATTTTTAAGCGTTCTCTATTAAATTTAAAGACATAAATTACTACATAATTTTATTGATTAATATTTTCCATATACATTAGTCCCTTTATTATGCGTACATAATGATTGTATATAGTTTATATAACATTAGTTAATTAAATATCTCTGAAAAGCCCACGGGGGAGTATGTATACCGTAAATCTTCTATTAAACGCCCGGGGCGCTTTTTAAATTTCGGAGGCCTTAGGGGGGTGGGGAGGGGGCGCTTATTGGGCGAGGGGCACCTGAATACAAGCGATGGTTTATACTGATAAGGGGCTCATCTGATCTTTTATACTTTCAGAATGGGGAACAATCAATCGAACGTTCAGCCATTACTGGAAGCAGCAGTTTATGATTTTGGCATCCAATGGATTTTATGGGCCATAGCAGCATTTTTTCAAACTGAGAAGTTCTACGACCTCGCGGGCTCTGCAACCCATATTTTCCTGGCCTGGCAAACCATTCGGTATGCGGGACGCTTCCATCTTCGTCAACTGATTCAAACAAGCTGTGTTACAGCCTGGGGATTCAGACTTGGCTTGTATTTATTCCATAGAGTGCTTCGAGATGGGAAAGATAGCCGCTTCGATAAAGTTCGTGGCAATATATCCTCGACTGTTTTTCATCTACTGGACCATTCAAGGAGTTTGGATCTTTTTGACTCTTCTTCCAACCATGATTCTAAATACCACCCCGAAAGACAAGGAATTAGGCTGGCAGGATTACCTTGGATGGGGACTTTGGGGTGTGGGATTCCTTCTTGAAACAATAGCTGACAGCCAGAAAAGTGCCTTCCGTTGTGACCCAGCCAACAAAGGAAAGTGGATATCAACTGGATTGTGGAGCCAATGCCGACATCCCAACTATCTCGGAGAGATTTTGTTATGGGCTGGTTTGTTTCTGCCAGCATCGCGTGTCATGAAGGGGATACAGTTTACAAGTGTCGTGTCTCCAGTATTCGTGGCTTATCTCCTGACTAGGGTCAGTGGCATTCCTATTCTCGAGAGACGAGCACTCAAGCGATGGGGTGATCTCGCTGCACATCAAAGGTACCGCACGAATACAGCATTACTGATACCATATATTTGGTGAACTTCTGGAAAGGGAAGGAGGAACATGCTCTGGAGTAACCAGAAATAACTTGGATTGGTCAAGTTTACTTTCTATGTACTACATGCCTGGGGTGCTTAATTGAAATTGTGTGAAGGGGCCACCTAATCGGGGGGGGGGGGTTGGCACTTAATATAAAAATGTGATCTGAATTATTTTCAGTTGTGCAAGATACCATTTCATTTTGAAGTGATAAAATGAGAATCGTCAATGATAAACTATAGCGTTTTGCACCCTGGATTGCTGCACTGAATTTTTCATTTTGCCTGGCTAATGTGAACATGGAACTTTGTAATAATATTGAAGTAATGCCACCTTCTGTTAATCACTGTATTGAGGCTGGGCACTTAATTCAAATGTCATGTTCAAGGGGCACTAAATCGAGGAAATACAATATATATCTATATCTAGAGGGTATTGCATGGCCACATCGGAGATGCACTTTGTATCTTTGAGTGGTTAATGTAATGCACGAGTGATGGCAGTGAGAGTACTGACTAAGGTCAGTAAATGTTTTTTTCCTTATCAATTTTGTTGTTGTTGATTCAGTCGTGCTAGTACAGAAGCAATACATTAGTCAGTCTTGAGTGTGTATTCTTTGTTTGACTCAAATCACTGGTAATAATTATACATTTAACTCACTATCTGAATTCTGATTGGCTGACAACACACAATTAATTCTCAATAGCTGGCTATAGGCAAATCTTTGTTTACATTTTTATCTCATTAGCATACATCAAACTTCAAGCGACGTACATACAAACAAAGAGTGCATAAATCGAAAGAGATTGTCACACTTGATAATCACCAAAAATTTGAGTGATATGATAAATATATTTTAGGGAATGAGCATTTAAAAATCTCAACATTTACGAAGAATGTATGGCTGTCAGCAACTCTTGCCACCCAGCCCATTTTACAGTTTTGAAAAGTCAACTTCTCCGTAAATATTTACCATATCCCATATTTTCAGCAATTACTAAGTTTAAAATTCTCTTTCAACTGATCGATGTAGTTTGTAGCTTTAATATGCTAATGAGGCAAAAATGTAAACAATGATGTCAGCAAAGATTGGCTCACCGGTATAGCATTGACTGTGCATGCATAGAATATTATCTTTAGATTATGACATCACACTGCTATTATCTGAGAACACACAATTGATTTATTGACGAGTGATGGCAGCAAGACTGACTAAGGTCAGTAAATAATGATAGCACTTGATGATCAGCAAATACAACCATTTAACTTTAGACAGTAGAGAAATTCTTTTGCTTTTTTGTGCCATTTTTAGCTGTCAACTGTTTCCAGTCTTTCTTTTTCCCTAGACTTGTAAATAAAAGCAATTTGTAGGTCAAATAAGAAACAAAACATCTTGAAATTCAATTGTAAACAAACCAATTTTCAACATTTCATTTAGCTTCACCAGGAGCCCATTATCCAGAGCGTCGATCTCCCATACTAGGTCTGTGTAACAGCGTTTACTCGCTTCGTGCTAAATATAGAATTATTTTGCCGGAAATTAGCATTGCATTACCAATCTCTCGAGATCAGTCTCTTTTTGGGGCTGAATTCAACGCTTTGTAGTATTCAGTTTGCAGGAAAATCATTCTAAATATAGCTCAAAGTGAGTAATTGCTGTGACACATATACTACAGATGGATGCTCTGAGTAATGGCTCCTGGCTTCGCTTTCTCTAGCCTTTATTTTTGCTAAAACGTTTGCTTAAAAATGTACAATGAAACAGTAATAATAATTATTATTGAATTCGGTTTTTGCATGATAGTGAAAATTATCAAAACCTCAGTCTGTGTTATCGGCCCCAGGCTTCAGAAGATAACATATACCTCTGTCTTGATAATTTTTGCTGTTGCATGCTCAAACTCGTCCAATAATAAATTATTGCTGGGGTACGTTTATGTAAGAATCTCTCATCAAAAACTCTGTATGGACCACTGGATGCCTAACCTTTCCCTTCCTCTTTTGTTTGCCTCCCTCCTCCAAGTGTTTGCAAGATGCAATCAAGAATGAATACAAAACATTTAAAACTCATACAAACCCTCGTAAAATAAGCAAATGCATGGCACTACGAAACACACATTACAACGTAGTTAGCGTCTCACACGCATGCTCACATCTTATGGCTCAATCCCAGTTTCTAGGAAACTACCCACCCACCCCTCCCTTGGATATGCATCTCTAGTAATGATTTACCATTAAAGGTTAACAGCTGTTTCATCCACTCATCAGTAGAATAGTACCATGGATTTACTTGCACTATAAAAATTAATAGCCATAAATAGAAATTGGGCTTCCAATTTTTAAGCTCCTTTGAGAATTCCAAGACAATAGCCCAAATTAGGGGAACAAAAATATTTGTGCAAAGAATTCTGGTAGTTGTAGTATGTGATGTCATCATGTAAATGTCTTAAATGGAATTTGTAATATAATAATTTCCAAAACATCGATGTAATTTCTGAATAACCCACTGTGGGAATTGGTAGATTTACCTCAAGCAAAAACATTGATTGGAATAATTCTGTTTTTTCATCATTGATGCATGGGTACTGATCACACAATGAATTTCCACTGTTTTGGAAAATGTTTGATTTATCTGCTTAGACGATTTTGATTTCAAACAAAAATCCAATATTTGCCCTATGGCACTTTACAATGAATACCGTACTGGATAAAGAAAAATGTAAGAATATATATAAAGTTAGCTTAATAATTATTTGTTATTTTAACTTTATATATATTCTTACATTTTACTACTAAAACTACTAGAACAAGTAAAAAAACTACTTTCCAAAACTCATGAATAATTAATGAGCATTTTGTCCAATCAGATGAAGCAAATCAGTCATGTGCATGCTCCTTTATACCTGATAAAATATCATCATTCTAAAAGGCCTGCGGAGGGATTTGAATTCTGTCCCAGGGGGAAACGGGGTTAATGATTGAGACAATGGAATTTCTATTAATGTTTCAGCTTTCTCATTGAATTGCTAAGTAGGATGCACGTTTTATATAAAGAATACTAATGAACATGAAATTTTATATAAAGTTTCATCCTAATTAAGAATTCACTGATAAAGACCAAAAGATAGCAAAAAGTACACGGAACATAAGGTACCTAGATAATAAATTTTGCACTAAATTTACTAATATCAGCAGACTACCGAGATACACAGATAATATTTTTAAAATGAAGTTATCCAACTACCATTACTTGTTTACCGAGCCACTGTTTAGTTCCAATCATTAAACCAAACTCAAAGCCGTAAAATAATAGAAACGTGCATTAAACTTACATATTTTGTGCCGGAGTCAAAAATTTAGAGTCTGCCGTCATGTCAATCACATCGCTTTCCAAGTCTTGACCTTTATCGAGGTAAACCACAACACCAAATCCTTCAAGTGCAGGTTCTTCTTGCATTGTGAAACGCCGCTTCAAACAACATAGTATGGTAATTTCTTCATGTCATTCCCTTGAGATGTTCGTAATTGCAGGCGGTGATTACTCGAATATTTTGCATGGCGTTGTGAATACAAAGGTTCGATGCTTCATTAAGTAACCATTCCCTTGAGATGTGCGTCTTTCTTTCATTGCATTCTTAAAGCCGTTTAAAACACTCACAGCACGTGTTTTATCAAGTCTAAAAATTCTCGCGCTTCGCCAAAACAGTACATGAAAATCATTAATTATAAGCACAATTAAAAATATGTCTTTAACATATATTTAAAACTGCTAATACACAGGCTCATTCTCGGTCACCATAGCTCTTCAAATTAGAAATAGGAACAGTTAATAAATATTGCGAAGACATTTTCATTATGGCATCATTTTACTACAAAAGCTAGAATCCTTTTTAAATTCTCTTTCTTGTTCAGATTTTTAAACTCTTGAGGTTTCCAAGACAATAGTCCAACTTAGAGGAACAAAACGATTTGCAATAGTTCTGATAGTTGTAGAAAGCAAACACCATTCCTTTCCTGAATGCTAGTACTACAAGCATCGGGTTGTTGAAAGTAGGTCCTTAAAAATATGAAAGCAAGAAAACAATCAAACAAGGTTTTGTATCAATTAATTTAATACATTTAAAATTAGTAAGCTGCATATATATAAAGTTCTTATCTGCACTATATTCACACACAAACAATTTTTTGTGAAAAAATACATTTTCACACAATATGATGCAATAAAGTCAATAACAAGGAATAAAAGTCAGAATATTGTAGTCTACATGTTACAGCTGTATGACCACTTTCATGCACGTGCCACATTCAAGATTATCCAATCACACAAATGGGTCATCATTTTTGGTTTCGTTTGTTTATTTGATGAGCCACTTTTGTATGTGATTGGATAATCTCGCACGTGGCATGTGCATGAAAGTATGCAAATCAAAAGTGGTCAAACATTTGCTCGTTGCGCTCTGACATTCTGAAGATTGTCAATGTTCTAAGACATCCATATTGATAATCAAGACTGTTCCCCTCCAGTTGTGACTAAGCTCTCCATGGCCATTAGGACCTCTTCACTTTTCATGTCTTGCAAAGACATACTGCTCTCTTTGCCAAAGTCTGGAGAGGAAATACACTTGTCATTATAGACTGATAACCTTCATTATTATACGTTTTACTCACATCTAGGTTCTGATTGGCTTAGAACACGCAACAAATGCTCCATAGCTAGCTATAGCACTAAGTGCACATGCGTACAACATTATCTGCTAGCAGATAATTTGTGATATCTGCTAGCAGATAATACTTAGCATTCGATGTTAAGCAAATAGGACAATTTTACGCTTGAAAGCAGTGCACTTATTTAGTTATTTTGAGCCATTTTAGCACTCAGCTATGTTTCTACTTATTCTTTTCTCCTAAACTCAGAAAACAAATGCAATTTTTAGCTCTAATATGAAAGAAAAATCTTGAATCAGAAATCCAATCGTAAACAAACCAATTTTATGTGGCGTTTCATTTAGCTTCGTGTACGATAGCTTTCTCTTTTGCTAAAACTTGAGCTTAAAAATGTATAATAAAACAATTATTGAATTCGGTTTTCGCATGATAGCGAAAATTATCAAGACCTTGGTCTGTGTTTATATCAGCCTCAGCCTTCGGCTTCAACTGATCATGATAACACAGACCTCTATCTTGTTAATTTTCACTATCGTGCTCAACCTCATCCAATAATTGCTTTATATTATTTCACAGGTAGGTCAGTTATTTTTGATGTGCAGCAGTCACCGTTTCATCTGAATTACCCCAAACATCCAGTGTCTTACAGAATAACCCATACATCATAATGATTTTGCTTAACCAGTGAAACAAAAAGTACCTCAGCCTTCGGCTGATAACACAGACCTCTGTCTTGTTAATTTTCACTATCATGCTCAACCTCATCCAATAATTGCTTACTATTTCACAGGTACATGTAGGTCAGTTATTTTTGATGTGCAGCAGTCATCGTTCCATCTGAATTACCCCAAACATCCAGTGTCTTTCAGAATAAACCATACATCATAATGATTTTACTTAACCCGTGAAACAAAAAGTACCTCAGGCTTCGGCTGATAACACAGACCTCTGTCTTGTTAATTTTCACTATCATGCTCAACCTCATCCAATAATTGCTTATTATTTCACAGGTAGGTCAGTTATTTTTGATGTGCATGCAGCAGTCACCGTTTCATCTGAATTACCCCAAACATCCAGTGTCTTACAGAATAACTCATACATCATAATGATTTTACTTAACCTGTGAAACAAAAAGTACCTCAGGCTTCGGCTGATAACACAGACCTCTGTCTTGATAATTTTCACTATCATGCTCAACCTCATCCAATAATTGCTTATTATTTCACAGGTAGGTCAGTTATTTTTGATGTGCAGCAGTCACCGTTTCATCTGAATTACCCCAAACATCCAGTGTCTTACAGAATAACCCATACATCATAATGATTTTACTTAACCCGTGAAACAAAAAGTACCGGTAATAGTCAGTATCTAATAGTCAAATAGAAACAAAATAAACAATGGAATTAGGGACTAATAGTGTCTATTAGTCTAATTACCGGTATATCTCTTTCACGGGTATAGTAATTTCAGGGACTTTATATAATTTACGAGGAACTGTAAATGAGTCAATGTTAGGTTTATAGTTTTAGGGTTAGGTTTTAGGTTAGGGTTAAGTTTTCAGTTAGGATATTACAAGTTATAGTTTTAGGGTTAGTTTTAGTAGTAAAAATTTAAAAAAGACCAACATTTTCAACTTGACTCATGAAAGCATTTTTTTGGGCAGCACTTAACTGGACTTGAACCGTACATGTAGGTAGACCTGTCAAATTCTGTCACTTCCCTTTCCTGACTGTTCTATTGCAGCAATCATTGGAAATGTTTGAACAAACTGACACCCAAATTTTTTGAGATAAAGCATTAACAATGGACCTTTCAAACAGCTATTGATTTGCAATTTACCAGGGGAATGGTTATGGTATTTTGTATAAATAATCTAGACTAAATGCAAATATTTAGACATGGTTAAATACGCCAGCACAATTGGTCTTCCTGTGGTGCAGTTTGCGGGGCCTGGGCCTACGTCTTATACAGGTCTTTTGCTTGCCGAATTGGCAGGTTGTTTGCAGTCGCTCTTTGCATCGCTTGTGAGTGTTCGTTAAATGTTTGCTGTTGCTGGGATTGATTAGCGTTCCTCTGGTAGATTTTCCCCTCCCTCCCTCCCCTTTTTCTCATGTCCACTTCTGCGTGACCCAGTGTACTGGGCTGGTTGGTTGTCTGTTGAAATGTTGAAACCAACACTCGTGAGCAATGCAAAGAGCGACTGCGAATGACCCACCAAATTTAGCAACAAAAGACCCATATGAGATGCTGACCTTTGCACCTGCGAACTACACCACAGGAAGACCAAATTGTGCTGGCGTATTTAACCATGTCTAAATTGCATTTAGGCTAGATTAAAAGACGTTGTTATATTATATGTACCGGTATTCAATATAGAGTTTTCACAATTTCCATAACATAAAACCTTAATGCCAGAGGCAAGTACAGAAGTTATAATTTGCATACATTAATAATAAGACCTACCATATCTAGCATACATCTTGGGGTGGATTCCACTGCACTCCCTGACAAGAATTGGGAATTGGGGGTTTGCTTTCTTTATATCTATGTAGTTTTTCTCCAGGAAGTCCCTGGATGACAATAAAAAAGTAATTACAACAGTAACCTATTAATAAATTGAATAATAATAATAATGACATATCCTCGCACATAAAAAAATGAATTACAATATGTTTACAAGTTTTAAAAGCTAATTAAATTATAAATTATAGAATCTATATTAAAATTACATATTTACATTAGAAACTGCAAATTGCATATTATGATATAACCATAATCATATTAATTAAATAAAATACAATGGCAGGTGTTGTCCTGGCTACTTATATGGCATTGCCATAGAATGAAATATAAAGAAAAATGAAGAGCATATAAATTTGCATGGCAGCCATGTTGGTGCCCAATATGCATTGTCATTACTAATTAATTGTACATGTACTAATTACAGTGTGACTACTGAAAGCGGGGCCACTTAGACAATGAGAACCAATCACATTGCAGAACGAAAACAAAGCATTCCAACTTTGGTTATTTGAGCAAATATTGTTGAAAAGTTGGAACTATTTGTTTTTGTTCTACAATGTGATTGGTTCTCGTTGTCTAAGTGGCCCTGCTTTCAGTAGTTGCACTGTAAACCTTAGACTTGCTCCAAGTCGAACTTGCTGAGTCACTTGGTAAGCGATTACTGGGTCAAAAAGCGAGTGCGAGAATCGAAGCGAGAGGCGAGTTCGACTTGTTTCACTTGCAGGAAATTGAATCGGGGATTATGTTTTGGCGCGAAAACACATTTCAGGGGCGGAGCTAGCCTCCGATGCAGACGTCTTGTGTGGTTCGTTTCCATCCCTCCCACACCAACGTCTGCGAACTCGAGCCACATTTTGTGTTCCGTGACTTACGGATTGTTTATTTTGACCAATCAATTTGCTAGTTAGGATTTTCCCATAGCCCAAACATTAATTAATTACTTCGTGGACCGTGGGAACACAAACATTTGATTGGGTGATTATTTTGACTTCCATTTTTGCACGTGCAGCACGTGCTAGCCGCCTAGACAACAGAAAATAACTTCAAAACGCTCAGAGGTTACCAAGTGTTAAAAAAAAAAAAAATTTCAGTGCATAAAATGTGGACTTTGGCTATGGATTTTGAAGCTTCCGAATATCTCTAAAAGAAAGATCTTCACGTCATTCCCGTTGCCACAAAAAAAAACTCTTGCTTTGGTGGCAAGAATACTCAGTTCAGCGACTTGTAGGGAATCTATTCATATCGACGAGCTGTGCATTTTAATGAGCTCCCGGAAAATGAGAGCTCCTCTCTGATTGGCTGAACAAAAAAACGGCTTGAGTTTGCAGACACAAGACGCCTGCATCGGCGGCTAGGGTGGAGCTTACATTTCGCACCTTTGACAATCTCTTTCTGAGTACAATCAAATTATAAATACCACATTCACGGTCGACTAACTTGACACGTCAACATACAATGCCTGAAGAATTGACGCTTTGTGATTGGGCAAACCTTAGTACGTCATAAGCCACGCCTCCGGTTGAAAAATCAACCGGTAAATTTGGCACGCTGCAAGTGGGAAAAGTCCTTCGTATGGGGGGCTAAGAAGGA
This sequence comes from Actinernus sp. WN-2022, assembly GCA_030867875.1. Classification (NCBI taxonomy): domain Eukaryota; kingdom Metazoa; phylum Cnidaria; class Anthozoa; order Actiniaria; family Actinernidae; genus Actinernus; species Actinernus sp. WN-2022. Next base: position 14,843,620 of record JAOWCC010001751.1, read on the forward strand.
CTTTGAGAAAGTCTATGTAAACCTGTACTGATGTACTAATTAAACCAGGGGAGGTACTCCTGACCAATACAAGTATATAAGCTATACAGGTATGTTAAACTAACAATGAAAATATTTGACTCCCTTGTTAAACCAATATTGCTATCAGTGACAGGTCTACAAAATGCTTGCAGTGAATTTCACCTGGGAAATCATGCTTGTGTGCATCATTTTGGTTGAATTTTCACTCGAAATTTGGACTTCAAAGTATTGTTACAGAAAAGTATGAGCTTTGATTTTTAAGTTCTTTCACAGACCAGTCCCAAATTTAATTGGCTTGATGACTAAACTAATAAAACCCTTAACTCTTGCGATTTTCCCCTTAACCCCTGGTCCTTTTTGTGATGTGTTGTTTCTGAAGATTTTCTGAACAGAAACCATTTAGGACCAGGAGCCCATTACCAGGAGCGTTCCTATGTCATGGGCTGGGCCCCCAGCACACGAGTAGATGTGGCTATATTTAGAATTACTGGTTTTCACTTGACGTCATAGCCGCCATATTGGTGCCCTTAAACAACAGATTCCTCGTTAGCTTCTTTTGTTGGGGCACAAACATGGCCGACATGCCCAGCTTTGTCATTTGAATCTCTGGGGATTGAGTGAAAACCAGCAAATCGAATTCCCGCGTTGAAAGTGAGAAGAATGGTAATGAATAATAATGAGAAGTGACGTTAGCTATCTGACTGGCTAAGATAACATGGCCTTTGTTTATTTCGCGTGAAATACAATTCTAAATATAGCCACATCTACTCCTGTGCTGGGAACAGACCCAATGGGGAAGATGGACGCTCCTGGTAATGGGCTCCTGTTAGGACTGCGTCCACGATTTCTACTGCTGACTCACTCACTCACTCAGGACATGTGCACATTTTGCAGACCTGTTGCTATTAGCCATTGTGTAAAGAAAGAATGGGAATGAGTATGTAAATTTGTTCAAATTAAACAATAAACTCCACCACAACAAAGATCACATCAAAATTAGTTGTTGACTGAGGTTGGAGAAATTTGGATAATATTAACAAGGTGACAAGCTTTCAAATATCACAATAATAAGAGAAGAACTGATTATGGTTTTGGAAGATGACCGTCTCCCCAATCCATACTGAACTCATTTTTGTGTGGTTATGTACTAAAACATCTTGAAACTTAGTAAACGTACTAATGTCAATGTGATCTTTCATGTGGTGGGATTCATATAAAAAAAAAGTTTTGAATTTGATTAAATTTACTGTCCCAGTCCTTTATCAGTTTTTATAATATAGATACAATAGTACGCATGCTCTGATTGGCTAAAAAGCCATGTTTTATCAGAGTATATAACATGGTTTGCTGTGTTTTATTCTTTTCAACTGGCGGTTTCCTTTCATCACACATGTAAATCTATATTATAAAACAGTTTTATACTATCATAAAACACTCTGGTCATTTGAGAACACTCGAGAAATAGTGAAAGCATGCACATTCGGCTTGTGCTTTAACATTTCTTTCATGTTCTGAAATGCCCATCGTGAAGCGTATTGTAAAGAGTTTATACACGTACATGTAAGTGGACTCAATTATTCATTATTTATATCCCAATATTGCCTCTACAACTCACCAAATTACTTTCTTCCTGATCTGTAATTGATTAATTTACACAACCTTTACCTTTTGTTACTATATATAATTATATATATACATATATAAATATTTCTTCCTGACCAACCAGGTCGTTCCGACTCGATAGCCTTGTGGTTTTTTCAGAACTTTCCTACTCTGATACATATTTCTTTTCTATCCTTTTTACGTGAATAATTACGTATCTGATAAAATGTAATATTCCATCATTTAGAGTAAAATAAACTTCTTGTTCTTGTTCTTGTTCTTGTAAAGCCTACACAAACACTTTTACAGAACCCAGCATTGCTGGAACTTCCTGATGCACAACTGCAGGGCGAGATGAAAATGAAAAAAAAAGCTGTTCCTTCATTTTACTAGCCCGGAGCCCTGAGGAGCTAGCCCGAAATTTAATTAAAACAACAACAAAGCTTCAGTCAATAGTCTGTACAGTGTAGTTGGCGCGCGATCTAATGGGATTCGAGTTGTTGATTTCAAATTTTGCATTCAGTTTATTATTTGGTAAAGCTAAATACATTTCAGAATATCTGACAGAAAATAAAGACCTCGTCCAACCCTAGCTTGATATAACTGATATAAAGGACATTTCATTCCTGTCGGCCTGAAGCGGAGGAATAAAAGTTTTCAGTTTCGAGGTTGTCTAGCACGTGACTAATTTCTACCCCAGATCGAATTTCATGTCGTCGTAAACAGCAGAAGTACGCAGTTTTGTGTTTACTCAGTTCGGCATTTATATTTTTAATAATGTTCTCGAAATAATATATTGCGTGGCGATCTTGATCACTGAAGATTTTGCAGGAATTGCTGTCCGATTCGCTAAGTAAAGAAACAATTTTCAGTAAGCTTAAATTAAATAACCGCAAAGAAAGCCAGTTGAATTGAAGTAGCCCTAATTAAGCCGCTGGCGCCGTCGGTCTCGCTCAGAATTATTTTTAAATACAATTTTACATATACAAATATCTTCACCAGTGTTGACTGAAAAAAATCACTATTGAGAATAACAAATGTTTCCAAAAGAGGTTAAATAATAGTGGTCAATACTTATAGTAATAACAAACAAACGCGGAGCCTATAGCATGTATAGACTAGGGATGGGAAGATAATTATAGAATTCGGCTGCATGCGTTTCTTCGCGGAACTGACAACGAATCTTGAATGATTCACGAAATTTACAAAATTAGAACCCTAGTGGCAATAAATACCATGCAGGATGTCAGAAGTTTTTTCTTTGCTCCGAAGTGCTTTTTCGATTTTTTTTCTTGCATTTTACCTTTAGCGACGTCAATTTGAGCCACGATCGTGAGCGGCGGGCTTGCTCTGGCTTGATCGTCGCTCGCCGGGGTGGAACATCAAATGTAATTTAAAATGTACATTTTTTGACTCGCTGTAAATGAGGTATAACCCAGCAATGTATTGGCCCTGACGCTCTTGCCCGTCGGGCAACCTGTGATACATGTAGAAAAACACTAGCCCGACGAGTCGCTCCACTAGCCCCGGGCTATCGGACAGCACTTTCGTCGCGCCCTGAACTGTACTTAAAGTGCAAATGAACCTTCGTGCAATTTTCATAGCTATGAATTTTTTGGCTTGCAGTTACTCTACTTCTATGCTTGTTTGAAATAGTGGAAAAGCAACCTTTCCTGCAATCGACCCAGGCTTTTACTTATGCGAAAATGAGTCAGGAAAGGTCACGTTTCCACGATTTCAAACATTTTAGCGTAGAAGATAGAGTATTACCTGTAAAGCAAAAAATTCTTTGCAGAAGTACTCAAAACTTTTCGGAGGTTCATTGCTATGAAAATTCCATGAAGGTTCAAATGCACTTTAAATAAAGCATGAAAGGGCAAAACACAAAAGTCAAGCTATGTGGCAAGCATATTTGAATGTTTACTTACTTTTATTTCATTAGCAATCGCTAGGGCCTAGCGAAGAGGGCAGTCGAAGACCCTTTTATGTATTTTCTTGATAAATATTATGCAGTGTAGTGACACCAAAATATTGATTTGTCATGAGCTTCAGGAGTGTGGTTCAGTTACTCCTTTACTTTAGATGGAGCTATATAGCTAGAACATATCTAAGTGAATAGGAAAGCTATAACTGAACAGACTACATGTAGGTTGTTCTAGTAATACGTTAATCCATATTTGAAAAAAAAACAAGCTTTAAGTTAAGCCTAGTAAAATGTGACATGAAGCTGGTATAAAAGGTACACAACAGTTAATAATCAAATACAATAGTAGAAAGGATAAATAATACATCCTACCTTACGCCTTTACTACTTTGCGACTTTTGACACAAGTGAATACGAATTTCTTTCGCAAATTTCCCCAAATTCGCTCGCCAGGCAGCCGCCATTTTGAAACCTTTTTACCCACAAAGCATTGCACGGTTCATAGATCCACAGGTAGCCCAAGCTTGGAAATCTGTATAATATTTTACAGCATTTGTATGCGATTTTTTAGGTTTCCATCTTGAATTATTATTATTTTATTTCTGACAATATAAAAGTTAAAATTTTGAAGGGCCGAAGCCAGAGGCTTATTTGGCAAGACGAGTGTCTTCCGTGTATTCCTTAGCTATGTCTGCGGTGTCTGTAGTGTCTCTAAACTTTGCTTCAATTCGCTTGGGTAATACACACTACAGACACACCACAGGCATAGCTAAGGAATACACGTTAGACACTCTATAGGTTTTGTCAATTTGTATTCAAGATTTACGTTATACATCGGAAAACTAACAAATCGCATACAAATTACAGATTCCAAGCTTGGGCTACCTGTGATATGATAGAAAGGCAGGGAAAATTTTACATGCTACTACAGTATAAACTTTCTTTTTTTCGCCACTTCAATTCGAAGGCTAAACACATACATGCACGTTAATAAGGTGAGCCTATCGCCCATGGACACGAAAATATGCCGGGATCGCACCTGACGACATTAATCAGTTAACACGCTCGCCGTTACGGGCACGAGTCCCTTGAAGAGCTACTTGTCTCGACACAAGGACTTAAGGATCCCATTGGGTGGCAACCGAGTGTCCGGGGTCACAATCTGGAGTTCTTAGCGTACAATACCTCGTTGAGGACGTCCAGAAGTAACAAAGCACGCGGGATCGCCCGCCTTTACGACATAACGATTTAACCGATATGCGATGTTCGTCTTTCATCTAATCCAACGGTTTGGTGGGTTTCGTTTGGTGTGTTGGTAACGCAGGTTTTTGTGTTACGAACTTTGCTGTAATAGCGTCTACAGGCTTCTTGCCGGTGAACCGCGAGACGGTGTCGTTGATGGCGGCAAGAACGAGAGGGAGCTCATAAAGTCGCACCCACTCCAATGACCGCACATTCGACCCCGCTTGATAAAGCAGCATTTCCTGAGCATATTGGTGTGGGGACAAGCGCTCAGCTAAGGTTCGATTCAATCTCTCTACGATTCTCTGCTCCCTGTGGTTGTTTGCCTCACCGCGTCTAACTTCGACTCCTTGCTTTGCGAGAAGCGGTGAGGCAACACAAGAGGTCCGAGTGAGTGCTTGCGCAACTTGGGCGGCCGTTTTGTCGGTAATTGGCTTGGCGTCCTTAAACCGGCTAACCACGTCAATGCCGACAGTCAACGTGTGCTTGTAGATCTTGAGACAGACCTTATCATGGGGAAATAATAACCTGGTGAACTGCGTTTAGTTTGACAGCAGTAAAGCGTGGTCTGGGGATGTAATACTGTGGCGGGAGATAAACCTGCCAGATTGCCTGCCTTCGAAGCCACTTTCTGGCTTCGCTCTCCGAAATCTTTGCAGCCTCGGCAAGCTTCCGACGAGATGGCACCCACACCGTGCCAATAACCTTTAGGGTTGTAATATATTTTCTCGAGTTTATCCATTTCTCTGGTTAGCCTTATAATAAACCAGAAGCCCGATAACTCTCCAACACGCTTGTTGAGTATGCGCAAGAGACCATCACAGGTATCTTGGTATGCGTAGGTAACTTCGCCGTGGTTCAGTGCCCTCATTCTGGTTGGACCTTCGAGCACCATCCGGGTACTGACCTACAGGCTAGGGACTCGTCTTGCTTCCACAGTTCTAGGCTCCTCTGCTATATCGATAATCGTACGGGCTAATAGGCCTGGCACGTTTTCTTTACGGACACTGAGTGAGTGGCCAGCTTGAAGCATCACGCTATATATATATACAGCTCAATTTCCAACATGTCACTTTGAGAATGGAAAAAACGCGCGGAAAATTGTTTTGGCAAACTGATCTCCGTTGTTGCTGTCTGAGGGACGACTTACCAAACGATTGGCAGAATACCAGATGGCTAAGAATGCCGGCGCCGATGTAGGCTATTTCAGCGCTTTTCTTCGATTCTTGCGTATTAACACAGTCACTCCGTAGTCAGGAGGTGGGATTCCCCATTTTAGATAAATGTAGATAGATATATAGTTTTATTTGGAGTCGTATACATCTGTACATAGACATTAATCCAAATAAATGTGCACTTCACTAGGCTACAAGTGTTTGGGAGCTTTCAGAATTTAAGGGTCGCGGCAGAATAGATCAGAGTCCTTTGAGGCCATTGTCTCTATACCGATAAAGCACTCACGTATGAATTTTGAATGAATTTTGCCTATTGCTCGTTTCGCTTGGAGGAACTGCCATCTCGTGTGCGTATTTTTCTTGCTGTGGTTTTTGTGGCTTTGTTTTTACGTTTCGAAAGAGACTCAAAGTAAGCGCAAGTTCCTATCGGCGTGTGTATAGATCGATAAGGGACACAATAAGACCAGCCACGCCAATTATCCAGTATCCCTGTACTGTCGAGTTGTTCGACGAAGTCCGTTTTGTCAACACAGTGTACCCTTGTTCTCGAGCAGCATGTTACAGTACAATACAATATTCTTTATTTACAGAGGGAAGACACATTAATCTTATATGCATAGTTATCTAACATGCGGCCCTCTATGTTACAAATAAAACGTAATAAAAAAGAAAGAAAGTATGGGGAAAAATTAACACACGAGCTACAACATTACAAGATATAATAAATAATTGGAATCGATATAAAGAGAATTAATATGAAATAAAATCAAAAACAAATATACTTACCAGAAGACTATGCGCAATGGAAGGGGCTATGCACTGGACACGGGGCCAGAAATGCAGCAGCAGTGAAGCAAGAAGCGACAGTTATAGTAGAGGAGCTTCTCTAGATGGTTAACAGAGGAGATGTGCGGAAGAAAAACGTTACGAAGCTTATGCTTAATAGAAGCCAGCCTGGTAGGCAAAGTATCAGAAGAGAGCGTAGTAGTAGATGTTGCAAGCTGCTTGAAGTCAGGATCCAAGGAATTGAAAAGAATAGCAGCGCTATAAACCAGAGTGCGCTTGCCAGAATTACTGCGAGGGTAAGGTACAGCGAGGTTATGCATGCAGGCTCTGGTGCAGCGGCCAGAAGCTCTACGAGTAGTAGAGAGAAAATGGAACATGTTCTTGAAACATGTAGGTGCATCAGGATTAAGAAATGTGCTGAAGAGAAGTAGAAGTTCCTACATTCAATCAGGTCGGTGATCGGAATCCATTGAAGCTGGGAGAACAGATGAACAGAAGGTTGACAAAAGTCGGCATCCAAGAGTATGTGGGCAGCGTGTTTTTGAAGGCGAATAAGCCGCAGCATGTGGAGGTGGGAGCAGTTGCCCCAGCAGCAGAACAATAGCTGAAATGGTTATGGATGCATGAATTATAGAAGCGCAATGCACATTCATAGGTGAGGAAAAGCTAAATGCGACGGAGAAGAGACAGTCTACTGCTGATGATGGCGCAGATGTTGTCGACGTGGTGTTCCCATGACATGAAACTGTCTAAAGTGACGTCTAGTATCTTGGCGTGGTCGACCTGCTCGATACTTTACCGTCGACTACCACATTTAATGTAGAGCAAGGTAGCGTACGGAATTTCTGAGAGGAAGTTACAAGTAGAGTCTTGGTCTTAGATATGTTGAGTGCCATTTTGTTTTGCCTTGTCCATGAAGACACGGCTAAGGCGACTATTTAACTGACAGTGGAGATAGAGTGGCCAGAAGTGAGTATAGTAGTGTCGTCGGCAAACATTGTCTGGTAGGTGTTAGAGGATAGCTGCAAAGGTAGGTCATTAATAAATATAAGAAAGAAAAGCGGCCCGAGGATGCTGTGGTACACCTACAGACACTGGAAGTGCGTCCGACAGAGTGCCCCGGAATAGGGTTCTCTGGGTACGCCCTGACAGATAAGAATAGAACCACACGATAGTCGAGGGGGAACAGCCATAGACACGGAGCTTGTAGAGTAGTGTATTGTGATCGACCACAAGGTCAAATGCCTTTTTCAGATCGATGAGGAGAAGTCCATTTAGGAGTTTGTTATCTATATTGCCCAGTATCTTGTCCGAAAGATCAGCGATGGCCATCTCACATGAATGGAACCGTCTAAAGCCGAACTGTGACTCTGTTATGAGCTTGTGCTGAGCAAGAAAGTCGTAAAAAGATATTAAGTGTACGTGTCGCTCTAGGCCAGACTCCCGGGGCCAGACTTTAGAGACCACGGCGAGGATGGATATTGGACGAAAATTGGAGCGGTCAAAGAGCGAGCCGTCTTTATACATTGGCGAGACTTTAGCAATTTTCCACAAGTCTGGGAAAATACCAGTTGAAATGCTCAGATTAAAAATTGCCGTCAGTGAAGGGAAAATTGAGGAAGCGCGGCAATTTTCAGAAAATAGCTGTTAAGACCGTCCAAACCGGCGGCCTTGCCAGTGGACAAGCGTTGAAGACTTGAGGAGACGAATTCCTCAGAAACAGGTGGAATGTCGAATGAAACACCAGATGGTAGCTTGGAGATGACAAATTCGTTAAAGTGGGACTACCAGGAGGGCTGCTGAGTTTAACAGTAGATGTAATATTAGCAAAGTGATCGTTGAATAAGTTAGCAATGTCAAAATTATTGTGATAGTTATTGCCATCAATGGTCAGGTGGCTAGGCAGATTAGGGCATTTAGAAGGAGCCAGATTACGAATAATGCGCCATAGATTTTTTGGATTATCCAGGTTGCGGTTGATAGATTCATGATAAAATGCGCGCTTTGCGTTTCTAATAAGGTGCACTACAGTTACGCGCCGCGCGGTACTCGCGCCAACAGGATTCATTGTTTTCCAAAATAGCTTTCTTATGGCAATTATTGCGCCTATTAATTGCTGTACCTATATCTCAGCGGAAAACCACTCGGCTGAAACTGCCTTTTAACTCGTCGTTTCCTAAAAGGCACGTGCGAGTCAATTACGCTGTTAAATAAACTGTACCAGTGCCCTAATGCATCATTAAGGTCTGTAAACATATCCATTGTACTCCATGGAATGTAGTCCAAGTAGTAAAAGTAGGGTATGAGGGAATAGGTATAAGGGAATAGGGTATTAGAGAATAAGGCATTAGGAAATCAGTAGGGCATTAGGGAATAGGGTATGAGGGAATAGGTATTAGGGAATAGGGAATATCGTATTGGGGAATAGGGTATGAGGTAATATGAAATAAGGGAATATCTCAAGGCATTTTAAGATGTCGGACAGTTGCACACTGGCTAAAATAAATAAATAAACCATAAGCTATATATAAGTCGACTAATTCCAGGTCGTATAACACGTAGCCATAATTAATTTCGTCTGGGAATACCCTAATGCGCTATTCCTTAATACCTATTCCCTATAACATGTAGCCATAATTAATTTCGTCTGGGAATAGCTGTATATAATTTTTATAGTTTTTTTTAATGGGACAACTGTCGACCATGTTAGCCGATGGGAAACATTGCGATTTTTCAAATGTTGCCTAGAGATTTCTGGTCTTGTGGATTATGAAATAGAGAATTACGTAGTAGTCGGATTGGGCAAGCACTGAGATGAAATCGGGTAATGGTTTTGTTACAAACTTCTATACGCTAAAATGTTTGATTTTGCACGGATTTCGCTTTATTACAGGAATTCACTTTCTTCCTCTGGAAAAATATACACTTTGCCAAGGAACTTTGTCACTGCGTACTTTCAATGGATTTTTTTTATACACGCAATTTGGAAGAACTACGCAGACTTGGCCGAAAAAAAGTCATTCCTGCACCGGTTTCAACCAAATAAAAACTAGTTTGAACGACTTAGGTATGTGATCTCAAACTTTAGTGAAACATTGTTTTTCTATGCAAATAAATTCACAACATACCTCACGTGCAGTTCGCTCGGCATTCAAGACAAGACGAGAATTTCAACTTTATATGCTACTCGGAAAGGTGCACACAGATTACTCACAGGAATTTCTAGTTATAATCATGTTTCTATTGGTATATTCTGTATACGTAACTGAGGAAGCGGAATAACATCCTACGCTGGCACGGAAATGAATTACGCATTCTATTAATATCTATTATATTGAACACGTATTTACAGTCGTGGAACATAGTATATGTTACATATCAATACATATCAAATAAAGCTTTTCAAACATAGCAAAGGTACTCAAGCAAATTGTTCGAGATCCTCAAGTCCCACCTGCCATTCGCACATGCATATGCTGACGACACGCAGTTATACCTGTAGTTTAGTTCAAACGACAGTTCCAGTGAAGTAGAAGCTGTGTCTGCTAATCCTATCGAAACTGCATTCGGGATGTTCGCGCGTTGATGAGGGAGGATAAGCTGATGTTAAACGACGATAAGACAGAGTTCCTGTCGATTGGCACACGAAGGCAGTTGTCGAATTGCAAGTGTCTATCAACAGCATCAAGGTTGGGCAAGTATACGGCACAAGTTAGTTTTTAGTGCATGAGGCATTGAATGATTTTCTGTACAGCACTGTTTAACTTGGTAGTAACTGTATCGACGGATTCAACTATGTAAAAGATGGTGGTATCATCTGCGTAAACGGATATGTTTCTCCACAATTTACTACCGAGGGTAGATAGTTTGTAAAGAGTGAGAAAAGTACTGGGCCCAAAACTGAGCATGTGGCACTCCATGTGGTATCCGCATTGTCAACTCCGAGTTATCCCCGTTGACACAAACGATTTGGCTACGGTGTTCCAGGTAGTCTCAGATCCAGAAGTTCCCTTTTCAGTTTGGCAAGTAAGATGTTATGGGATACCGTGTCAAAGGCTTTTGTGAAGTCTATGAATACTACACCGACGACGAATTTGTTTTCTATTGCAACCCTCCCATCTCTTCGTAATGTGAATTAGGAGTAGTTCAGTAGATCTTCCTTTCTTATATGCCCATTTTCTGCTGTCCAGGAGTGTGTGATCACTAGTATGCTCATTGATATTTTTAGCTCACACGACTCCGTTATCTTCCTCCCCCCTAGCGGTTAGTAACCCCCTACTTCAAAATATGGCTATGCCCCTGGAAGCGCAATAGCAAGTCGATCGCATCTTGATTCGGAGCAACGACGCCGTTGTGGAGCCGGGGTGGCGCAGTGGTTAAGCGCTTTGCCTCTCACCTCTGTGGGCCAGGTTCGATTCCCGGACGCGGCGCCATTCGCAAGCCAAAGTTGTCAGAGGTTTTGTTGTACACAAAGTTTGGACACAGAAGCACGATGCAGTCAAACTTTCCTCTGAAAGGTCCATGAAGCTGTTGAACTACATTTTACCGCAGTTGGGTAGGTCCTATTACGAGCCTGCGTTAAAGGAGATACCTCCGAACTGAATAGACTCCAGCTGACCGTTCACGAGGTTCATTTGGGCGTCGGCAACCACGATGCATGACAGTTCAACCACAGGGGGCCCAGGCTCAAAACAGGACTACTCGATGGCACAGCGTAGTGATAGCTGATGGCAATGGGTCATAAACAGCCAAAAAAGTTTGTATACCACATCAAATGTTGTCCATCTGTCTAAGAGCCCTTACGCCGCAATTCGGCGAGAAATGCGGCCTCAAAACAACATTTGATGTGGTATGTAAACTTTAGTGGATGTTTATCATTTTCCATCAGCTATCTATACTAGCGATAGTTTCATACAAATCCTTATTTTGCCATCGAGTTAGTCCTCTCAAGTCGAGATTAGTTTTCGAGCAAGAGATCAAGAACATAATTATATAAATTTAAATTTCGTCAAATGCAGCCCGAGTTGACAACTGTTTCTCAAACTATTTTATTCATAAATTACCTATAATTACATATAGTCATTACCCTTCCAATACTAATAAAACTTTATTTGCAAAATATTGCTAGGACTATAAAACAGGTAGACAGAACATAGGAAGACAACATGTTTTTCTCTTTTGGTGTTTGTCACAAATGGATACTGGATTTCACTTAAGGTTTAGTATCCCTCAATGTGCAAAAGAAATTAAATACCCTTTAAATATACTTTTCATCCAAAATACAATAAAATAAATCCATTCTAACAGAACGCTTGGTTGCCATATACTATGGGGGAATGAGCAACAGAGGCATGCAATTTTTTTTAATTGACTGCCTCTGTGCAAAAGAATTTTTCCTACTCTGCAAGCAATTTATTTGAACAAACTATTCCCTCTGCAATCAATTTTATTCAATTTCTCTTATTCCCCATTCAAAAAAATTATGGTCTGGCTGTGTATGGAATATAGACTTCTGTACCTATTCCTTGGATATGATTGTACAACTTGATAACCTTAAGTGAAAAAAATCAATCCCGTTTTTATTTTATTTTAATAAATCTTAGTCTTTCCTTTAGTCATTTAGTGCAAAACATTTTTTTTTTCGTGTTGAAGTCAGGCATAATTGACAAAATCATGTGACAATTTTGTCATTAAAGATATGTTAATCACATGCATGACATCAGTGGTTTGCACATTTATATTAACAAAAGTAAAAATATGGCCGACGGTAAGACATAGAAAGAGAATTAGACTAAATGTGCAATGTATTTTGTATTACTTACAAAGACAAATCTAGATGTGCAAACCACTTCACGTCAGATATGTAATTAGAATGTATTTAATATGTCTTTAACAGCATAAAGATTGTCTCCTTATTTTGACAATTGTGCCTGACTTCAACAGTCAAGAAAAAAATTACATTTGCACTCTCCAAATTTATTTTTAATTGCACAAAATTAGTAAAGGAAGACTAAAATAAAAAATGATGTTGATTTTTCACTTCAGTGGTGAAGGGAGGGGGGCAGTTGCATTTAACCTTATACTATTTTAGAAATATTAAAAAACAAGCTAGATCAATCTACCATGAAGCTGTCGGACTTTGATAATCAGCGATTCTGAAATTCTGAATTATAAAATTAAGACTAATTTGATAGAGCTACTACCTCATAAAGTATGAACACTGACTATGTGAGGGCATTATATCCCACAGCTGTGGGAAGAGGCCAAAACAATGGTACTCTGGCGGGACCCAATTTTGATGGAAGGGGGGTCGTACCCGGAACCAACCACCTATTTTGGCAAAATCTAGATTTTTGAAAACAAATATCTTCTTGAATAAAATACTTATTGAAGAAGTAACTCTATTTCTAGTTTCTACTGGCAGAGAAGAACGTGTTTCTGCATTAAAATCAGGTATCCCTATTTTACAACGCGAGAAAATCACGCTCGAAAAAAAGGGGTAGAGGTATTTCCCGCCACCCACCACCTCCCCTGACAAAATTGGGTCCCATTCGAAATCCATTGTTTTGACCTCTTCCCTAAGATAGAAATACCTTGGTATAAGTTTGACAGTTTTTAGAAAACTATTTTATATAAATTATTGTTACCTTCATGGTCAGGAATGCCAAACCTCAACCATACCTTAAATACTTTTAAGTACTCAGACAGGGGATGTGCATGCTCCCCCTAAAAGGGCCTCTCTAATCTCTACCACTGTTTAGTACATGAGACTAGTCTGCATTAGGAAAGCCTCTTAAAAACACCCCTTTAAAAAGATGAGTTTTGCATCATTGAAAATCATCACCTGTCCCTAAAAAAAACACAACTGGAATTGCAGAACATATTAATCGCACACCAAATTATTTAAATAGATGTTTAAAAAGTATTTTCAAAAGTTTCACTTTGTACTTAAATATCAGTTTAACTAGCTATTAACTTAAACAGTGTTACACCCCCACCCCCCCCCCCCCCCCAAGTTTAAATACACCTGTGGATAAGCGCAAGATAAATGTACCATATTCTGTGAAATTATTTCACTATTTAAAGTGGTAAAAACCGCAAAAGTTACTGAAATATTAATTGAATTACTGGTTGTTTGTTTAGGTATATAAAGGAATAAAGCCATTTCAAGATTTCTTTATACACGTAGCTCTTTACATTTGTAAGTCTAACCATGATTAATAATATGCAATGATTATTTTCAAAACTCCCAAAATGAGTAATTTGCTTGACACCATAATTGTTAACACAGTTTAGTACTATAGCGACTATTTTGGCTAACAAATATTGTTTTCGTCACATTTAATAGTCGACTTGCAATTGCATCAGCACTGAACCACGATTCCTCCTGATACTTTCTCTTCACTTGACTGCACTTATGAGTCGCGTTCTCTTTCTAACACATAAACTACCCCTTCATAAGTAAAGAACATGATTGCTGTGTTGGGAACTTGGCGGATTATGTGTGTTCCTAGACCCCCATACAAACCTCGCCAGCCTTCCTCCTTCACGACTGTTCTCAAAGTTTGAAAGAACGAATGGTATTTCTGTCTTCCCAAAAACTCGCTTTCTTGTTGCCGCAGGCGAGTTCTGGCGACCTCATGGGGATAACACAAGCTTGTTGCAATAAACTTGGATATTCCAGCAGCCACCATACATTCAAATACGATAAAATCCCTATTACTTTTGTACTGAAATTTTATGAGCTTTTCTCGTATGCGTTCATAGATGACAAAGTGAATCACAGTTTCTGAAATTCCCATGTACGAGGCTGTGAGCCCTCTGTAAAATGCTCGTATTCCCTCGGTTTTGTAAGCGTCTGACGCTACCCTAAAAGCGCTAACTATATTTCCTCCCTGATTCTCGAGTTGTAGTCTTGTCTTGATGAACCACAGAGGGTTAGTGACGGTGTGATTAACAAAAGCAGCTACCGCAGCGGAACTCATATGCACCAATAGTCCATCTTCCTTCAAAGAGCCAGATCTGTTTAAGGAACTTTTCATCTTGGAATATATAGCAAAGTATATAGCCCTAGATGGGGTGACTCCTAAAAGAGTCGGTCCAAGTCCTTTAAATAGCGATCGTACCCCCTCATTCTTTACCATATATCTAGCATAAGGAATTATCCCGCTGAACTTGTGTCTCGTAGTTCTTGTGCTGAAGTTTACGCTTCCAGATAAAGCACCAGCGGTCGAGACGGCAGGCGCCATCCTTATACTTGATCGCTGTGCTTTGAACACGGAGGATTGCAACCTTGTTTGAATAACCTCTAAAGGGATAGTGGCAGATGCTCCCATGGATCCTCCTAGTCCTCCAGCGATGAGATGAACGGCGAATGAGTGCTTCTGGCCTTCGGAAGCCATAATTTTTCGATCTTTAAACTCAAGTCAAGTCAATAATTATCGATCTTGACGCGGCGCTGGCGAATCTGAATTTGTGTACCGAGTTTTCACCGTACTAAATTTTCTAGCAAAACACTATTTCTACTATGGCCATACAGTAGATTTGACTGTTTCAGGAGCTAAAGAACTAAAATGGGAAGCAAAAATTACACATTCTCCTCGCTCATGTTTCCGTGCTCGACAAACCGGTTCTTTTGTGGGCTAATATTATGATGTAACCTTGTGACGTCATAGACCACGCCTCCACTATGTCCATATTAGGAGCACTTCTACAAATATGGCTTGCGTTATACTTTTTATGCATCGACGTCACGTCATGACACTATTGTTGCACGGTTTTTTATTCGTGCACGGTTTTTTATTCGTGCACGGTTTTTTATTCGCGCATGGTTTTTATTCGTGCAGTGCATGGTTTTTATACGTACATGGTTTTTATACGTACATGGTTTTTATACGTACACAGGATCCACGTACATGGAATTGTATACGTGCATGGAATTTTATATGTGCATGGAATTTTATTCGTGCATGGTTTCTTATTCGTGCATGTTTTTTTTATACGTGCATGTTTTTTTTATACGTGCACAGGAGCCCATGACGTGCATTATTGTTGCACGGTTTTTTATTCGTGCACGGTTTTTTATTCGTGCACGGTTTTTTATATTCGCGCATGGTTTTTATTCGTGCAGTGCATGGTTTTTATACGTACATGGTTTTTATACGTACATGGAATTGCATACGTGCATGGAATTTTATATGTGCATGGAATTTTATTCGTGCATGGTTTTTTATTCGTGCATGTTTCTTTTATACGTGCATGGTGTTTTATACGCGCATGGTTTTTTTATACGTGCATGGTTTTTTATTCGCGCATGGTTTTTAATATTCGTGCATGGTTTTTTATACGCGTATGGTTTTTTATTCGTGCATGTTTTTTTTATAAGTGCATGTTTTTTTTATAAGTGCATGTGTTTTTTTATACGCGCATGTTTTTTTTATACGGTTTTTGCAATTTTGAATTTTTTTTATACGCGCATGGTTTTTTTTATACCCGCATGTTTTTTTTTATACCCGCATGGTTTTTTATACCTGCATGGTTTTTTATTCGTGCATGTCTTTTTTATACCCGCATGGTTTTTTATACCCGCATGGTTTTTTATACCCGCATGTTTTTTTTTATACCCGCATGGTTTTTTATACCCGCATGGTTTTTTTTATACCCGCATGGTTTTTTATACCCGCATGGTTTTTTTTATACCCGCATGGTTTTTTTTATACCCGCATGGTTTTTTATACCCGCATGGTTTTTTTTATACCCGCATGGTTTTTTATACCCGCATGGTTTTTTATACCCGCATGGTTTTTTTTATACCCGCATGGTTTTTTATACCCGCATGGTTTTTTATACCCGCATGGTTTTTTATACCTGCATGGTTTTTTATTCGTGCATGTCTTTTTTATACGTGGCGGTGCATGGTTTTTATACGTGCGTGTTTTTTTTATTCGCGCATGGTTTTCAGTATACGCGCATGGTCTGTTTTATATGCATTATAAAATTAAACAAGTCCAAGGACTACAGAAAAGCTGATCGAACAACGTATATATTGAGAATTCTACGATATTTCGGCTGGCCAAACCAGCCTTCTTCAGGTAGATCTTACAAATGAATATTTCACAATGGCAAGTATATATATCAAGGTGATTACACAATCTAAGAGGAAAAGGGAAATATTCATTTGTAAGATCTACCTGAAGAAGGCTGGTTTGGTCAGCCGAAATATCGTAGAATTCTCAATATATACGTTGTTCGATCAGCTTTTCTGTAGTCCTTGGACTTGTTTACTTATTAGTATTTTTGGCTGATCAGATCTCTCCGCAAGATCCAACGTACCACCGTCAGAATTGTCGTATACGGTTTTTGCAATTTTTTATTATTATAAAATTGTCCATTTTTTCCATGTGTGGCTTACAAATAATCGTTGTTTGGTATACATGCATGCTTTCCCCCCTTTATTATGCTCGAAAATAATTTTGAAACATTTGGCGCCTCATAGATTAATACCGAAAAAGTGGTGCTCTGAACCGGAGCGCTGTCATTTTGAATCGTGTTGACATTTAGGGCGATATTCATTGGCCATTTTTTTTACACTTGGAGCGTGACGGGCTGTCAAGCGTGGAGCGAGGGGCGCTCTACTTTCTTCCCCTCCCTTCACCCTCCCCCTCCCTACATTTTTGTCCTCGCCCCATTTTGTCCGCCTGCCAAAGGTGACCCAATCCGGGGAAAAACGACGCCGGCAAGCAGTCTAGGCAGCACGCGCGCCCCGTCATTCTTTCCCGGAATTTGATACTAGGGTACTTGTGATGTTGAGAAAAATAATTATTGAGCTCCGAGACTTGTTTATAGAAAGGTTATCCGATAAATTTCTATTAATTAAACGTAACTTCGGATATTTTTCATTATAATGTATTCATTACATGCTTCAACAATATATATCTATTTCTGTGAAACATTCGACCTCCTTGAAATATTTTAAGCTCAGTACCCCGTGTCTGAGAAGTCTACATGCTGGCAAAGTTGTAAACGGTTTTACCATTTTAATCATATAAACCCACTAGACAATGCACACACGAGTTACACTGAACAACAACAAGAACAACTTTATGCGCATAATACAATTTTTTTATATAATCATCTGAGAATGATAATATAAGTAGTTAATAATTGATTGAAAAGTAATTATGCTAAATAAATTAAACCGTAAGGAATTTTCTGTTAGCCGCTAGCCTTTTTACGTTTAGTTTAGTTACATTTAATTACAATTTTATGTATAAATGAAATATTATTATTATTGGACTTTAAAATATATAAATCTAATCATAGTCTACATAGGATTGCATCCATAAGTCCTAAAACCTAACAGGACCTCAATAGTATTGATCAAAAGAAGCCACCTATTTATCGTTTGATAATTACGGTGGGTGCATTACGGTGGGCGCCGCATGCAAGGAAGTCCGCTGTCTGAAACCGGGCCTTTTCGTTGAAGTGCGACAGTCACTGTGAAAGTTTCGCGTTTGGAAAATTGCATTCAGCCGACCGATAAGTCAAACGAATACTAGACGTCATAAAATCTAGGCGGACTCCGCGTTTGATTAACGGTCGGTTAAAAACTAGCCTGCTTACAGGCTCTCGGTTTTTTCCCGGAAATGTTAGTTTTCGGGTCGGGCTTGGGTTACCTGTGGGCCGAGCGAGGCCGAAGGCAGAAAGTATGGATCGGCAGAAAGTACCGCAAAAAGTGCGTAGAGTTTCAGTGAATTTAACAATGCATAATTTCTGCCGTTCTTCTAAGAACCGTATTTCTACGGAAAATCTGTACGAAGTATCTGATCGGGATGGCAGTCGCGGCAGTGTCAAGATGTTGGCGCGCGTGCAACTTGTGAATTCGCCGTTGTTGTCGAGTCATTCCGTTGTTATCGGTTTGTTATCGGTCATGTATTCAATAATTACTTCTGGAGCTTCATATGTATGTCGATTGGTCACAAGGATCTCCTCTTTTCAGTTCCCAGTTTTCCTGGTTAGTTTGGACATTAGGGATTTATTCACGAATATTTCGTACACTTAGCGAGCATATGTCGAAACTAGATAAAGTTCGCTTGTCACAGAAGTTCGTAAACTAGCGGTTTCGTAATGTTTGTTCTCGGAATTTTCATGCTAAGGATAATAACTTTTAGAGCTTCATATGAATGTCTATTGGTCACAATACTATCCTCTTTCGGATCCCCGGGTTATTTTCGACATTTAGAGATTTATTCTTGGAGATTTCGTACAATTTAGCGACCGTGTGTTGAAATTGTCACGAAAGTGAGTAAACTGACTAGCTGTTTCATAGCACTTCGATGTTTTGACTCGTATGTAGTCGATAATAACTTATATAGCGTCATATGTATGTCGATTTCTCACAAGGCTATCGTGTTTGAGTTTATGAGATTGTTATGCCAGCAAAGAAAGGTTTTATCTAACTTTTCGTACAGTCTTTGCACTCCATATGGTTTAATTCAGGAAACAATCTGTCAATCAATCATAACGAAGCGGCTCGTGCAAAAACCTATCTGTCAACGATTAGCCAATCACAGTGCTGCGTTCGTGAACGAACGCGGGCTACTCTGAAACACAGACCTTCCGGGCAGGCTCTCATTCTGACGCACTCGTACTCGCCTCCGCCTCGCTCGGGTCCGGACCTCGCTCGGCCCACAGATAACCCAACATTTCCAACCAACCCGAAAACTAATATTTCCGAAAAACCTGAGAGCCTGTAAGCAGGCAAGTTAAAAACTTGAAACTTTCACAATGGAACTTCAACGCCGTGAACGGCAATAAGCCCTGACCAAAATAGTGAACACTGTTGGATTGCACGATCCAACTTTGCTATGATAGTTTATCATCCCATGTTGGGCGATGTTCGACCAATATTTTTGCTTTTGTTCGAAAGTGCTCGTGCAGTCCACCAAAAAAAGTTCAAGTCTGATCAGGGCTTTCACGCCCAGAAAGCACCAGCTTTACGTGTGTTTACCGACAATTACAAAGCCTCAGGCGATGGACTTTTGATCAGAACGTAAACATTGATAGGCCACTTGGCAACGACGGAGTGTTATTAGATGGGCTTCACTCAATCCCCAGAGATTCAAATGACCTGAAAGGACATGGCCGCCGTGACGTAATGTGCAACCATCTATATGCCTTATACAGGAATGACGTATGTACCTGCACTATCATAATCTTCTTTTGTTATTTTAATTTAGACCATTGTCTTGGTAATCTCAGAGTAAGAAACATAATTCTGGTAATGCTATTTCAGGAAACACGGTTCAAGTGTTTTATCAGGCGATTCCAAATACTGAGAAAACGAATGAACTCGAGGGGCACAGGCCGCACAGCCCAGAGGGTTTTTATGGTTTTCGATATATTTAGAATCCCCTGATAAAACACGCAGAATATGGTTTCTCAAGGTTATGGCTAAACCGAAAATTTACATACGTTTCTTTATAAACATCATCAGCAAATATTGTTTACCGCTTGACTGTTGTATATAATTATTCCATAGATGATGGTTTGTCGTCCTGGTGGCTAAAAACGTCAAATCTTGGCGATTTATGAGGGTCTTGGGAACAGCGAACTCAAGACCCTCATAAATCGCCAAGATTTGACGTTTTAAGCCACCAGGACGACCAACCACAATAGACAAGGTAAATTAACTTTTATTTGATGTTCAAATATGCATGTTTTTGCAATACGTCGATCTTTAACTTAATCCTCATACATTCCCTATAAAATCAAATACAAACGTCATGTGTGGGCTCCCTGTGGTTTGATTCGGCGCATGCAAGAAAAGTTCCCCGTTTGAAACCGGTGTCACAGCGTTTTGTGTTCCCAGCGATTTGTGTTCCAGGGGGAGGGGTGGGGGTACACGAATCGCTAGCGTTTTGTGTTCCAAGCCGATTCGGTTCAGTTAAAAGACGTAAAATGAGTCTTTCTCTGTTACTTAGCCGAGGTCAACGCTTGTAATTATAAGAAGTTAACTCAGTCGATTTATCCTCGTTGGGAGTAACGAACAACTATGAATTTCTAACGAGACCTGAAACAACCATGGGGGCTGATCAAAGCCAGGTCCCAACTAATCCACAGATCGAATTGGAGTTTAGCGTGTTGGCTTTTGCGCCGGGAAAAGCGAGGGCGAGATACCAACTAACTCAACTCACATATGGCGCCCCGTCCGGGAATCGAACCTGGGCCACAGAGGTGAGAGGCGAAGCGCTTAACCACTGCGCCACCCTATGCTTTCATGAGTTCATTTATAATTCCCTGTCGGACTCATTTATTGCTCACGCTTTTAGGCGGTTCGATCAGTTCAGCTCACATTAGGCCGACAACACAGTGACATCCTCAATGTACAGAGCTATGTTAAAGAAGTTAACACAGTGGATGTAGATCGTATATATCGATCACCAATGTGAGTAATGATTTGTGAATTAGAGCGGATTTCAATTGAGTGTCGGAAGTGTTTTGGTTTTGCGTTTACTAAGCTCTCCTATTGGCTGAGAAAGTAAACTAACCAATCAGAATCCAAAGTAAAACCAAATGCAAATTGTTTTGGTTTGGTTTGTCATTGGCTCACAGGGAAGCCATTTATGAGTTACTTGTGATTATTCGCTCCTATGATTGGCTGGCTGTGGGTAATTTGCGTTTGGTTTCACTACACTCAACTGAAAACCGTTCTAAGGCCCCAGTGAAACGGTGTTCTAATGAGTTAAATCGTTCCGATCAAAATCCGTCGTTGGCACACGACGGTATTTAACGATATATACCGTGAATATAAATATTAAAAAAACGCACCAAATGAACTTTATATTCAATTACTAGTAATCTCACTGCAAAGCCGGTCTTCATCCCCAGGGACACAAATCACTGGGAACACAAACCGCGAATACGAATCGCTAGCGCGATTCATGTACCCATTTTATAAACAAAATACATCAGTGATAAAACAATAAATTTCAAACTTAACTGTATCATTAAAACAAGTTACAAACCTTAAAGAAAATATTTATGTAAATATAGATATATTTTTCAGTATTTAGTCCCGTTTAATCATGAAGTGAATTTAGCGGCTAATAAACATCAACTAGTAAAGTTTCTTGTTCCCAAAAAATACTTTCGCACACATAAATTCTGAAGAAAAGTTACAATTTTAAGTTTAAAATATATTATATAATGTTAAATTACCGTCTTCTGGTTTAATTTTCATTTTGGAAAGTCAGGGAACACAAAACGCTAGCGATTCGTGTACCCCCACCCCTCCCCCAGGAACACAAATCGCTGGGAACGCAAAACGCTGACACACAGGGCCTTTTCGTTGAAGTGCGACAGTCACTGTGAAAGTTTTCAAGTCGCGTTTGGAAAATTGCATTCAGCCGACCGTCAAGTCAAACGAATACTAGACGTCACAAAATCTAGGCGGACTCCGCGTTTGATGAATGATCAGTTAAAAACTTGAAACTTTCACAATGGAACTTCAACGCCGTGAACGGCAATAAGCCCTGACCAAAATAGCGAACACTGTTGGGTTGCACGATCCAACTTTGCTCGATAGTTTATCATCCCATATTGGGCGATGTTCGACCAACATTTTTTGCTTTTGTTCGATCAAATGTTCTACAGCGTTTGGCCGCCTTGTGCAATCCACCAAAAATGGTCGAGTCTGATCAGGGCTTTCACGCCGAGAAAGCACTGGCTTTACCGAAAATTACAAAGCCTCAGGCGATGGCGTTTGCGGATCACAACGTAAACATCGATAGGCCACTTGGCAACGACGGAGTGTTATTAGAATTAGACGGAATAGATGGTTTCACTCAATACCCAGAGATTCAAATGACATAGGGCATGGCGGCCTTGTTGCTTTACCTAACAAAAGAAGCTAACGAAGAATCTACTGTTAAAGGTACACCAACATGGCCACCGTGACGTAATGTGCAACCATCTATAGGCCTTATGCACGAATGACGTATTGTACCTGCACTATCATAATCTCCTTTTGTTACTTGTATTTAGACCATTGTCTTGGTAATCGCAGAGTAAGAAACATAATTCTGGTAATACTATTTCAGGAAACACGGTTCAAGTGTTTTATCAGGCGATTCCAAATACTGAGAAAACGAATGAACTCGAGGGGCACAGGCCGCACAGCCCAGAGGGTTTTTATTGTTTTCGATATATTTAGAATCCCCTGATAAAACACGCAGAATATGGCTTCTCAAGGTTATGGCTAAACCGAAAATTTACATACGTTTCTTTATAAACATCACAGCAAATATTGTTTACCGCTTGACTGTTGTATATAATTATTCCATAGATGGCTTATTTTTTGCTGGCAATGAATTCACTGCGCTGTTTATTTCAGTTATTAAAATAAAAATGATAAGCAACTGAAAAATGTTCGTGTAATACAGACTACTGACAGTCTTCAAGCGCACCGATCACATGCCGAAAACCCCTATGTTAAACCCCGGTAAAACTGTCGAACATTGTATCTTGTCATCCGGCACTTGTTGGACCAACATTGTTCTATAGTTTGTCATCCCATGTTGGACCAACATTGTTCTATAGTTTGTCATCCCATGTTGGACCAACATTGTTCTATAGTTTGTCATCCCTTGTTGGACCAACATTGTTCTATAGTTTGTCATCCCTTGTTGGACCAACATTGTTCGATAGTTTGTCATCCCATGTTGGACCAACATTGTTCTATAGTTTGTCATCCCGTGTTAGACCAACATTGTTCTATAGTTTGTCATCCCTTGTTGGACCAACATTGTTCTATAGTTTGTCATCCCTTGTTGGACCAACATTGTTCTATAGCCGTTTGTCATCCCTTGTTGGACCAACATTGTTCTATAGTTTGTCATCCCATTGTCAGAGATCATACATGTAGTACGTTATCAATACAGAGCACTTATGCATGAGATATATATATACCAGTATAAACAAGTGTATTAATAAAACTGATGAGGAATATTATGTCGGTAGCAATGGCTTCATTCACGACATAAAGTGGCACCCCCGACGGGATACACTGAGTCTGAGAACATATCAGGTATATTAACTTGTAGAACTGGGCTTCAAACAAACGTGAAAACAAAAATGGAAAAGGTAGCGAAGGATCTGGATGTGCAACTAAAGTTTTTAGCCTTCACCAAAGCAAAGGGCGAGGTGGTTGTAGGAAAGAGAAACGCCGAAGGAATCGAGCGGCATCGTGATGCCCTCCGGATAATTGTGAAGCAGGTGGAGACGTTAAAACTAACTATCGAGCAAGAGAAAGTTTCGGCCGGTGAAACAATGGAAGATCTTACTCTTTGGAACAAAGATATTGAAGAACAACAGTCGCTAGCTGATGAGGAAATCACGCGACTGGGGAAATGTTTATCCGACGCCAAACATGAGGAAAACCTAGTTGAACAGGAGAATGGGCAGGAAATCCTGGCGCAAGCCAGGGCTTCGCAACTAGCTTTTGAAAAGGCACAGTATGAGTTAAAACTGGGGTACGAACAGAAGATCGAGGAGGCAAAAGCGAAAGGGAAGGAATCTACGATATATAGCAGCACAGGTGAAAAAGGGAATAACGCCAAGCTCCCCAAGCTGGTAATTTCCAAGTTTGATGGATCTCACATGGATTGGCCACGATTTTGGAATCAGTTTGTTGCGGAAATCGACAAAGCAGAGGTTGCGAGTATTACGAAGTTTAGTTATTTGAGGGAATTAGTGAATCCAAGCGTATATAAGGGCCGGAATTGACGGTCTTCCTTTTTCAACTGAAGGGTATGAACGAGCGAAGAATATTTTAAAGGATCGGTATGGGAAAGCCAGTGAGGTTGTAAACGCGTATGTTATGAATATCACGAGTTTGCCTAAAATTAGTGGGGCAAACCCACTAAAAATCCATGATTTCTACAGTAAGTTACTTACTAGTGTTCAATCTCTAGAAACAATGGGTAAATTGAATACTGTAAATGGATACGTAAGGATGACCCTAGACAAGCTTGAGGGTATAAAGGGGGATTTGGTTCGTACGGAGGACGATTGGCAGGAATGGGATTTCCCTAAATTTGTAGAGGCCCTACGGAAGTGGACACTACGAAATCCCATTCTGGCCAAGGAGTCTGAATCACCTTTTCGTACTGATAGGCCAAACGCATCGCGCAATCGGCAAAATGCAACTCATAATTATCAAACGCAACAGAGTGGGCGAAATTGGAAACGCGTTTGTGTTTATTGCAATGATGGCTCACATAAGGCTGTGGAGTGCACTAAGGTTATCGGGGTAGATGATCGCAAAGCCATTTTGAGAGCCAGTAAGCTTTGTTTTAATTGTACAGGGAGCCAGCACTTAGCATCGGAATGTCGTAGCCGCTCGGTATGCCAAAAATGTGATAGGAAAGGTCACCATACGTCCATTTGCCCTACTCTCGGTGCAATTAAAGGAACACAAATGGGGAAACCGGAGAAGATGATGACAACTACGTTTACACCTAATAACTTGGTAATTTATCCTGTCGTTGTAGTTGAAGTGGGTGGGATTACGTGTCGCGCATTATTAGATACGGGCGCCGGAAGCTCGTATGCGTCAGCGGCGTTGCTCGACAAAATTGGCGCACGTGTGCACAAACGGCAAGTGCGCACAATTGAGATGATGCTCGGCTCAGTAACGAAAACGATGGAAATGTCCCGTGCGCAAGTGCGCTCACATGGGTCCGATTTTCATATGGACGTCGAACTTACAAGGGTTAACAAGGACAAGCTTCTTGAGCTGGATAACCCACGCTATCCGGAATGCATCGCAAAGCATTCGCACCTAGAGGGAGTGACAATGGACGATACGGATACGAAGGATTGTCTGCCGGTACATGTCATCCTGGGCGCAAGTGAATACGCTCGCATTAAAACTCAGACACTTCCAAGGATTGGCGCGCCGGGAGAGCCTGCGCGAGGGTGCTGAGAGTACCAAACTCCGTGTTGTGTATGATGCGTCCGCACGTGCATCAGATAACTCGCCATCCCTTAATGAATGTCTAAATCCAGGACCACCCTTACAGAACGACCTATGGAATGTAATGGTGAGAGCGAGGCTCCACCCTATCCTGATAACTGGGGATCTCGTGCAGGCCTTCTTGCAAATAAGGATCCGGGAAGCGCATCGTGATGCTTTACGTTTCCACTGGTTTGAGGATCTGGAAGCCAAAACGGTCGAGACCTTGCGGTTTACCAGAGTGTTGTTTGGGCTCGCCCCATCGCCGTTTCTGCTGGCGGGCGTGCTTAGGCAACACTTGGAAAGCTGCAAGGAAACCTATCCGGATATGGTGAGTGAGATATCGAAGAGCTTGTATGTCGACGATCTCATATCCGGGGGTCCATCGCTTAAGAGCGTCGAGGAATTAAAGGATGCAGCCACAAAGATATTTACAGAGTGAGGGTTCGAGTTGCACAAATGGCATTCTAATGTGTGCGAGCTAGAGGTCACAGAGTCATCACAAAATGGGGAAGCTGGTGAGACTTACGCTAAGGAGTAATTAGGAGTTCCCAAAGGAAGACAAGCGACCATCCTTGGTCTCTCTTGGTACACAGAAGATGATACTATCAGCATCAAGTTCCCGACAGAATTGGTCCAACCGACAAAGCGCGGAATCTTAAGCAATGTTTCGAAGATTTACGACCCCCTCGGGCTTGTTTCACCCCTTACCCTGGAGGGCAAGATTTTATATCGTAAGGCCTGCGACACCAAATTGGCCTGGGATGCTGAACTGCCACGTGACCTGATGCGCAACTGGCTGAGATGGAAAAAGGGTCTTCCAAACGAGGTAGTGGTACCCAGGTCGCTCGCAATGTACAGGGAAGACATAGAAGGGATCGAATTGCACGCCTTTGGAGATGCGAGTGGCAGGGGCGTTTGCGCGGCCGTTTATGCGGTGGTTAAGCAACCATCAGGTTTCAATCAAGGGCTGGTCGTGGCAAAAGCCAGACTGGCCAAGCAGGGATTAACTATCCCTCGGTTAGAGTTGGTCTCTGCCCATATGGCAGTAAACTTAATGGCTAATGTTAGCACAGCAATAGATGGGTTTGTTATCCTGTCAAAACACTGCTGGCTCGATGGTAGTGTTGCGCTGCATTGGATCAAGGGAAACGGACAGTACAAGCAGTTCGTAAACAACCGAGTCAGTAAAATTCAGCAACATGGTGATGTGAACTGGCGTCACATGACAAGCCAAGAGAACCCCGCTGACCTCGGAAGCCGCGGCGGTAGTGTAGATGATGTACAGTCGTGGTGGAAAGGACCTAACTGGCTGGCGAATCAACAGCAATGGCCATGTGACATCGTAACGAGTGAAACCGCTGAGAGCAAAACGGAAGCAAAGGTTCTGAAAGAGGTTTTCGCCGCAGCAAGCGATGTGACAGACGGGTTTGACACGCTTCTGGGTAAGTTTGCTTTGTGGAAAGTTCTGAGAATTGGCGCGTGGATATCCAGATTTGTGCGCAACTGTCGTCTGGATAAGAAACAAAGAGTTAGGGGACCGCTGACTACAAGCGAAATGGAGTGGCAGAAAAACTTCTGGGTACTGCGCGCACAGGAAGTTTGAAGAGGACAAATTGCAGCTAAACCTACAGGAAAGAAGCGATGGTATCCTGGAATGTCGAGGAAGAATTCAGGGTGATTATCCTATTTACCTCCCTGACAACCACCCTTACACAGAGAAGCTAGTTAAGTTGTTGCATCTGCTTACGCTACATGGGGGGATGGGACTTACCATGGCGAAGGTGCGTGAGCTTTACTGGATCCCAAGGTTGAGAAGACTGATGAAACGAGTGGTAAAGGGATGCTATGGCTGCAAGCGTTTCCAGGCTACTGCGCTGGGCAACCCGCCCCCAGGAAACCTACCTCGAGACCGGACAGAAGGGACGACAGCGTTTCAAGTGGTAGGTGTCGACTTTGCTGGGCCGATAAGATATCGGAAAGGGAAAGATAAAGAAGGCAAGGCCTATATCGTCCTATTCGCGTGTAGCTTAACAAGAGGGATCTACTTGGAAATCCTACCCAGCATGGAGACATCGGAGTTTTTGGCTAGCCTGAAGAGGTTTATCGCACGCCGTGGGAGGCCCGAGAAAATTTATTCGGATAACGGAAGGACTTTCGTTGGGGCGGCAAGGATACTCAAGGCTATAATGCAGGACGAGAAGCTTCACAACTACTTGGCACAGCAGGAAATCCGCTGGCAGTTTAACCTAAGTAGGGCACCATGGTGGGGGGGCCAGTTCGAGCAAATGGCGGGACTAGTCAAAAGAGCACTCTATAAGACCATTGGAAATGGGTATCTAACATGGTCAGAGCTCCAGGACGTAATGCTGGACGTAGAGGTAACCCTCAACAACCGGCCCTTGAGCTATGTGGAGGAAGACCCACAACTTCCTCTCCTAACCCCAAACGCTCTACTGTTTGGGCGACCGAACCTATTACCAGAACTGGAACCGCATCACTTTGAGGTCCCGGATTTAAGGAAACGGGCAAGGTACATTAGACGGTGCAAGAATACGATGTGGCGAAGATGGACGGGGGAGCATTTGAAGGGTCTTCGCGAACAGCATCGTCTAAAACATGCGGGAAAGCAACGGGATGTGACAGTGGGGGAGGTAGTGATCATCAAGGACGAGGAGAAGAACCGGGGAAAGTGGAAGATGGGAATTGTGAGTGAGCTTATCACTGGTCGTGATGGCGTGGTAAGGGGAGCCAAGCTGCGAGCTGGAAATTCCTATCTTGAACGAGCTGTGCAGCACCTCTATCCTCTTGAGTTGGCTTGCGATCTAGAGGCACCAAGACAAGGTGATGGCCTTAATGTAAATGCGCCAAAATTTACCTCTAGGCGACCAGCAAGGCGCGCAGCCCAAGACGCTAAGGCACGCATCTCTGTCATGGCGGATGACGAGTAGCGAACAGCCCAGCTACGATAACCGTTACACTTTATATGAGCCAATTGTATTCATATGCTTGGTTTGTTTAAGTTCGTTAGCTAAGTGAGATTAAGTCAGACAAACATTTGCTCTCTCCGAGACAAATGGGGGGATGGTGTCAGAGATCATACATGTAGTACGTTATCAATACAGAGCACTTATGCATGAGTTTTGGTTTTGCTTTGGTTTGTTCAAAGTTGTTTGCTGCCTATTTGATAAATAAAACGCAAACCAGTAGAGATTCATTCCCCTGATACCGTAAAGTTCAATGTCAAATAAACAAGACATGATCCAATAAGTAATCGCAATTATCTATGTATTTTAGGAATGTAGGCATAAGTTCACTAGGGAACTGAAATAGGCTTTAACACATTATTCCCGAAAAATGGCCTAAAATTCTTTCCGGAACTTCTCCAAAAAAGCTCTAAAATTCTTCCAAGAAAGTCTAAAATTCTCGACTTTTCCCCTAAAATTCCCAAAAATTCTCAAAAAATTGCATAGTAAATAAAGGCCCCTGAATACGAATTAACACGAAACAAGACTCTTAATAGAGTGTTTATTAATAAAACACTTCAAGACTTCAAGTACACTATTTATTTTCAAAATCTAAACTTATGATCCAGTCATTTGTAGTAATAACCGCTGACTAGTTGTACAGTAGACTCACGTGTTGTAGCAAACAACAGATTTATTGGAGATTTATTGTATTGTACTGGCTGCTGTTGTGTTTTGAGGCCAAATTTAGATATTTATATGTAAAAGTGACGCCTGAAAAGTCAAAATTCCTCTAAAATTCTCATTTTTTTTTATTTTCTTCTAAATTACTGAGATTTTCTAAAATTCTTTTTGGTCTCTAAAATTCCCAAAATTATTCCGGAATAATGTGTTAAAGCCTAAACTGAAACCTTGATAACTAACTGTCAATCAAGTGAACAATCGATCGAACGCATGATATGAAAGTATAGAGGGAGTTGTGCTGTGTACTTCTAGCAGTAGTGTATTAATAAAACTGATGAGGAATATTATGTCGGTAGCAATGGCTTCATTCACGACACCATGTTGGACCAACATTGTTCTATAGTTTGTCATCCCATGTTGGACCAACATTGTTCTATAGTTTGTCATGCCATGTTGGACCAACATTGTTCTATAGTTTGTCATCCCATGTTGGACCAACATTGTTCTATAGTTTGTCATCCCGTGTTGGACCAACATTGTTCTATAGTTTGTCATCCCATGTTGGACCAACTTGTTCTATAGTTTGTCATCCCTTGTTGTACCAACATTGTTCTATAGTTTGTCATCCCATGTTGGACCAACATTGTTCTATAGTTTGTCATCCCTTGTTGGACCAACATTGTTCTATAGTTTGTCATCCCTTGTTGGACCAACATTGTTCGATAGTTTGTCATCCCATGTTGGACCAACATTGTTCTATAGTTTGTCATCCCATGTTGGACCAACATTGTTCTATAGTTTGTCATCCCTTGTTGGACCAACATTGTTCTATAGTTTGTCATCCCATGTTGGACCAACATTGTTCTATAGTTTGTCATCCCTTGTTGGACCAACATTGTTCTATAGTTTGTCATCCCTTGTTGGACCAACATTGTTCGATAGTTTGTCATCCCATGTTGGACCAACATCGTTCTATAGTTTGTCATCCCTTGTTGGACCAACATTGTTCTATAGTTTGTCATCCCTTGTTGGACCAACATTGTTCTATAGTTTGTCATCCCTTGTTGGACCAACATTGTTCGATAGTTTGTTACAGTCTTGTTAGATTTGAGAAAAATACCTTCTACCGAGAGAACCAAAACCATGGGTGAAGACGTAATCCAGCATTAGCGTTAATCGGGCTCTGAACAACTGGGCCTAGGTTAATTTTGGCTTTGATTTTCCCTATTTCCTAATACATTTTCCGAGGTACACTTCACTGCCATTTTGAGATTCTTTTGGGAATTAAACTGAAAAATGGAACTGTTTGTAATGTGACAGAAATATCAC
Source organism: Actinernus sp. WN-2022 (assembly GCA_030867875.1). Classification (NCBI taxonomy): domain Eukaryota; kingdom Metazoa; phylum Cnidaria; class Anthozoa; order Actiniaria; family Actinernidae; genus Actinernus; species Actinernus sp. WN-2022. The sequence continues at coordinate 14,874,364 of JAOWCC010001751.1, forward strand.
TGGTTACCTAGACTGGGAGGACACCTACTTAAGTGGTATCTAAGCAGTGATGCCACTTTTGGCTTTTGGGTATATACTTCATGGTGGTGTTTCGTTCCATTTAGTCTCCCTGTACAATCATTTTCTCTACTGTTTTACAGTATTATGCAGGAAGACTATATGGAACGAAACACTACCATGAAGGTATATACCCACTTTTGTCACCATCAACACCAGTACAACATTAATCTACGGTAACAATTAGCCATTTCGGAGTTGAGGAAGGGACTGAGTATCAAAACTTAATCTGATTAAGATATGAACCCTGTTACAAGGAAGATCACTCTAAGATTAGTAAGTTTACCGAGTTTGAGCGGGAAGATGATTGTTTGACAATAAAAATGTGGTGAGCTTTGAAAAAAACGTAAAAATAAGAGAAAATGTATGGCTTTTGTGACAGCGTCCCCCAAAACCATACATTCTCTCTTTTTTTTTTGCGATTTTTGAAAGCTTGTTGTTCAGTTCGTATGTATCCAAACATTCTCAAACTCGGCAAACATACTAATTTTAGTGTGATATTTCTTGTAATGGGGTTCATTTCTAATCAGATAAAGCTTTGACACTCGGACCAAGTCCCTTCCTCAACTCCGAAATGGCTAAACCCCATAATACACTGTCATATATTTTAAAGGGAACCTCGGCTGAAAAACAATGTTTGCTCTCATGTGTTTGTTATGGATGCCTAAGTCTGTTTCTGTGTTTGTCTCCAGTAAATTGTACACTAGATGTCATTTATGCAACAATTTTCCTGTTGATAAAACTCATTTGAATTTCCTGCGCGCCGCCATCTTGAATTTTATGACGTCACAGTGTAACTTATTGTTAGAAAACAATAGCTCTTTTGTTATGCGACAATAGGGCAACACTGTGACGTCATGATATCCAAGATGGCGGCACGCAGGAAATTCAAATGAGTTTGATCGAGAGGAAAATCGGTGCATAAATGACATCTAGTGTACAATTTACTGGAGACAAACACAGAAACAGACTTAGGCATCCATAACAAACACTTGAGAGCAAACATTGTTTTTCAGCCGAGGTTCCCTTTAATGTTATCTGTATTATCAGCAGCAGCATTATTTGAACCACAAATACCAGCTTCATCATCAAGCTGCTATTGTCAGATTTAGAATCAGTGTTAGCTAAGCATCTTAATTTGTCTCAGAACTACTTGTATCAGCATTACTAGTAGTACTGTCAATGACAGCAGTAGCACTGTCGCCAGCATCAGTACCAACGTTATCTCTATCAGAACTGGCAGTACAGTCAATATCAGCTCCAATACTGTCACCAGTATCGGCACCAGCATTATTAGTGTCTCTATCAGAACTGTCTACAGCATTGGTACCAGCAGTATCTCTATCAGAACTGGTAGTATCAGCTCCAGTACTGTCACCAGTATTAACAGTATTACTGTCATTTGCACCACCTATGCCAGCATTACCCTCATCATTCCCAGCTGACAGAAAGTCATCCATGATGATGTCTTCAGGGTTTGGCACAGCAGGCAGGAATTCCTCAGCTGGACCACAGATAGTCACAAAGATATCTTTTGCCTACAACAAATGGTACACAAAGATGCACAGAACTCAGTTTTGGGTATGCAACTAACTGTAAATTGAAATGTGGGAGAACAAAATAACATTGCACAAGAAAGGAGAAGGCAAAATATAACCATCATTGTTGATTTGAGCATAGGCAAGCATGAGGACATAAAGTTCAGTGAATTTTAGTCTTTTGCTTTTAAGGTTAAAGGTAAAGCAACCTTATTTAACGTTGGTAGCTCCTAACAGTCTTGAAAGACTGATAAACATGAGGCAAACAGGAGCCAAAATTAGTAAACATCACAAGTTTTAGGTTCATATCTTAAAACTGAAGGAATGGGAAATTTGTAAAATCTCAAAATGTAACAGAGTTTATGAGGCTGGCTAGCACATCAATTTTGGCTCGCTCTTTCCATTTCTGGCATCAATGTTGTCCTAGCAACAACTATTTTTATTAACAAGCTAAGAAGGTCACGTGACCATGTCGTGCAAAGGGCCTATCATTTTACCTGTTGCATGGCCTGCTCCAGGTTTAGTGATATTCCTGGCAACGAGGTAGTTAGAACATTCTGTGGCACACTCTTGACACACCATGGACCAGGCGCAGCATGGTTGAAGTACAAAGACCAGAGCACTACTGGCTTGTTACCTTCTCTGTCATCTGTGAGTAATGCATGGTGAGGAATCAAGGGGATACCCAAGTGAAAAACACATTTGGGCTCAAAAGCATCTTTCAGATGTACTTTGTTCAGAAAATGTATTAAAATTTGATAAAACTTTTTCAGAGTAGAGAACGAGCCCCTCAAATTTGGCCCCGTGAAGACCTGGGTGCCGCCATTTTGTTGACATTAATTCCTGTGACGTTTTTTACGTCACTTCGTCCCACCGGAGTCTTGCGGCTAACTAGTTGTAGCAAGTTGTTTTCTTTGCAGAATTTTCACACGCTCGGAATTAGAGTACATTTTCATCGATATGGTAGAGCAATTTCGTACTAGAACAAAAATATGATGAAGACAATATTGTGAGAGAAGTTCAGAAGACTGGGAGGACGAAGAAAAGCGTGTGGAAGGCGAGAATATCAACGAACAACAAAAGGTGACTACGAGCTAGTGCAAAACTGGTATTGTGCTATGACGTACCGGTAAAGATTCGCTGTGTGTTTTTTAGTTTTTCACTCGGGTATCCCTTTAAAATTTCTCAAACTCATTAATAATTCAACTGGTGAATACAATAGAAATCATGACCATGACGAGTATTTAGAAATTGTTTCCAGATACAGCTTGCATTTCAAGACTTTTAGATTGCTAATTTTATCATTAAAGTGGAGTTTGAGAAGCCATGTAAAACACTCAGAGCTTGTTTTAGAAGAAAGTTTCTAAATACAGTGAAGGGGTTGAAAAACCTTGGCTTTGCTCGGTTTTCAACACCCTATCATTGTACTTAGAAATCGCTTCTAAAACAACTCCTTGTGTTTTACATATTACTTAAAACATTTAATTTTGGGGGTCTGAATAGTTTGAATATTCAAACATATATTTGTGTTTGCTCCAGGAGCAGGAGCTCATCTAGGGAGCTTACACAACGTTCATTTACTAACAAGTACTAGAAACAAAAGGAGGAACTGAGCTACATACATACATGATCAGCACACAACTTATATTGAAACAATACAAAAATATTTATAGGCTAGAAAATGACATAATGTAGAAGGCGAGTTGCAAGGACAAATCATGAAAAATTTTGACTATATTAGAAAAATGCCTTAAAAATACGTTAATTTTGTGCTAGTGACATTTGGATTATTGGTACATATAACATCCATGGACAAATTGACCACTTTAGAAACAAGTAGGGGGATGGGGCAACATCGGTTTTGCAAAGGTGCTTGGGATTGTTACTGGGGACAACCTAATTGCAGAATACAAAGAAACATAGCAAATATCACAATTACAAATGAATGTAACTTTCCCCAGTAACGATCCCAAGCACCATTGCAAAACTGAACTTGCTCCATCCCCCTACTTGTTTCTAAAGTGGGCAATATCAGTGCATGTTTACTTACAGCAAGTAAGTTATTATTTAAATACCACACTTACCATCATTTGATGGAAAATGTAGCAGTTCCCTTGCTGTAGCTTCCAAGTCCTCTTGGGCCGAGTTACCTCCCTCACTAATGAGATGAACCACATGTAAACCACGTGGACATGCCATGGTTGAGTGGCCTAGCTCCAGTATTCTCACAGGAATTCCATTGCCACCCTGAGAGGGCATTGCAAGTAAAGTCACACTATCTTCTTCTGATACCTTGATTGACTTATCAGTAATAAAAACTGCTCGTGACACTGATGAAACAGAAGTTTCTTTCCATTTGCTGGGCAAGTATGTGTGCTCCATGACTAGCCATTTACATTTGAGTTTTTGACCATCAGAGATCACTCCAGTACATTTCTGGGAATCTGAATCTACTATTAATGAATCAGCACTTCTCCGTAGGCAATACAAGCCCCCAAATACAGCACACATACGACAAAAAGCTTGTGGAAGCTCACCTATGCCATACAAGGGCCATATGAAGGGTGTGTTTCCATAGCGACCAAGAGACTGCAGGAAGGACTGTGTGGCTACAAGGCCGTCAATAGTGGGTGTGTCTGGATGTACCATAGCAATGGCATGTAATACAAAGTGCTGTAAATTGGGAGTCATTCGGCGTGATTGTAAGAATTCCACATAAGGTTTGTCTTTGAAATCCATATATTCCTCACTATGTAGCTCGTACTCAACACAAAATGTCAAAAACTTCATCAGCATTCTCTTCTCTATGACAGATATTAGACTGCTGCTAAATACATCTGATCTGGAGCAAGGAACATCTTCAATCTGGTTATTAAGGTATGTCAGTATGTGGTTAACAACTTTAAACTCTGCATAGTGACTTATATTGGCAGTGATCAATGACTCGACCATAGTCCCTCTGGACAGGAGCACCTTTGGTGCAAGATCTATGTTGAAATGTCTGTAGTAGTGTTCAAGGTCTTCAAAGGTCATATCACAGCCCACTGGAGGCTTGGTAATTCTTTGCCTTCTACTCATAGGGGTGGGTTCTATAGAGGGTAGCACCTCTTCTGGTTCTGGTACAGCCTCTTGAGATTGGGGAGGTGACTCGCCTTCAGTTGAAGCCTCATAGACAGTACTTCCACTAGCTTGAGCTTCTGCTCTTATAATGGAATATGGGGTGGGGTCAAAAGAAGGTAGTAATTCTTCTGGTTCTGTTACAGCCTCTTGAGGTTGGAAAGGTGATTGGTTGCCTTCAGTTGACACCTCATCAGCAGAACTTCCACTGACTTGACCTTCTGCTGTCATAATGGAATATATACCAAAAAGTAAAATTACAATTTTAATGATCATCAATGAAGAAAATGTTTTACTAATGACAGCAAAGGACAAATATTTTTACAATACTTTTATAATTATTATTATTATACTGTTTTGCACAAATAGTTTTGAGTGAAAAGGAAAAAAAGAAGGAATTTCAAATTGTTTTGTCCCGCAATCAATCATTCTTGAATCATGATTTTTATTTATTTTTTGTTCACAAACACAGTGGTTTCAATAGGCACTGACGACCAACAATTTCATCTGTCTACTTTAAAGATTTTGCTGCCTACTTTTGCAATTTGAATCCACTAGAGGTTCAAGTACCTTTAGCACCCTTGTTCCATTAGCCACCTACTTTTTGTCTTTAGTGTCTCCTACTTTACAAGTTCTTGAAACCACTGCACACATATAGTAAAAGTTTCAGTGATAACATATAAACAGAGCAGATTTTGTATGAGTGGGGTAAACTATCTGTACCGTAACTGTGCTGTAACTTACTGTACCATAACTCTGTAATTTGATTTGATCAGAAAGACAAAAACAATGGGAAACCATTTCAAAGTCACAGCATGCTGTACAGTAACTGTGCCATTGCCAGTGCCGTAGTTTGTCCCACTCAATTGAAATCTGCTCTATCATTACTATGCATTATCCAGTATCATGTGCTGTGCTGCTGCTGCTGTACCTTCAGTCTGCTCTTGTACTTTTTCTGTTTCTTCATCACATGTCTGTCTGTCAGTCCTTTCTTCTGTTTTTGGTGTCTCTGCATCCTGCCCTTGGCTTTCCTCTGTCTTTGGCTCTGTGTCTGGGAGAGGTCCTGTATTTCCAATGCTTTTCTGAGTTACATTAGATGCTTCACCTTTCCTTTTTGTCCTATGGTCAAGGAGTTAATATAAAAACAAATAAAAATATATGAATTTAAGGAATGTATACACCATTCAGTTATCTGCAAGGTTTTTTAAAACATTCTGTTCTACTGTTTCAATGTTCCAACACCAAAAACTGCAAAAAATAAAAACTAGTCTTCAAAACTCCTGTCAATCAATGCAACACTTGACCTGGTCTGGAACACATACTTTTGCACCCAATCAAAGCAGCTTTTACACAACACAATTGTATACATTCAATGATATGGAAAGCTATCAGCAGTTGTTTTGATTGATAGTCCTAGCATGCTGCTGCAAAACTCTTTATAACAACAGAAACCCATATGGAATTTGGAGAGCAAGATTTTCGTGGGGTTGCATGTTGGACCCAACAAACCAACAGGGTAAAGTGAATTATTAACCAAACATACTCTTTGTTTTGGGTACAAAAACAGAGTAAAAATTGACACAGACCCAAAAGACCAAAAGGCCCAACAGACCCAACACTTCCAACAGGCCCATCTGGCCCAACAGCCCACCATTAACCCACCAGATCTAACAGGCCCAACAGATCCAGCAGATCCACCAGGCCCATCAGATTAAACAGACCAACACCAGACCCAACAGAGCAAAAGGTCTACCAGACCCAACAGAGCAAAAAGCCTACCAGACCCAACATATAGGTGGGCCTGTTGGATCTGTTGGGTGCCTGTTAGATTTTGTGTGTCCATTGGATCTGATGAGCCTGTTGGATCTGTTGGGGCTGGTCTGATGGGCCTGTGGGATATGTTGGGTATGGTGGGCCTGTTGGTTGTGTTGAGTCTGTTCGGCCTGTTGGGTCTGGTAGGCCCTTTTGCTCTGTTGGATCTGATGGGCCTGGTGTTGGTCTTTTGGATCTGATGGGTCTGGTGGATATGTTGGGCATGTTGGATGTGATGGGTTTGTTGGTCTGGTGGTTTGATGAGCTGTTGGATCTGATGGGTTTGTTGGTCTGGTGGTTTGGTGGGCTGTTGGATCTGTTGGGTCGGATGGATCTGATGGGCCGGTTGGGGCCAGTTGGATGTGTTGGGCCATTTGGTCTGTTGGATCTGATGAGTTTGTTGGATCTGTTGTGTGCCTCATGGATCTGTTGGGTCTGATGGTCCTGTTGGATGTCTTGTGCCTTTTGGTCTGTGGGATCTGATGGGCATGCTGGATCTTCTGGGTCTGTTGATCTGATGGGCCTGTTGGGTGTAGATCCAACAGGCCTAATAGATCAAATAGATCCAACATACCAAAAGGCCCAACACATCCATCAGATCGAACAGACCAACAGGCCCATCATAGCCAACATGCACCAAACCCAACGGATCCAACAGACACACCAGATCCACCTGGCACCCAACAGATCCAACAGGCTCACCTGAGGTCAAACAGATCCACATGATCCACTTGACCCAATAGGGCCATCAGAGCCAACCAGCAAATCAGATCCAACAGATTAACAGACCCAAAACATCCAACAGACTCAACAGACCAACACCAGACCCAACAGATCCGACAGCCAACAGCCCATCAGACCACTAGATCCAACAGGCCGTTCAGATCCAACACACCAAAAAGGTCCACCAGACCCACCAGATCCAGCAGGCCCAATAGATCCAGATCCAACAGACCCATCTGAACCAGATCCAACAGGCCCACCAGATCCAACAGATGGAACAGCTCAACAGCCCACCAAATCATCAGACCAACAAACCCAACAGGCCCAACAGATCGACCAGATCCAACAGGCCCAATAGATCGAACAAGGCCCACCAGACTCAACAGATCAAACAGGTCCACCATACCCAACAGGCCGAACAGACTCAACACATCCAACATGTCCACCATACCCAACAGATCCAACAGGCTCAACAGACCGACCCACAGCTGTTTCTAGAGGTCTTGATCAGAAAACTTAGTTCACACATGTCAACTTAAACATTGGCATTGATAATGGCAGACCAGGCTCTGTTGACGGCTCAAATTATAGGAAAGTAATCCACCAAGAAATCACCGCTAAGTACAAAAAGTGACTGCACACTTTTGATAGATATTACTATTTTTATGTCACTGCCCTGATCCTGATGCTTAAACTTTCTAATAAGGCGAGTACTAAGCTTACCAAAATCTCAACAGACCCAACAGATCTGACAGCCAACAAGTCCATCAAACCATCAGACAATCCAATAGACCTACCAGATACAACAGGCTAAACAGACCCAACAGGCTAAACGGACCCAACAGACAAAACAGATCCACAGGCCCATCAGACCAACAGGTCCAAGAGTTAACCAGTCCCAATAGATCCAGCAGACAAAACAGATCCATCAGACCCAATAGACCAACACATCCAACACCAGACCCATCAGATCCAACAGCCCCAACAGGCTCAACAGACAACCAGACCCAACAGACAAAACAGTCCAACAGGCCCATCAGACTAACAGGCCATCAGACCCAACAGGGCTCATTAGATCCAATAGATCCAACAGACAAAACAGATCCATCAGACCCAATAGACCAACAGGCCCAACAGGCTCATCAGACCCAAAATATGCAACAGACTCATCAGATCCAACAGAGATAGCAGGGCCACCAGACCAACCAGATTCCAAGAGGCTCATCATACCCACCAGATCCAACAGGCTCAACAGACAACCAGACCCAACAGACAAAACAGTCCAACAGGCCCATCAGACTAACAGGCCACCAGACCCAACAGGGCTCATTAGATCCAATAGATCCAACAGACAAAACAGATCCATCAGACCAACAGGCCCAACAGGCTCATCAGACCCAAAATATGCAACAGACTCATCAGATCCAACAGAGATAGCAGGGCCACCAGACCAACCAGATTCCAAGAGGCTCATCATACCCACCAGATCCAACAGGCCCATCAGACAACACAGATCCAACAGGCCCATCAGACAAAACAGATCCAACATATCCGACAGGCCCACCACCAGGCTCATCAGTGCCAACATATCCAACAGGCAGGCCCACCACCAGACCCAACAGGCCCATCAGACCCAACAGGCTCCACAGATCCAATAGATCAATCAGATACAACAGGCCCAACAGACAAAACAGATCCAACAGCCCATCAGACCCCACAGGCTCATCAGATGCAATAGATCCAACAGACAAAACGGATCCATCAGATCCAACAGATCCAACATGCCCCACAGAGCCAACAGTCACAACAGGCCCAACAGACTCATCAGATCCAACAGACACAACAGGCCCACTAGATCCAAGAGGGTCATCACACCCACCAGATCCAATGGGCCCAACAGACCACCAAACCCAACAGACAAAACAGATCCAATAGCCCCACATCAGACCAACAGGCACCCCACAGATCCAACTGGCTCATCAGACCCAACATATCCAACAGGCCCACCACCAGACCCAACAGGCTCATGAGAGCCAACATATCCAACAGGCCCACCACCAGACCCAACAGGCTCATGAGAGCCAACATATCCAACAGGCCCACCACCAGACCCAACAGGCTCACGAGAGCCAACATATCCAACAGGCCCACCACCAGACCCAATAGGCTCATCAGATCCAACAGGCCCACCACCAGACCCAACATATGCAACAGGCTCACCACCAGACCCAACAGCCTCATCAGATCCAACAGGTCCACCAGACCCAACAGGCTCATACAACAGCGCAACATACTTACAGAGTACAGTTGAAGTACATGTTGGATGGGTTGGGCTTAACAACAAACCCAATGTAAAAGAGGTATTTCTAAAACATAACTCATGTGGAAATCCTATTACAAGGAAAGAACAGAAATTATGGAGGGACATTCACTATATGCAGTGTACATGATTGTAGATATAGATAGTATTATGTGAAGATATTATAGATAGCATATGATGAAGATGAGCTAAACATGAGAAGATACATGCCATTTAATTTTTATTCTATTAGATGGAAATAAGTTGCTGAGTATTTTGAAGAGCAGCAAAATCACTAAAATTTCTCTCAAAGCCTGTCAAACCATTAAGTCAAATTCAAACAAATGTGTTCAATATTACATTATTTCGATTTAAAAGTAATGTTTTTCACATGTTAGGAACATTTTGGGGCAAAACATATGGCGTACCATCCCCGCCAAAATTCATGGTTTGAATTCGAAGTTCTTCACATGAATTTTACACTCAAGTAGAATATTTCATATTGTTATTTTGTATTTTATAAGCTTTATCAAGGTTTCAACATACGTGTTTTATATTTGTCGTTCAAGTTTTACATTCGAGCTTGTCACTGTTCATTCTAAACTCCACGTCATGCATTCGTCGTTCGAGTTTCACATTACAAAGTCAACGACTTTTCAACTCGACGTTTTGAATTGAACTTCACGCTTCAGTAACTTCCCGGTTGACCTTGGGAACCTCGTACCCAGAACTCCTCGGTAGTCATCCTTGGAGTTGTTAGGTCTGGTAATAAACGCAGGCGCAGATGTGACAGGAACAACACACGTGCTTGATCTCTGTGTTCTACTGACTATGGAACCCGTTAAGAATACGAAAGCTGCCCTTCGCTGTGTTGCAGATAGCCTGCTTTCAGCGGAGAAAGTGGCGAACTGCGAGAGGTTTGTTGTCTAGTTCTCTTTTGCAAGTTCGTCAACCGTAAATATCATGCTCTTTCCATAGCGCCAGAAGATCTTTACTTAGAAGTAGGCTCTGCTATAGCTTCCTCCTGCTCCGTTTTCAAAGTTCGCCTTCGCCTTTACCCTCCTTCGCCTTTACCTTGGTTCCAAAGGTTTTCTAGAGAGAACACAGCTGCTCGCTTCTTTCTCCGCAGCTGGGTAAATGTACTTTGAAAACGGAGCAGGAGGAAGCTATACAGAGCCTAGGCCTAGGCTGTGCTTTCGACAGGCTTTGGAAAGAGTATGATATTTACGGTAAAGAGAACTCGACAACAAACCGTGATTTAATTCGCCACTGAAAAGTACTATTGTCAACCAAATTGCAGAGATGCAATCCGGCTATTGACTTCACGGCCGTTGAACTTAGTAGCGATGTACAGTAGAGGAAATACTGATCAGAAATCCGCCTCAATACATTTATGCAACGGTCGTCCATTTCTTTCGGCAAACATTCACTAAGCAGATGGACTTCGACTCCTCAGAGAAAGACTGAGCTTCTCGTTTCTACTCTTCTCGTTAGGGTTGACGATCACAACCTTTACCTGTGTACTTTGCACTCGTAGTTTGTTTGTCCACAAGTTCTTCAATATCGAGTTCTGACAAACATTGTCTCTAAACGAAGCACTATGCTACTATAATCATCCTCCTGTTGGCAGTTATCGAGTCGTTGAATTGTTTCTTGAACTACGGAGAATACAAACTCTGCCGCCATTTTGTGATCGACTGACTGTTGCGCCTGCGTTGTTTATGTCAGCGGTTCCCAAGGTCAACCGGGAAGTTCCTGAAGTGTGAAGTTCAATTCAAAACGTCGAGTTGAAAATAAAAGTAGTCGACTTTGTAATGTGAAACTCGAATGACAATTGCATGACGAGGAGTTTAGAATGAACAGTGACAATCTCGAATTTAAAACTTGAACGACAAATATAAAATACGTATGTTGAAACCTTGATAAAGCTTATGAAATACAAAATAACAATATGAAATATTCTACTTGAGTGTAAAATTCATGTGAAGAACTTCGAATTCAAACCATGAATTTTGGCGGGGATGGTACGCCATAAAAACAAAGCAAATAAAACAATGCAACTATCATATTTTTTTTTACACACACGTTCTAATGATTCTACACCCTCACCTAAGTAGGACTTTACTAAAATTTCTTTCAAAGCATGTCAAACCAAGTCAAATTCAAACAAATGTGTTCAATATTACATTATTTCAATTTAAAAGTAATTTTTTCACATGTTAGGAACATTTGGGGGTAAAACAAAGCAAATAAAACAATGCGACTATCACGTAATATTTTTACATACATGTTCCAATGATTCTATATCCTCACCTAAAGTAGGACTTTACTGCAATATTGCTGATGACATTGGCTTTTTGGGGAACGGGAGCCAACTGTTCCACAGGCCCCAACTCACCAGCATATTCCTGCACTTCACTGCTGTTTTCTGGAGCTTGGCACTAGATAACAATTAAGGAATAAAGGACTGGGTGGGTCAGCTGGTTTTCAGTAGGGATTTTGTAGATTTGTTCAACACACCCTCACAAAGTGGTTTGATTTTATGGTCCACCCCATGTCTTTGGTTAAAAACTTTTGGCCCACCCCTTTTGGCCCAAACCCAGGTAGATTTTAAAAACAAAATAAATATATACATAAAAACAAAACACAAGCTTTTAATAGTAAGATGTCCTCTGGTTGAATCATAAAAGATACAGTATACATTTAAAATAACTATACAAACTGGAACTATAAATGTTTAATATTATATGTCTTTGAACAATACAACAAACTAAAAAGCATCTTGGTCATCTGGTCATGTGAAGGCAACTGAACTCTGGGGCATGGGGGTACTTCCTGGAATTTTGAGTGGAGGTGAGCTGCATGGTTCTCAAAACCCTGACCCTATTTCAGACCAAACTATATGATTTTTCATACCCTTTTTCAGACCTGACCCCAAAAATTTGTACCATCTTTCATGCATCACTAAACGCAGCCTTTAATAGCCCACTTCCAAGATATGCCTCACTTCAATCAATATGAGGCTCTGTGTAAATGTTCAGTCGTTCGTGACAAGACTACAGCACTTCTGTAGTTTGTCATACACGACTCAGCATTATGCACAGAGCCTCGTATTGATTCCTTTGTACGTAGGAAGTGAGGCATATCTTGGAAGTGGGCTATCATGTTACGTATTAATATACTCATGACAATTTATAACTCTAGAAAACCACACCCTAGCTTTGAGGTGGCACATTCCCCTGCAGCACATACATGGGAGTATCCCCCCCCCCCCCCCCCCCCAAGAACTGAACTACAAATCACTCAAGCATAACCTTAAACATTAATTGTTGGACAAAATATTGAATTGTAGTGGTAGAAGTTCTACTCAGAAGTAAACTACATTACATACATGTAGTGTAGAGGGGTCCAGGGGTATGCTCTCCTATAATTTGTGGCTACAGTTTCCTCATTTTGAGATGTGAAACAGTTAGATTATATTTACATTTCCTAAGTAAAATCCGGGTTGATCCACCACCTCTCCATTGTGAAATTTTGATATGACCCACCCCTCAGTGCCATTCTAAAAATATTGGTTCAAGTACCCTCCTCTTCAATAAAGAATGCTCCCTTATGGGAACTTCAAGGCATTTTTCTGAGACTACAATGTATGTTTGGAAAAATATATATTTACTTACTGGTAACTGCAATTGAAAGGGTCTGTGCAAGAACAGCATATTAAAGTGATTTGTGATCAAGTTCTAAATTCTCGATTAAAAACATTGAAAGAACATAAAGGGAGAATTAAGAATGTGATCAGTAGTTTATTTATACCATTTTTGTACAGACCCATTCAAATTTGTTTCATTTCTCAGAAAATACTTTTAGCTTTATATTCTGAGCCTTTAATTATACCTGCAGAAGACCCAATAGGCGATCAGTAGAACAATAGATGTGAGCTGCTAAACAGATAGCCATTTTTGTTCTAGCTGCACATGCAACATCGTCAAAATGGCCTGTTGTCAGCTGATAATGCACTGCTGGCTTTATTTACATAATATGTTATTATAGTATACAGATTTTAAACAAATACCTGATTGCCATCAATCCACTTCAGTAGACCATCAAATGTGAATGTTGCCCATTGACTGGAGTAGTAGTCATTTCTACAAGGAAACAGAAGGCTCAAAATAACATTCATTTGATAATTCTGTACCATTTACTAATTAACAGGGCTGGAAATTAATGCTTGCAAACTCATAAAAGGCTAGCAGATTTATTAATTTGAAAGAGGGAGAAAAATCCACTAGCAATTAGTTGCAAGTCCATCTTCCTTCAAGGTACAACTTGGAGTCTGAAAACCCTCATGACTCGACTTTTGGCTCAAAACTAATGTCAGTAATACTAATAAATAGTAATAATGAATTTATTTAATGTGTCACTGTATATAATTATTCTGAAACCAATGACTAGACTTCCCACAAGTCAAGTTGACAACATGTATCTCTCATGATGAGTCCACTCAAGTACTGTGTATTGGACATGGATTCATTAAAAATCGTTTTGCAAGTTATTCAAAAGTTTGAAACTTAATAATTGGAAACGGTGGGTGCAAGAACAGCTTAAATGACAACTGATCATGTTCTAAATTCCTCTTTATATTTCCTGCATTTTACTGATCATGAGAATTTAGAACTTGATCACAAAAGTGACCTCACCCTTTTGACATTATTGTACACATGTTCATAATTATAACTGTTACAGTACACGTACAAAATGTACATGTGTTTTAGAGCAGATTCCGTATGGGTGGGACAAACTACGGCAATGACTATGGCATGCAGTGGCTTTGAAATGGTTCCCTATTGTTTTGTATTGTCCTGCTGATCCCATCAAATTACAGAGATATGGTGCAGTACAATTACAGTACGGTCACAATAAGGCTATGGACATGCCATAGTATATCCCCCACTCATACAAAATCTGCTCTCTGTTACCTGTCTAGGTGGAGAACTTTATGGCCAATTCTTGAAAGGGCTGCAGCAACAACTGACTCAGGCAGACCTTCAAGATTAAAGGAATTATTGACCTGGCTATAAACGTTTTATGATATATCAATGTTAATTAGTAACTGCAGTGGTTATCATGTCTGGTTGGAGGGGCCATTGAATGAGGGGTGTTTCTATTCCATTAATTGATAGTCCTGTAAAGGTTAGACCATATCAGCATGTACCATGTGCTCTTACTGAAATAGCTTTGAGATTTATGCCATGGCTATTCATTGTTCATTCTTTCCAACCCACCTCCTCCCCTTTATCCTGGCCACTCTTTTGTTTCACATTATTTCTTACTGTTGTGGCTTAATTATTGCCCTCACCTTACTTTGATGGATATAGCTTCTATTGTACATTCTATTTACTATCTCTTTGTTACCACATTCTTTCATCATCTCAATCAATGGATTCACTCAGCTGGCACATCATGGAATCAACAACAATTTTGACCATGAGGGCATACCACAGTAAACTATTGTAAATTTGTTAATGGCCAATGGTGTCATTTAGTTAGCTTGGGCTGCCTGTGCCCCACCCCCCCAAATATATCTTGCTTTTTCATCCTAATCTTGCATTGGACTCCCTGTAGTCACGTGTGGGTTACCTGTGCTTTCCCAGGCAAAATAAATCGAGTTGTTTCGTTGTGTGGGTGATGTGGCACACTTTCGGAATAAATTATCTCGGCTGGGAAACTGGTAACTACATAATGCTCGCTTCGATGTTCAGTGTATGGTTTCTTTGTCTTATTTTCCCCATTCAAATGCGATGATGTTTAAAAAGTTCACAAGTACGATTTATCAATGCCCGAGGAAAGTGTGTACCACTTCTGGAGTCTGATGTCCAAACTATATTAAGTCAACCATGGTCTGTTTAATTATAGGCACGGTTGGAGATGTGTGGAATCCACTCGGCCATTAATTTGTGCTGAACTACATGTATCGACAAACCGAGTAAATCTGTGATCGAATATTCGGTTGCCTAGCTTGCTTGCTGTATTGGATTGCACTTTTCGCTGAACAGATACGAAAACTACAAACATTAAGATACTATAAATATAATCATACCTCAAGAGAAATATTTGACAGACAGTGTCTTGAGCAAGTTGTAAAGATTTAGCTTTTTAAACACGACATGTGTGACAGTGCATCTTGTGTTGTTATGCATATTAACACTGCATTATGGCAAAGAGTTGATCTATAATCACACTTGGAGTTGGATAAGTCAAGGAACTTTTAAAAGTATCAACACAAGGTGAGGGAAATTTAAAGTACTCTTTATTGCTATGTATGTGCATGAACACTAATGGCAAAGATCATGTGTGCATGATATAATTATATGCTGACATATATAAGTTTACAGGTATAATTAATCTACCAACATTGATCAGAAATTATTCTGCAATAACAATGGACATTCAATATTCTGTAGGCAGCCTTGACCTCACTTGAAGAATAATTCAAATGCTCTGAAGGAACTGGAGTGTGTATATATAATTATATAGTTTATATATACGCATTGGGTATATAATTCAAGTTCTACACTGGAGTGTAATCACTAACATTAGTCAGTATTGTAGAGCCAGCCTTGGTGATTTAAATGCTATACACCACATGGTTAAACTATCAATGTGCATTATAATTATAATTTGTTAAAACTTTCCTCACGATCCACAGGAAGCCCAGTCATTTCTCATACAAAAATATGTCGAATGGACTTTGATAATCTACGATTACATGTACTTCTAGTCATTAACTAAATAGTAAAGGCGTGTTAGGGTCACTCTCAGTTTGCACTTGAGCCTGCATCTGAGAAGTCGAGCATAAAACCGAGACCCACGGATACTAAGCAATTATTGGATGAGGCTGAACAAAATATGATGAATTGTGTGTGGCGAGCTCCCAGTTATTTGCCAATGCCGAAGGCAGAGGCAAATAACTGGCAGCGAGACACAGACAATTCATCATATTTTGCGATAGTCGGAGTTCCAATAATTGTTTTATTATTCAGTGTTTTTGTTACCTAATTGGCATCCAAAATGCTCGCAATTTCCTCCTTAGCCTGATTATCAGACGATACGAGGTCGTCCACTCACTTCCTCCCCCTCCCCGTCTGATGGACTTCATAGACTTTCGTGTTCCTGACGTCATAATGTCAACCAATCAGAGCGAACTTTACACTTTTGGCAAAGTCTGGAATTTAAGGAATGTGCTCGCATATTTTTCTGAATGGCGTTGAAGAAGAACTTGATCATTGTGTCGACCGAAGTTGTAAAGTTTTCAGGATTTCGAAGCTATATCCAGAGCAGAAGAAAGCATTGGAATCGTTCATTTATCGAAACGATGTGTTTGTGAATCTACGTACGGACTTTGGTAAATTACTAATCTTCCTCCGCTTATAGATCTCATGCATTTAATAGATCTCAAACATTCTCCTAGGTTTTTGGCTTTTAGAAGACCAAATCTTTCATGGAATATTACGATTTTTCTGCAGGAGTGAACACACATACTGAGTATGTTATGGAAAAAGTTTCATGGCACTTGGGAGAATATTTTTGTTTTCAGAATTATGAACACACTTCCGTAATTTCATGTACGGCGGGCATCTAAACTTTGCACAAAAAGTCCGGTTAAAACAATCTCTGATACCAAAAAACCTACACTAGGACAACTTTAGGGTCTTGTGTGACTAATCGGCATACATATCAAGCTTCAAAACGTTTTAAAAATAAAAGTAAAAGCGTAAAAGTTCTAAGTTTACAGTAACAAACTTTACGGCAGTGAATCGAGTCTGATATTTCTTGTATGTATATTTTCTGTCCTGTCCTGCAAATACTGCACGCAAACTTCCGTTTAAAAAGTTCCTGCTCTCCAAAGAACCACAGCAGCTCAAACAGGATACCATTCTGAGAAATCGAGAGAAGTTTGAAGCTGTAGAATGTTTTTTCCAGTGCATGAAAGCTGATTGATCCAACTAGTAAAAGCCGCTACTGCACGACTGTTCTACACTTTACGCTTCAATTCTTACGCGTGTTCGTATTGGCTTATTGTAAAAACAAAGGTTGATGACGTCAGGAACATGAAAGTCTATGAAGTCCATCAGACGGGGAGGGGGAGGAAGTGAGCGGACGACCTCGTACCATCTGATAATCAGGCTATTTCCTCCTCTGAACACTCTGAAACCGAGCGGCTATGTTAGATTTGTTGTTGAACAGCACTGTGCATGCTTACAACAATATCTGCAGCCAACGCTTTTGCGCGCAGTTATTTGCAGGTGAATCAACCAATCAGAATTCGGGATACTGAGGAACTGAATAATAAATGTTTAAAGGCACGGGAAAATGACCAAATTGGCAAATGGCAAAATCAAGTTAAAAAGTCCAAACAAGGAAGCAAACTATTAAATGCAAATACTATCACAAGCTCCCAGGCATAGTATAATGTAAAGCTGAGGTTAAACATGTCGTATAATGAATAGTGTGGATACGTAAACGTCGTAAGCAGATTTTTTTTTACTTTTTAATTTTATACAAATTTTGGAATGGCTGATCAGTGATCGTCCGAAAGACGCGCTACGAAAGTGAAACAAAAGCTGAATTTTGCAAAACTTTTAGTACGTACAAGAGGGGCAAGACTCTTAAGAATGATTTTAACAAACGAACGAATGATAAAATTAACAACGAAGCGTGTAAACTGACCTGTTCCGAGCACAATCACGTCGTACTCAGTCGGGAAGTCTTCCATCTGGCCAGATTGGAAAGGAATAACTTTGAAGAATGGTACGTGCTATCTGATTGGTCCCAAGCAGTTACAGGCTACTTCGCAATGAACCTCTCTTTGATTGGGTCAAATTTTAATATTGGAACCAATCGAATTGATGTTTATATATCTTACGGTTTTAACCAATCAATGCATTCAATAGTTCGGTATGTTGGCAGCCATGCATAAATTATGTGGGGATGTTTTGTGGCTTGTGCAGTTGTGGCTAGGCTGTGGGTGTTTCAAGACTGACCATTTCTTTAATATTTTAAGCAGTGCGTTCAGTGTAACAAAGGGCTTGGCTTTCTCACACTGCTTTTAAAGTATGACCAAATTGGTTATTTTCGATCTCGGAGGGGTTGTGGCAACAACTCCCCAGTTCGCCATTCAGCGATATGCCTGGGAAAAGGGACTGCCGCTGTGAGTACACTTTATACTTTATTAGTTTATACATTTATCGAAGATTACATCCTAATATTTAACTTTGTGTCGAGTCAATATTTGCCTTGTTTAGAATTAGAAACCGAGAATCGGAACCATTTATAAGCTTCATGATTAGTATGTCTCAGATCTCTATCAATTCCATGCCCGCCCATCGATCTCCCCCCGTGCAGGATGGGGCATTTGACAATTGCATTTGACAACCTTGTGAAATGTCACATTTGACACACATTTGATACACATTTGACAACCTAATTTGACAACCTAATGCTTTACCTTTAGTCATTAATTGCATTCAACGAAGGAGAATGCATCCTAATCTTGCAGTGGACTCCCTGTGGTCATGTGTGGGCAACCTGTGCTTTCACAGGCGAAAGAAATCAAGAGTTCACCTTTTTGCATAAATTATCTCGGCCGGGGAACTGGTAACTACACGATGAAAACTGCCATGTGAACGTTGAGTAAGTGTCTTATTTTCCCAATCCAATGCAAAAATATTTTAAAAGTTTGCAAGTACGATATATCAAAGCCTGAGGAAAGTGTGTGCTACCTCTGTAGCTTTCGACAAAGTCTGATGTCCAAACTATATCAAGTCAAACATGGTTTGTTTTGAAGACAACACTAGCGAAGTTGAACATCAACTCGGCCATAATTTGTATTGAACTATCCAGTAACAACCGACTGAATCTGCGATTGGAAATTCTGTTGGCTTTCTCGCTGTATTGGAGTCTGCTTTTTGCTGTACATACAGATACCAAAACTACAGGTGGTGAGTTGTGAAACACATCAGTGACACATGCATGTGTACATCCTGGTGTCAAATTAACACTACATATTCATACAGAGTTAATCTATAATGATATGCCAAGGAACTTGAATATCAACCAACAGTACTAGGTTATTTGTGGGGACCCAATACCATGCCTGCATGTCTAAGTTTGAACTGTCTGGTATTAGAAATGAGGGTGATATGGGCAAGTGTGTTTTTGTCACTTTAAAGCAATGGCTTGAGTCCAAATCACCGCTCTTGGTTGTAGGGGTAAAAGACTTCTAAAAAAAACCAGAGGGGGGGGACCACTTGTGATTTTTTTGTTGATTACCCAGCATACAATTGGAGGTGGGAGCAGGTAAATGTGGTCAAGTGAAATGCAGTGTAAACTTCGGCATGGTTCACAGTCGTTTGGTGCATTTTATGCAAACAAACCTGCTGGTTGGAAAGATTAAACAACATGAAGGTACTGTAACGACTGAGTGGTGATTTTGTATTTGCTTTTGATTTCAAGTGTGAATGGGAAGGGTTTTTTGAGCCGATTTTCAGCTCCTCAAAATTCGTGAAAAGCGAAGAAATGAACAACAATCTCCAAAACAAATGAGTTTTTCTCCAAAGTGGGAGAGTCCAGTGATCCCTGTTACAGCTGTGGCTTCGAAGTCATTCATCCCTTGAAATAATATCACAACATCGTATTTCCAGCATGTCTAGGTTTGATGCAATAATTATCTCCAGGTACATGCTTCATATTGGGCAGTTACGGGCGATGCAGGAGGGAAAGGGTTAATCAACTCCCTCCCAAGAGAAAACTACAGCAATTAAATCCTGTAGGTTTCCATTGTGACATCACAACTAGACAAAACAGTCCCGAGATTTGGATAGCTTTTATTCCAGTGTAATCGCTGCTCCTGCCTCTTGAATAAAACTAATTTAGACAACTGAAATGAACTGTATATCAGAAATAGAATATGGGACAAAAAGAGTTAATGTTGTGTCATGGTGTTACTTGCACTTTAAAGCACCCTTCCGACTAAGCTGTAACAACAGTATTATTGGTATTCTGGTCATTCCTTTCCCTATCTGCTACATAACTGTACATGTATGTAACTTATTATTTTTGCATATTTATGACTATCAGCTGCTTCTATTAATTGTTTTGCAAAGCAATTTGACAGATTAGTCTTTATACTCCTTTTACAGTTCACTTCTTCAGAAGTTATTTCTTCCAAGTGGCAAAGATCACCCAATGTTGCTGCTTGAAGTTGGCAAAATATCTCTCAGCCAGGTACCTTGAATTGTAGGCCACTACACTATATAAATGATGTCTGAACTAGCCTAGCCTTCAAATACAGCCTTGACCTGTAACATATCCATATACTTGGAAAATTTTGCTGCCTATTTTTGCATTTTGCACCCCTTGTACCATCAACCGCCTACTTTTTCTTTAGTGTCTGACTCCTTAACTTCAAATTAAAGTTATTGAAATCACTGCTTGTGTGTATTTATTCAGTGGTTTCAATAACGTTTAAAGTAGGTGTATATACTTTGAGAGTTAATTGAAACCACTGTGTGTGTTATACAGTGGTTTCAATAACTTTTAAAGTAGGAGGCACTAAAGAAAAAGAAGGCAGCTGATTAAACAAGGGTGCCTTTAATTTGACCCTCTAGAGGCACAGGTGCCTGTGACACCCTAAATTGTTCAATTGAAGGGGTAAGCATGAAAGCAACTTGTGTCATGTCACATAGGTGTTACATGGGTCGTTTTCATGCTCACCCCTTCTTTAATTATCAGCTGCCTACTTTTTAACTCGTGGATGCATGCAAGCGCAGGAATGAGTTATCGGGATGGTTGAGGAAATGTGTCGCTCACTCACTAAGATGTTAGCAGAATGGAATGCTTGGAATGCAAATTGATCATAGTAATCAATATTTAATTTAATTAATAATTGAAGATTGATGTGGAACATTAATTGCTGTTGGAATTGACGTTACTCAAGTTCTCATCGCTGGTTCCCCTTTTGCTACTAACTGTGTAAAGTGAAGGCAAACATATTTATATACTTGAGCGAGCAACTGTGTTATCCATATGGGAGACGTGTGTGCTAATTCAGTTGCGCATACCTGAGTCCCACCGATAGTGGCATAAAACCTGAATTGGAAAATCTATTTTAGTTTTTCAAAAAAATTTTTTAGTGTAAGCCATTTCGGTCTTTCAATTTTGTGGGTGCCGGCATCTTGGACCTGATAAAATTTCATGGCAGTCTATTGTTACACGACAAAAGAGCTATTCTTTAATGGCAAAGGTACCACCATGAAAGGTCATCAGATCCATCTTTAGCTTCTTTACACAGTTCACCAGTTTATACATGAAAATGTGTTGAAAATGCTGATAATCATCTGGATATTTTCTCTCTTTACCATTACATGGCAATATAGTTTAGCAGACTTGCAGAGGAGTTCATTGCAAACATAGCAGAAGACGAAGGAATCAAGTTACACAAGGACTTCAGTGTGGAAAGTCTTTTCAAGGAAATCCCCAAATCACTCAGAGTTGTTCCTGAGATGCTGAATGCATCTGCAGCCTTAAGAGCAAAAGGTTTGTGAGTAATTAACTCTGTTTTCATTGTTACTTTCCCATCGAAACATTGCAATTTGTTTGTTTATTGGATGAGCCGCTTTTTACATGTATGTACATATATGTAATATTGGACAATTTCCCAGGAAAGTATACAAATGAAAAATGCTGATTCGAAATCCTGGCAGGGATTAGTCGAGAAAAAAATAGAGAACATCTCTGCTCAAAATCCTGACTCAACGGTCATCCCGGTGGTAATTAGTATCAAAAGCCTGTTAATGTAATTATATATACTTCCTACACAAAGCTCTATTAATTGTCTTGTGCATTTTTCATTTATTGCTAGACCTGCAGGTCTATCATGTAATTAAATCTTGAGTTCAAGTGTGTTTTATAAGTATTTAGTTGTTGAATGACATGACTATAAACAAACTACCTTATTATAGGAAATTAACAATGCACGTTGACAACGCGAAGAAAATTTACGTTACACTAAATTAACGCGAATTTTTCAAAAGTTAGGTTTACATGCATTAAATTAACGCGAATTTTTCGATAAGCATCTTGCTTTATTTTTTAAGGCGGCTTAGAAATACCAGTAGAAGTAACCGTGCATTGGGAGGACGAACGGGCATTGGAAATTTTAAAGAGGAAAACAGAAGAAGTGAGCTATCCTCTCGGGGAGACAGAGGAGTATCAAGATCAATCAAAAGACATTTTGAACTCGATTTTAAACGAAGACGTCCTGTCAGATAGTGACTCTGAAGAGCCAATAGAGGAGTCATGAACTAATAAGGTTTTGTAATGAAATAAAGGTGCTTTAAAATAACAATGTTGTAAAATAGCGTGCATTAAATTTACATCGACATTAATTAAGATACATTAAATTAACGCGAATTTTGTAAAATCGCGTTAATAAAGTGCATTGTTAATTTCCTATAATAAGGTATAAGCAAACTTGTACATTTAGGTTTGAAACAAGGAAATTGCAGTATGTACAATATATATTAATTTTACAGTATGCACATGTAGTGCACAATGTTCATGATCAATGCATGAGGGGAAAAGTGTACTTTATGTACTACCGGTAGTTACAGTATAAAATAATGATCAATTTGTGTCAGATATACGATAGCGAGCCATTTACAATGTAGGCAAGCCATTGTATATCTGATACAATTTTGATGTGAATATTGTAGTGTGAATATTGTAGTGTGAATATTGTAGTGTGAATATTGTAATGTACTCAGGACCCCCGCATATACTGTAAAGACCTGTAGATACATGTAAGCTGCACCCGTAGATAAGCCGCACCCGTAGATAAGCTGCACCCGTAGATAAGCCGCACCCGTAGATAAGCCGCACCCGTAGATAAGCCGCACCCGTAGATTAGCTGCACCCCAAGTTTTGAAGCTTGAATTTAGGAAAATAACTTTTTTTGAAAAATACAAAAAATTATCAGAAAATCTTTTGTCCGAGTTCATAAACGCTTGTACTTGATGCCAAACATCTTAAAAAAAAGAGTTGGTTGGAGTTCATAAACGCTCGTACTTGAAGCAAAACTTCATCATAAATACATAATCGCAACTTTAATTCGATCGAATATGGTTCAACTTGTCTTGTCATTTCTTGTGTATATTTTAACCTGCAGTCTTTAAATCACTCCAGAATTCTTCCGCTTTTATTCCCCCATTAACTAACAACAATTCCAAGGAACCGCTTTCCTTTAATCGCAAGAGCAAGAAAGATTTTCTGGTGAAACTATTTGCACGAGTAGGTCTGAGGTCCGCCATCTTGGATTTTCATTAACTAGTGACAATCTCCCACATGTAAAATTGCGAAGAATGCCTGATTGTTTAGATGCATGCTTTGACTTGTAAGCGCTGCAAATCAGCATGTTTTGGAAGGTAAATAAGCCTACCGTATTTACCCGTGTATTAGCCGCACCCGTAGATAAGCCGCACCCCAAGTTTTGAAGCTTGAATTTAGGAAAAAAACTTTTTTTTATAAATACAAAAATAATTAGAAAATCTTTTGTCCGAGTTCATAAACGATTGTACTTGATGCCAAACTTCTTCAAAAAAAGAATAATCTTTTGTTGGAGTTCATAAACACTCATACTTGAAGCAAAACTTCATCAGATTGTCATAAATAAATAATCACAACTTTAATTCGATCGAATATGGTTCAACTTGCCTTGTCATCTCTTGTGTATATTTTAACCTGCAGTCTTTAAATCACTCCAGAATTCTTCTGCATTTATTCTCCAATTAACTAACAACAATTCCAAGGAACCGCTTTCCTTTAATCGCTAGAGCAAGAAAGGTTTTCTGGCGAAACAATACTTGCACGGTAGGTCAGGTCCGCCCTCTTGGATTTTCATTAACTAGTGCCAATCTCCCACATGTAAAATTGCGAAGAATGCCTGGTTGTTTAGATGAATGCTTTGACAACCGCTGCGAATCAGCCTGTTTTGGAAAGTAAATAAACTTAATCACGTTTAAATATTCAAGAAATTCTAATATATTAGATCTAAGGTGGGTCTTAGAAGAGTTTTTGCTTTAACTCTTTGAAAGTGTTTTTTTTTTCCAATGATTGTTTAAATTGCTATATTACACGATCGGATGCGATTTGAACCTGATTGTAATATACTCACCGTCGCATTATAAAAGCTTCATTCAGGTTCATGATACATGTATGTAAATATATGTTAATGTTGGGTCTCTTTTCTAGGTGTTCCCGTAGATAAGCCGCACCCCCGATTTTGAACGAAAATTTTGGGTGAAAAGGTGCGGCTTATACACGGGTAAATACGGTAATTACATTTAAATATTCATGAAATTCTAATATATTAGGTCTAAGGTAGGTCTTAGAAGAGTTTTTGCTTTAATTCTTTCAAATTGCCTGTTTTTTCCAATGATTATGCTTAAATTGCTATATTACACGATCGGATGCTATTTGAACCTGATTGTAATATACGCACCATCGCATAATAAAAGCTTCATACAGGTTCATGATAATTATGTAAATATATTTTAATGTTGGGTCTCCTTTCTAGGTGTTCCCGTAGATAAGCCGCACCCCTGATTTTGAACGTAAATTTTGGGTCAAAAGGTGCGGCTTATACATGTACATGGGTCTTTATGGTATGTGCCTGTTGTCAGTTAATTGAGGAGAAGGAAACATGATTCTTGTTAGCTAAGAGTTAGTCATACATGTACTAGTATTCTGTATGATTTGAGTAAAGTTTTGAACTACAGTTGGGCAACAATAAACTGACACATGTCAGTTGGATCATAAAGTACATTGTACACTTTTACACAACTTTTTTAAAAATACTGTAATTGACCGCCTATAAGCCACACCCTGCATATAAGCCACACCCCCACTTTAGGCTATGCCTTGCAATCTTACCTTGAGATCAAATTCTTAAGGAAATATACTGCTTATAAGCCACACCCCAACTTTAGAAAACTTAAAGAAACATTTTACTTTACTAATGGTTGCACTCCAGCTTTAGAAGTATGTTTCTCATAAATGATATGAGACAAATTTAGTTGCAAGAGAACGACTGCATGAACATGGTTTAGAACTTAAATCTATGTGTCTGAGCAAGCATATAAATTATATTAAACAAAAATATCTCAGATATCATTGTGTGTTCAGATTTCATCCCATGTGATGCACTCACTAGTAATGACTACCACTTAATTGGGAATTACTACTTAGTAGGATGCTGTCTTATGTTTCAAGAAGCACTAATAATGATTCTCCAAGATTGCACGTGAGTCATGCAGACATGTCTGTCTGGTTTTTGACACAACAACACGGGTGCACGAACTTCCCTGGGAACTGTGATTTTATTGCATTGTAGTTCCTAAAGAACCACATGGCTTCTCAACTTTACTATCAAAGTGAAATGTTTACTAAATAAAATACTCATCCAAGTTATTTTAATTTATTAATTTCAATCCATTTTCAAAGGTGTGGAAGTCAGTCTCTCAAATTGCCGCAGTGAAGTGATTTGAATATCAATTAATATTATAGCTCCACATAATGTTTGCCACTTTGATATCAGATCAAAAATTAGATATTTAGACAAATTTTCGTTTTAGAAATTGAGATAACCACCAAATCAAAAATAATGTTCTGGATGATTTTTTATTGTACTTGTGTGAACAGTTTGCATGTTATGCAAAAACTGCTCAAGTCTCAAATCAAAATGATGTGATATGAAGTTTTGGATTTGTTGACAATATTATAATTCCCATGTGTCATGACTCGTGGGATTGCACAAACAACTTCTTTATACCCATATTTGATCCAGTTCTTGAATCTGAATTTTTCTCCAGGATTTGTTGGATTATATTTTAGTCTTTCAATATGCACAAAGACTCAAACCGTTCAAACTTCACAAAATGTGAACTTTAATGGAACCACATTTATATCAGTTTAAACAAACTGGATTGTGAAGAGCCCTTAAACAGTGGGAATGTTACAAGAAAAACAACATAAAAAAAGGTTACAAGGGCTCATTTTTGGGGGTCTACTCGAAATAAAATCTGAAAAAGCTGGCTTATAAGCTGCACCCAGACGAAAAAAAATACCACTTAGTCAAAATCAAATCAAAAATACCCTGTGACTTATACACAGTCAAATAGCATTTGGTATCTGGCTGTATAATAGTTATGTGTGTTATAAAATGATGTGTTTTATGGATGGTAGATTAGTAATGTTAATATTCAAGAGGTTGTTAATTATGTTTTACTATAGGTATCAAGACATGTGTTTTGTCTAACAACTGGACTGACGACACTGAAACAGGAAAGCAAGTCTCTAGCATGGCACTGTTAACACATCACTTTGATGTTGTGATAGAGTCTTGTAAAGTTGGCATGCGTAAACCTGAACA
This sequence comes from Actinernus sp. WN-2022, assembly GCA_030867875.1. Taxonomy (NCBI): domain Eukaryota; kingdom Metazoa; phylum Cnidaria; class Anthozoa; order Actiniaria; family Actinernidae; genus Actinernus; species Actinernus sp. WN-2022. The sequence continues at coordinate 14,901,395 of JAOWCC010001751.1, forward strand.
AGACATTTACAAACTTGCTTGCTCAAGGACAGGAGTCCAAATAAATGAGGTACACTGTACTTGGTAAATCTACCTGTTTTTATCATAATGATTGCTTTCCTCAGGGGCATGCAATTTTAGACAGGAGTTCTGCAAGGGAGGGTTCCAACGGGAGGGGGGTTCTGAGTCTGGCGATCCATCATCTTACAGAGCTTTTTTACCCTTTGGAAATCATGAAGGGTGGTGTTCCGGAACCCCGGGAACCCTCCCATTGCTACGCCCCTGTTCCTTACAGTGCTACTACCGATACCGGGGCCACTCAGACAATGAGAACCAATCACATTGCAGAATGAAAAGAAAGCATTCCAACTTATGGCATTTTGAGCCAATCAGTGTTGAGTACAATGCAATAGCATTTTGACTTGCTCGAGCTTTGATCTGGTAAAAGATATTTGGTGGACTAGTTTTGAAATCAAAGTCTTGCAAATGAAGAAATTTTCATGGATATGTTGCAGGTCAAAATAAATTTCAGGTGAAATTTTTTTCAACCTAGGTTGAGTTTTTTAACCTAGGTTGAATTTTTTCAAGATTTTAAAAAGGGATTTTCCAATTTTTGGGGATTTATGGGGGAGAATTTAAAAAGAAAAGAAAATTCCACCCACCCCTCCCCTGAGAATTTTGTTTTCGACCACTCTCCCCTCCCTCTCTACGGTACTCACCGTTCCCTAACTCCTTTTCCCTTCTCTATTCCCCACAACCAACTTCGTAATTCACTCATTAATTACACATCATTTTTTTACTTTTTCGTTCACCGCCGGTAGTGAGACTCGAACCTGCAACCCTTCGGCTTGGAAGAATACCTTGGAAGACCAGACCTTTACCAACTGCGCCACAGAGACTTGTGTTGGAGTTCCAGTCACGTTTTTTTGGAATAATATAGCTTTTCTTAACCGAGAGGGGACTAGTAACTAATTTCCATATTTAAATTTATTCACGCTTGCACACTACTAACAAAGTCGGACTTGGAAAACTTCGCTGAGTTGCACAATTAGAAGTGGGGAAACTCTGAACCAAACCGACTTTTAGAGAGTTAAAACCGAACTAAAAGAAAACCAGATAATAGGATTTCAACTCTCACTTTATATTTAGAAGAAAATTTATGTGGAAGAGTGAAGCGATATCTGTCAAAAGCGGTGAAAGAGAATCTCTGACTTGACAAGAAAATTATGGAAGTAAGTTTATAAATCAGCTTCTATAAATAACCTGACAGCAAAGAAGTTGTGTTGGAAGGATTGCTTTAGATCTATAGAATTATAAAGCGAGGACAAGAAAAACTGCCAAAATGGCCGTGAATAAAATCATTCTCAGGCAGGTATTACATGTATAAAACTCAAAAAGTTATCAGCTGTCAGTGTCAGTTTTGTTACATAATTTGTACCGTTCTCATGCCCAACAATATCCAATTAAAAGCATTGTAAAATCAGTTCACCGGCAAGCACCATTGTCCCTAACAGTGATAACAACTTGTGGATCTTACGGATTTTTGCAACTGTCTGTATAATTAGGTGAACAAAACATGAGTGAACTGTACACTATGCGATTATTTACCTGCACAAGACTTATTTTTCATTAAGTCTTTATAAGTAAAATAAAGTCAAAGAGTAACAAAACTGCAGAATACCCTACCCAAGCACTGTATACATTGCGTCTTCAATGGTCCTGTGAACTAATACAAACCCTACACCAACATTTAAAAACCCCTAACCGTCAACAAAGGGTGCTCACTAAGTTAGGGTTTTTAGAGCTATAGTCACTAAATTTAGATCACTGAACACAGATAAATTTCAACCTGAAATAAAATTTACCTGCAACAGATATGCTAGGATATATAATTTGGAATGCTTTATTTTCGTTTTGCAATGTGTTTAAAGTCCTATTGAAATGCATGCTCTGATTGGCTGATGCCTGGTCCATTTTTTCTCACATGGACCAGCTGTTGGCAAAGCTTTTTGCAGAGTCTGACTTTATGATCAGATCTGTACTATGTATTTTATCAGATCTGTACAATGTATTTTATCAGATCTGTACAATGTAATTTATCAGATCCATTATGTACAATGTATTTTTTCATATCTGTACAATGTATTTTAATTTATTATCATTTTGTTGCGTTTTCAGACTGTTTTTCTTGACGACCTTCCTATGAACTTGAAGCCAGCAAAGGAGATGGGAATGACGACTATTCTTGTCAAGGATCCAATAACAGCACTAAAGACTTTGAAGGAAACTACAGGAATTGATGTGAGTTATACAATCATCTAAAAGAAGTATTTTATAGCACACTTATATACATGTATGTAGCAGCTCACCCTTGCACCAAAAGCCTGGAAATTCCACGGTATTCCGTGGAAAAAGCCCGGAAAATATTACGGGCTTTCCCGGCACCAATCCAGGATTTCTGCACGAGTAAAATACTGCAGAAAACGGGATTTAAGAAAACCTGGAAAATCTGGGGTTTTCCATAAAAAAAAGCCCGGAAAAATCTGTGACGTTCTAGGAGACCATGGAATATAAGAAAACCTGGAAAATCTGCGGAAAGCCTGGATAATCCCTGGCTATCCCAAGAATTTTCTGTGCTTTCCCGGATTTCCGAATTCTAGAAAATCAACGATTTTCCTGGGTTTAAAAACCTAGGGAAATATTTGCTTTCGCAGAGTTCCCCCCAGCTTTGCAAGTAAAATTTAACCTTTTTTGCTGGAATGAGTAAGTTGCTATGAAATAGGCCGAATTCGCATTTCTGTGATAGTACAATGTACATGTACATGTAGGTTAATGATGAACAATTGCTAACTTGAGTACTCGATAAAGATTAGGCAGCAGAGAGGGGAAAACACAAATTAAGAGTAGTATATCATCTTAAATAATCGATTCTCTTTGAATATTTCACTGGGACAGTTGCATCTTTACTGGTAATGTTAATGCATTCATATAAACTCTTGCCAGTTATGTATCTTGGGATGGTGGACTTGATTATTGAAGCCAGCTGACATGCCATTTGTGCTTGTTATCAGGTTTGCATCTTGTAATTGCACACTGCAGCAATAAAATTATTGACTGAACACTGTGCTTAATTTAACAAGGTTTCACTAAATCTCTTACATATGATATAATTTACAGTGTATAATAAGTACTATATACAGTATATTTGCTATTGAGTGTAAAGCAAACCAGCCTTCTCCCTCCCACCCCCCCCCCCCCCCCCCCAAGAAAAATCATGTCTGCATGGTGAGTTTTAAGAGAGGATTTTTGACTAACTCTCATGTATGTATTATTTACAAAAAGTGCCAAAAACTAGCCCGCAGACTACTTTGAATTTCATTTCTTGCTTTGGATTAACACTATAAATTACTATTTCATTAGTCAGAAACAAAGAAAAATAACTCTTGACTATGAACTGTTTTTAGCGTGCCACAAAGTTAATTTCTTGCTTTTCTTTGTAAATAAACCACCTCACATTTGGTCAGCTACATAGTCAGTTCTTGCATTTATCTGATAAGAGAAGTTTGTTTTAAATTTCACTTTGGATTTATTCAACACTCCAATTTAATTTTCAGTCCATTCAAAAAGCAACACAAATATTGTGAAATCTTTGCTAAAATCGATTTTAGCTCAGCACAAAACTCTGTCTTTAGCCTCAGTGTTAGTTTTTGGCACACAATCCATGTTTTACATGGTTTTGTTCAAATTATCTTCTCTTAAAAAGAACCCTCCCCCTTAGTAAACTGTAGTCATTGTTACCATGGAATTTTCAACTGTCCTATAATACTGGGGGCTCAAAGTTTTTAGACGGCCATTTTGAAAGCATGCAGTTGTGGATTAACATAACGGAGGTGGTGGGAAGTTTGTTTGGCAGAATACAGAGAATATAAGGCTTTTTAAAGCCTTTTCCACCATTTACAGAGTGCTGGAGGACATCATTATGTCTGATGAGAGCTTGAATCAGCACTTTCTAGAAGAACAGAGTCTGTGCAATGTTATTGTGATGGAGAACGAGCTTCATTTCACACTCGTAGAATGGGCCGGGACTTCTTCTGTCACTTTAGTGTGGGCTTTATAATTGGGGGTCTGGAGCCTGACCGACATATCATAGCTTTTTTGGAATATTGGACAACATTTACTTGCCATTGATTCCAATATGAAGCTACATGTATTTGGTCAAAATGGCTTTAGACTTAGTATATATTTTGAAGAATGAAGATGGGGGAGTGCTATGCCACTGGTCGATTGGATTTACCGGCATGCTTTGCGGTCAGAGTGGTTGAATTTAGCTTGCTCCAAAGGGCTTATGGAATGGTGGCTTTATTCTGAAAGTGTGATTTTAGTCTTTTTTCTGTAATGAAATAATGTATTTACTGTAGTTAACTTCTGCAAAGAAAGGAGGATTTAGATGAAATGATTAAATTTTAATATGCCTAAATGCAGTTCAGTAGGATCATTTGTCTATACATATGTTGTGTGGCAATCTCAGGGCCTTGCTCTTTAAACTTAGCCAGACTGAAACTCCCAAATCAGGTAACCAGTAAAATTCTATATGTGGGCATGAAATTAATAATATTAATCTATTATTAAACAACTTTATAAAGTCTATGAAAGGCAGAAAACCTGTGTCTTGTATAGTTTTGGATAAATCAAACTACAATTATTGGGAAAATCTAGAATGTTTTCTAATAGATTTTCGCACTAAATAAAGTTCACAGTTTTTTTCCGTTTTTCTGTGAAACTGAAAATGCAGGGAGAAAATACTGAGAGCTACATGTAAGGTACACTTGGTGCATGAATATTTTTCTGGACTTTCCGGAATTTTTTCCCGGGCTTTCTGTGAAAGGCAGGAAAAACGAGCTATCCGGGTTTTTCTGTGCTTGAGGCTTCCTCGATGAATCAGACATTACCGGGAAAGTCTGGGTTTTTTTCCGGGCCTTTTTGGCTTTCCAGACTTGCCTGGAATATTTTTCCAGGCTTTCTGTGAAAGGCAGGAAAAAAACTTGCTTTCCAGGCTTTTTCCATGCAAGTCTATAATGCAAAAAGCATGGTGAATAGTCTGGAAAGTCTGGTAAATCTGGGCTTTTCTGGCCCTTTTACCAGGCTTTGGGTGCAACTTAATATCTTTATTTATGTTACTTATCTTGATTAGTCCTTCTGTTATTCTAAGTAGTGCTTACTCTAATTTTCTTTATTGATTTCTCTTTATCTACTTGTAACGTAATTTTGTAAGAATATAAATAAAGTGTTGTTTTTCTGATATAAGTGACCTTTAGATTCAAGTATAACGTTAGTACACGTTTTACAATGGGTACAGCTTTTGAACTCGAAATAGCTCACTCGCAAGGAAAGTAGAGATCTTCCAATTCTACCAAACAATGTTAGAGACACAAGAACAAGCTCCTAACTAAAGAGTATTATTTTGTTTGTTCATGTATCTTTTTAAAGTATTATCACTTGTGAAAAGTTGTACTCATAGTTGTTGTCGCACAGTCATATCTGAAGTTTGCTATTGTGTTGTGCAGGTTTTTGAGCCACACCCAGTCCCACCCTGTAGACCATGTGGAGTACCGCACAGTCTGGTCAAACTGAGGGTAGGTTAGTGTTGTACAATAATATTAGCTGTAGGTTTATAGTGTTGTACAATAATATTAGCTGTAGGTTATAGTGTTGTACGATAATATTAGCTGTAGGTTAGTGTTGTACAATAATATTAGCTGTAGGTTAAGTGTTGTGCAATAATATTAGCTGTAGGTTATAGTGTTGTACAATAATATTTATTTAGCCATTTTGGAGTTGAGGAAGCCTCGACATCATGATTTTTCTAGTTTTTAAGTGTTGATATATTATTTGCAGCAATTAAATACTAAACTCTCAAACTTTTATGTAATGTTTAAAGTCCGACAATGAGGACTGGACGGGGATTTCAAGTCCGCGCAATTTGTTCCAGTCCGAGGCGCAGCCGAGGACTGGAACTAATTGCAAGGACTTGAAATCCCCGTCCAGTCCGAAATTGGAGGACTTTGAACGACTTCAACTCCTCATTAATTATTCGGGAGGAATCAAAGACAAATAAAATTAATGCACTTGGATGATAATCTAACTTAGTAAAAGAGGTGTATCCACCTCATAATGATAATGAATGGAATTTGAAAGGAAATTGTTTAATCTGATCAATAAAAGAGTAATTATGCATGCCATGATGTTTTTCAATAATTTATTCGTAGTAACTGGAAAAATTTCCAGTTACTGGAACAACTTGTTCCAGTAACTAGAAACTTTTCCAGTTACTGCTAGGAGGACTAGACCAGGTATCCAGTGTCCTCAAGGGATTAAAATCAGACCATTGGATTGGCTGAATACCTCGTGAATAATTAATGAGGACTTGAAAGTTACTTACAATAGCATAATCTAATAGACCTCTTTCGTATTTGCAATTTGCTGCTGATTGTGATGGCTACACGCAAACTCATCTGTGCAGTGTTATAGTCTCATTATGAAGTTAAATATTCGGAAATACCAGCAAGAAAACGTAGAAGTTGCAACTACAACAATACATGAAGCTGTAAATAGATAATCTCTCTGCTGGCATTTATGAATATTTAACACCAAGATGAGACTTAAACACTGTGTAGATGATCTGTAATGCATCATTGGTGGTGTCCACTTCACTAAATAACCTATCTACATGTACCATAAAAAATATATGTTGCTTGTTTTCTATCTTCAGTGGTTGAATGTTAACAAAAGATAGCTGGCATCTTAAATAGTTGACATTAACAAAATATTGATTTAATAAGATCTTACATGGCCGCCACATCTTTGTTATCTGAATCTCTTGGGATTGATTGCAAATCAGCAATAAGTTTTTGGCAGTATGCAAACTAGGGCAGCCATACATGAATAAGGTGTATCTTAGACCTGATGCAAAAAAACGGCAATTTCCTTAAAATAGAATGTAGCTATATACATGTAGTGCCTTTGTTCAATTTGAATGCTTCATATTAAAGTACACCAAGAGTTACTAGAAGTGATCCTGAGATGTTTGGTTGTGATATTGTAAACTGGTGCTAATTAAAGATACATGCATTGATGAACTTTGATGAACAAATTCGATATTATTAATTTATTTGAGCGTTTCTGTTTACCATTTCATAAGCGTAGGTTAGATTCTGCGTAAACTTTCAAAACACATTGGACTAAAACTCCCAAGTGTGAAATTTATTCTCTAAGAACAAACGGCATTTAAAATCATTGAGAAACCAGGCTACTTTATGTGTTACTCTTTAATGTTTAAGTGCCAATCAAGACACTCACTGACAGAAATTAAAAGCCGAAATTTACGGGGATAAAGTTCAGATGTTATCTCGGAACTATTTTGAGCTAGAGTCGAGTATTCCCGCTCAGTACTTGTATAGAGTATGTCTTGGAGACATTAAAAAAATGTACAAACTTAGTACATCGGACTTGAAGAATTGTAAAACTCGTTTGATGCAGCGATTTTCAAGTGAATTTTGATCGCTGAGTTAAATGTATAAACATGGCCTGTGTCAGACGTGATTTCCTCTCTTCTATAAACTCTTTTAATAAAGGCAGCACTAATTTTCTTTGAAGTAAGAATAGCCGGGCAACCTGGTCTTGCATACATGTAGGTAAATTAAATGAGAAATGACTCAACATTTTATGAGCTTCGCGACCTTTGAGCTGACGGTTTCCCAAGTGGCTTTCCAGAGCTGGTGCGTTTACTGACAAAGTGTCTTCACCCAAAAACTAACTCTCTTACTGCTTCTTTGTGTGAATCCTTGAGTTCTTCGAAACAAACTTTTCCAGAGCAAATTTAAACGCATTTTGGAACAGCAATCGAAAGCCTTTGGTCCGGCTTTCAAAAGTTTACAATGTAAATTATGCAAATAAATTCAGCGACAGGATTTTAGTGGCAAGTTTTTGATTGGCTAAAAACCAACAATGTATCAGTTCGCGTGCACAGCCGTGAGTGGGGAAAGGATCGCGGGCTCACCGAAACCCCCACGGCTGGAAACCGAGCCTACCGTGCTTTATGCGATTTACATGTACAAACTCGAGCTCAAAGCGAGAATTTGTAATTTAATCCCATAAAGCATGGACAAGAATTATGTATCTGACTTATCAAACGTTTAGATGCATAGAGTCATGTTTTCAGTTATTTTGGTGATACAACTTATTTTGGCTGAGAAAATCGAAGCAAAAGTTTATGTAAATCAGGATGAAATCTGTATCAGATTTACAGATCACTTATCGCTCAGTGCATGATTTCCTTTGTTTTTGCTTCATGAATTATTAATGAGTTTGGTAATAATTATTACCATTTCCTAATAAAATTATTATAATGATGATTAAATTATTATTATCATAACTATTATTAATATGTATTTCTCTTGTAATGGACAATGAATGTAATGAATTGGTAGTAGAAAGAGAAATAAGTTCCTAATATGTAGATGAGAGAGCCTGGAGAGCTGTTGTTATGATAATTAGGGTTATACAAACTGTTGAGAGACAGAATCAGTTCATTGTGGTTCTGGCTCACAACTTGGATACTACGTTAATTTCTTAACTGTGACAAGTTTCGGTTGTTCTGCTGAAAAGCTTTGTCTTTGAGATCTAGTGAAGGGACTACCGCAAAGTGTTGCTGTGTGTTTCAGGGACTCTAGGGAATATAGGAATAATTAGTATTAATTATTATTGCTTTCTCTACAGACCGGTATCACACTCCACTATGTTGATGTAGGACAGGGCCCTGCTGTTCTCTTACTTCACGGCTTTCCTGAATTGTGGTACATTTGGAAATATCAGGTACTGACAGTAACCATGGAAACTTACCTCAACTTTTGCAGTACCCTACCCTTCCAGCCAAAAATAAATAACATGAACATGCTGACTGTTCTAGTGAGCGAGTCAGCCAATCAATCTTTGCCTTCTCTAAATTCACTGATCTATATAAAATTATGTTCCTTTATTTTCGTCTCTGTGATGTCTGATATTCTCAATATCAGTTTACTTGACAATCAAAACTTAGGCAGAAATGTGCACTATCAATCATTAATATTCCAACTTCGCACATATGAACCCAAGCTGACCACAGCAGACTATGTGCTCGATTGAAATACTAAAAGTATTAGAGACTTAATATTTTTGTATTTTATTCACAAATACAGGAACCCGCTGACTCAAAATGATGAACTCAAACTTTCTTCATACTTTCAAAAAAAATTATTGTACAGTCGCCAGTCCCTACCCCTTTCTTTGCTCTGTACTGTGACAGTGAGTCAGAGGTGCAACCCCCTTCCCCCATTTTATATTATGCTTATGATTGTCTAATAAAGCAACTCATTATACATCTTTCCCTTAATTGAATGGCAATTCTGTAGCAATATTATTGTTATGTAGTCTAAAGTGGCCAGTGCAATGCAGTCTACAAATTTTGCTACAGACATTACATAGCAACCACATACATAATTATACAGACCACTTTTTATTGCAAATTGTTCACTTTTACAATTATGTACTGGTCTCATATATTGCATCATTAATTTTTAAGTAATAGATAAAGAATGAATGGCCGATCTTTATCCGATTTACAAACTCTCGCTTTATCTTACTTTTCAAAAACTCATGAATAATTAATGAGCATTTTGTCCAATCAGATGAAGCAAATCAGTCACGTGCATGCTCCTTTATACCTGATAAAATCTCATCATTCTAAAAGGCCCGCGGAGGGATTTGAATTCTGTCCCAGAGGGAAACGGGGTTAATGATTGAGACAATGGAATTTCTATTGATGTTTCAGCTTTCTCGCTGAATTTCTCGCTAATTGTTTTATATAAAGAATATTAATGAACATGAAATATTATATAAAGTTTCATCCTAATTAAGAATTCACTGATAAAGACCCAAAGATAGCAAAAAGTACACGGAACATAAGGTACCTAGATAATAAATTTTGCACTAAATTTACTAATATCAGCAGACTACCGAGATACACAGATAATATTTTTAAAATGAAGTTATCCAACTACCATTACTTGTTTACCGAGACACTGTTTAGTTCCAATTATTAAACCAAACTCAAAGCCGTAATATTATAAAAACGTGCATTAATTAAACTTACATATTTTGTGCCGGAGTCAAAAATTTAGAGTCTGCCGTCATGTCAGTCACATCGCTTTCCAAGTCTTGAACTTTATCGAGGTAAACCACGACACCAAATCCTTCAAGTGCAGATTCCTCTTGCATTGCGAAACACCGCTTCAAACAACATAGTATGGTAATTTGTTCATGTCATTCCCTTGAGATGTTCGTAATTGCAGGCGGTGATTACTCGAATATTTTGCATGGCGTTGTGAATACAAAGGTTCAATGGTTAATTAAGTAACCATTCCCTTGAGATGTGCGTCTTTCTTTCATTGTATTCTTAAAGCGTTTTTGAAGCCGTTTAAAACACTCACAGCACGTGTTTTATCAAGTCTAAAAATTCTCGGGCTTCGCCCTCCAATTTTTAAACTTGATAAAACACTGCTGTTCGTGTTTTAAACAGTACATCAAACGTCTAGATGTAGAGAGTCATGTTTTCAGTTATTTGGGCGATACAACTTATTTTGGCCAAGAAAATCGAAGCCAAAGTTTATGTAAATCAGGACAAAATCTTTATCAGATTTAAAGATCACTTATCGGTCGGCGTTTCCTTTGTTTTTGCTTCATGAATTATTAATGAGTTTGATAAGTACTGATTAAAACACTCACAGCAGTGTTTTATCAAGTTAAAACATTTGAGGGCGAAGCCTGAGAATTGTTAGACTTGATAAAACACGTGCTGTGAGTGTTTTAAATGGCTTCAAAAATGCTTTAAGAATGCAATGAAAGAAAGATGCACATCTCAAGGGAATGACATAAAGAACATTTTTAGTAGAATAATTTTTAGTAGGATGAAGTTTTATATAAAGTTTCATCCTAATTAGAAATTCACTGATAAAGGCCCAAAATTTGCTGCGAGTTTATTAAACGACTTCAAAAACATTATTAACATGTAAAGAAACCTTTTTTCAGTTATTTTGGCAATACGAGAAAATCCAGGCTAAAAGATTATGTAAATTAGGATGAAATTTTATCAGGTATAAAATGTCTTCACAGTCATTAAATTTCTTTGTTTTTGCTTAATTAATTATTCATGATTTTTTTAATGATATTTAACAATAAAATTTATTAGACTATATGAGCTCGAAGTGTGATAGTTGCCCACGGAAATTTGATGTTCTTAAAACAAATAGGGAAACTATCAGCCGATAGGTCCGAGACAGACACAGTCTATTTGCGGTATTGTTCAACACAAAATTGCCTTTCGTGCTCAGCGGGCACTATTGTACTAATAGACTGTCCGTCGAGGAACTATTGGCTGATAGTTGCTTGCAGAAATTTGATGTTCTTAAAACAAATATAAGCCCGAGAACAAAGTTTGAGGGCTTATATGCTATTTCCACGGGAAACTATCAGCCGATAGTTCCGAGACAAACACAGTCTATTTGTCGTTATTGTTCATCACAAAATTGTCTTCTGCTCTCAGCGGGCACTATCGCCTGATAGTTTGCATCCGCGGACGACAACTATCACGTCACATGATCGCTTTTGGCCAATGAGTGCATGCCAAACTTTTGTGGTGAACTATAACGCCTGATAGTTTGCCTCCGCGGATGACAACTATCATGTCACATGATTGCTTTTGACCATTGAATGAGCGCGCTCCAAAATTTGGTGGTGAACTATAACAGCTGATAGTTCACGAAGAGCATTCAACTATCAGCCATAGAAACTGAGAGCAAGTAGTCTAATTGTTTTAGTTCAAACCAACTAGTACCGGTACTTCAATCTTAAACTGAAGCAAGATTTTTTGACATTTTGAAGACTTGGCATGCAGCCATTGCTTTGCTTTTGAAAACCAGCTTTTTCGCTGCTCATCTATTACAGAATAGGTAGTGAGTAGCTTGGCCAATCAGATTGCAGGATTATTAATTTTAAATATACAGTAGATGATTAATATCAGTGATATGGACACAGCAGATTTTGACTTTTACTTCTATATCATTGTTAATTTTAAATAGTTTTAACAATAAATTATTATATGGGCCGCATCAGGCAAAAAGGGCCCAGACGACATTCAAGTTAAATAATTACTACAACGGTGTTCCTAATAACAGGTTGAAGATTGTTATATTCTTGACGAGAAGCGCTACATTTCATTCCTAACAATAAATGTCAGTTTCAAGATATTGACAACAAAAATCAGGGGTGAAATTTACGTGATTTTGATGCAAGGGCCCGATTAAAAATATGACCACAAAAATTAGGAATCGTGTCAGAGGGGATGATTTTGATGTATGACATTCATTTATACATGCTGGCATTCATGATGCATATTGTAATCGCACCACAAGTATAAAAAACATGGTGCAATTTCAAAAGACATTTACATATTACATGTATGTCGTCCAGGTCCTTTTTGCCTGACGCAGCCCATATATAGTTAGCATTTAGATGTGAAATTTGTATATAATTCATTAGTTTATTTTAGTATTATACACGACCCCACAAGTGGTAACCCTTTATTCTTTTATTGTGTTTAAATAAAAGTTATTGTATTAATTGTATTGTATTGTGACACTAGTTGGTTTTTACTAATATTTATTAGAGTGGTTTTAATTGAGTATCTAAAAGTAATTTAATAGGTGAATCCTTTCAAATTTGATTGGTTGCCCATGATTGTGTTTGCTTTGCCTTGTGATTGGTTAATTACTTCAGTTCGTGATTGGTTCATTGCATTTTTACTTGCTCCTGTGATTGGTTCAGGTTTTGGTTTTACAACACTCATTCAAAAACCGCTTTTAACTTCTAAAATCTATTGGTTTTGTAACAGATATCAGCCCTTGCCTCAAGTGGTTATAGAGTAATCGCACCAGATCTGAGAGGATATGGACAGACTAGTAGTCCACAAGGTATTTATACATCTGATAAAAGATGACAGATTATAGAAGATATCAAGCAATGAAAAAAGGTGGAAATGGATAATTATGGTAACATGAACGTCTGTTAGTTTAAAGTGCCCATGATATGAAAGAATCTACCCCATATTTATTATTTTTATTTCATTTTATTTTATTTTAGTCATTTTGTGCAATTAAAAATAAAATTGCATGGAGAGCACAAACATTACTTTTTTTCATGTTGAAGTCAGGAATAATATTTTGAAAACTCTTGATAGCCAACTTCGCTTTTTGATTTAGAAAACCCGTAATTTCTAATCTAGAATGTTAGGATATCACTTGAAATCTCAAATAAATGAAATAATAAACAAATTAAGCAAGCCATCGAGTCATTTCTACAGTGAAAAGAGTTGTTATTGTTTTGTTATTCTCATAGGTGGTTGGGGGGGAGGGAGAGATAGGTTTAGAAAAACAAAATTGTCGTGCCCATACTCATTCGTGTATATTTGGCAGGAAGTTGCTAACGTTCGAATAGACTTTTGCTAGCCACCAAGCTGGAAAGATTGTTGAAACCGGTGGATCGGAGGTTCTTGTTGGAATGGTGGACTAATATTTGGAAAGAGTGACTCTGTGTAAAGTATCGTTGGACATCATTAAGTCGCCGGCTTAACTCATGGTTGAACAAAGAACTGTTTGACTAAAAGACAGTTTGTTATCACTGGAAATTTACATAGTCACGTCTTCAGGCAAAGCAAACTGTGAATATTTTGGAGCTAAGAAGGCCATTTTGGTAAGTTTCGTGGTCTGAGCTTTCCAAAGATAGTCATGTTGGGCCTGGTTTGTGCTTCGCCTGGGGACTTATAAAAGATTCGTAAGACGAAACCATATAGAGTTTCCCTGTCAAAAATTTTGCTGTGTACCTATAATTACTTTTGGCCCATGTTAAGTCCGAAGGAGGAGCCACAGGGTCTCGGGTCTAATCCTTGTCATGTCCAAATGATCGGCATTTTCACATACATGTACACGAACTTCGTAATATTCGGAATCGAAATCGGTCGACTCAAATCGTCATTAATTATTGTTATAACACTTTAAATTAATAACAAAGCACAAAACTTTATAATACTAGTTTACAGTCTACAAAAGAAAAAAAAACTACAGAATCTAAACAACTTTCAAGTACAAATATTGCTAATTAAATTACGTGCAAAAAGTGGCTGAGTGATATTTGATAAATTTAACTTCCTTCCCCACTTTATGTAATGAGTTAAGAGGCTGTGAAGAACTCAGTGTTCTAAAAATACTACTGGCAATCAACACAGTAAGGTGCATGCAGCTTTAAGTTTTTAATTGACATTTATAAATTGTCTGTTTAGCTACTGGAGGGATGAAATTGAAAAGTTTATGTTCTTGATATGTTTCCCATAAGCCAAACTATATAACATCAATTTCAGAAAAATAATATTATGCTGTTTTTGTTGTAGACATGTTCATTCTATTATGAGAGGACAGACAACAAAATGACATCTGTTTGTTAAATTATTAGAAATTTGTTAGTGAAATAATATTTTTAAAACATTACGAAGGATGCAGATTGGCGCAGTGGTAAAACACTCACCCCTCACTGCTGTGGTCGCAGGTTCAATTCCTGGCTCAGGCACCCTATGTGAGTTAGGTTTGTTATTGATTCCTTATTTGCATTCAAGGGTTTTTTCTTTGGGTTCTCCAGTTTCCCTCCCTCCATAAAAATCAACATGTGCATTGAGTGTTTTATGTCTAAAACAGTTAATGTAGCGAGGAGTGTGTGAGGAGTAAAAGCAGGCTGTAAGCTGCCATAATCAGCCTGCTATAGCAAATAAAATATTAATCTTATTCCTTAAAAATGTACAATCATGTATTCTTTTTGATTTACAGAAATCAGTGAATATTCCCGTGAAAACTTTTCCAGTGTAAGTTACTGTTTAATATGTACACATAAAAAAATATAATTATACAAAAATATTAACTACATTGATGATAGTGTTATTGCATGTAGTTTGCTGTAAATTGTAACAATTTTAAGACAATTTTTCCGAGGGTAACAGTAGTGTAGAATATATATGCACTAATGATACAGAAGTTACTGATTTACATAATCAAGCAACAATTTTCTAGAAAAACTGAAATGCTGGCCTTGAGGAAAGAGTTTTTATGCAAACGTTGATTACAGTATGGCTTTGATGTTTTATGATTGTACATCCATTTTCACAAACAATCAAAACCCCAAAGTATATATATATATTATTTTACTGTGACATGTATGACTCTGTATATTACTATGTACAATAGGTTTTTAACATGTTCTTGTTGTATAATTCTGCCAAGAATGCACAAAATATGGACAAAACGGCACCCAATATGAGACTGTATTTTAGGTACACTGTAGTTACAGCGTATATGCTACCAACTAGCTAGGCTTGTCAGCTGTACAGATGTCTGAGCCCATGAGTTGAGCAAGACATGTACCATATTGTACAATAATGTATGTATATTGTATATTATGACAACTGTATCGGGATATGTGTTGTATCATTGTAAAGTATATCATTGTAGGCCTACTGTAATCAAGAGTTCCATTGCGAAATTTATTAATGTATTATTTGATTCTGCTTTGTTTCAGGATGTCATAGCATTAATAGATTGCTTGGTAAGATGTTTATAACTTAGTACATTGATCTATCCTATTTTCATCTGAGTGAGTTTTTGGATTACCGGTATTACATTTAAATTACAGAACTTTAAAAAGAATGTCATTATCAATAACCCTTGATCCCGAGTCTAAAAGGGGATTTTTACTTGGACCTTGTACGCTTAAAATGGGCTCTGTTTTTTTTTTTGGTGTCACAAGTGGAAAATTGCATATTTAAATAGTTCCATTACTGTGTCACCAAGTGCAGGCTGTGCACAGCCTCTAGTTTGAATAGAAATGTCATGCCTTTTCATGATAATTATGCTGTATTCTTTATTCGCATGTTATAGTCAGTGTTCAGCCTAACCGGTAGGCAAAGATTTCCTGTCGCTAATAGACACAAGTCTGTTAAATTTATGGACTTTGCATAGGAGTATCTTCATTCCTACATGTACATGTATACAAGTTATATTACCCCCCCCCCCCAAAAAAAAATGGGTTGGGCCATAGTGACTAACAACCTACCATGTTATTGGCTCCACTACCCCAACAATACAAATGCAATATATTTCTTTATAGTGCAGCCCAAAAGGAGTCCAATTAAATGCAAGGTTTTTAGTAGCTCCGGTCTTGCCCCCCAAATTGTTATTCTTACTAATTTAATTAATTTTAATTTTAATGTTTTCCAATCTTTAAGATGCTCTAACTCTAGGACTGTAAACATGTCAAACAACATTTAGGTATCTATGAGTTTATTAATTCTAGTCTTTTATTGTGTATTAAAGTAGATGTTGAACATTCGACCATGTGGATTGATATTCCATATACTAGGATTAGGAAACAAATTATCTTTGCATGGGATATGGACAAAATGAAAGTATTTTATTATGGTCTGTTGGAACATATTCTATGACAAACGTTTTTGTATATAGCCTCTTCTTTGAATTGAAATGTCATGCTTTTTCATGATAATTTTTTATGCTTTATTCTTTGTTTGCATTTTATTGTCCTTGCTGCCAATTGTTTGTGGACATTTTCAAAATATTCCTTTAGTTGTTAGTTTCTTTTGTTAGGTCCTTCAACATGGATATGATTGCCATGTGTTAATAAAATAAGTAAGCAACTTTATTCAAGTGTCAATGTATGTAGCTTTGCAGCTACATGTAATTGCATGCATGGAGAAACTTGTCCTACGATTTTGTGTCCTTATCGGAGAAGACGTGAAGGTCTATATATAACCATTTACTGTATTATGTAAAGGCAGCACCTTCTACTCAGTTATTTTAAGACCCAGAGTGTTGGTTCAGCCTGGGTTTGAACTGCAACCTCCCGCTTGACAGACTGGCGTTAAACCACTGAGCTAACCAGAAGACGGTTGTTATTGTATGTGAATCTCTGGGTATTGGTTGCAAACCAGCAAATTATAAATCTAGACAATGTTTTCTTTTAATTTAGAGGGTTTATAGCAAGTATTAGGGTTGTAATTAAAACCTTCAGTGATTAATTAAGTGCCTTTATTATACAAACAGTTCTTGAGACAAGTGACATTAGTTGGTCATGACTGGGGTGGGATGGTGGCCTGGGACCTCTGCTTACACTACCCTGACAGGATAAGGTAAGTTTATCATATGATAGTCAGTGGGCTAAAGTGAACAATCTGCACTGTAAAAAAGTGGTTGGTAAGTTGTCGGCCAACCACTTACCGACCACCTACCGACCACCTACCGACCACCTACCGACCACCTACCGACCACCTACCGACCACCTACCGACCACCTACCGACCACTTACCGACCACCTACCGACCACCTACCGACCGACCACCAACCGACCACCAACCGACCGACCACCTACCGACCACCAACCGACCACCTACCGACCACCTAACGACCACCTAACGACCACCTAACGACCACCTAACGACCACCTAACGACCACCTACCGACCACCTACCGACCACCTACCGACCACTTACCGACCACTTACAAAACACTTCAGAATTGCTGTGATTTGAGTTTCTTTTAGGTTTTTAATGTCCAAGGGTTACGTGTCCAAGTTCTGGGAGTCCTCTGAAGTTTTCCCAATGCTCCTTTATCATTCGATAGAGGATTCTAGTTAGCTAACAGGTAGTACTCTGTATCATTTGATACAGAATACTAATATTAGTATTCTGTATATCGGATATACAATGGCGAGCCACTGCGGTGATCCATTGTATATCCGATACAACATTGCCACAAATATTGTAAAGTACTTATTATATGCACCACATAAAATTTTAAGCTTTGATTTCTCCCACCTTGCTATCGATGTGGGATGAATTAGTTTCTCACAAAAAAAATGTCCCACATCGAAGAGACAGTGTGTATGCAATAAGAGAGCAGAGCATGCAGAAAAATAGGTCCCATATGGAAGAGATGGTGTATATGCAATAAGAGAGCAGATACTAACTCAAACTAACACTAGGATTCTAGTTGGCTTATAGTTAGTACTCTGTATTATTTGATACAGAATACTAATAGGGCTTATTAGCATTCTGTATCATTGATACAGAATACTAATAGGCTAACTAGAATTTTGTATGGGGTTTACAGTGTAGCTACATGACCTGGAATGCTGGGTCTGGATTGGCTAGTACCCTTATGAATTAGTAATGAATAATTATTATAAGAATTATTAATGCTCTGATCTTTTCCATGTACACACCATACTCCTCTAGATCGTGCATTTTGGAACAAAGTTATTTGTTACTGAGCTTACTTTAGACATGTATATTATGGAAGTAATCCAACTGTGTTACACTTGTTTGTGATTCAGAGCTGTGGCCAACATGTCACCATTCATACCTGCCAATCCACAGATGAACCCACTGAAGGCTCTCCAGGCCAAGCCAGGAATATTCCAGTATCAGCTTTACTTCCAGAAGGAGGTACTGGAATTTTTAAAATTAATTTTTGGTGTGCATCAATGTAAGCTTAGCTGATTTCTATACCTGACACATTTATTTACTAATTATGCATGAATTTAGAGTTTCACTGGTCATAAGAATAAAAATAAAAATAAGTACTTTATTAGTGTCAAATGTATTTGTATTGCCGAAGTTGCGAAGCGACGAGGGCAATTTTGCAAACTTTGAAAACACAAGTGAAATTTACCATTAATTTTATGAGGACTCGTGAGATTACTTGTTTATTATTGGAGGAAAAAAAATTCAAAGACAAAGACATTGTAAAACAAAACCTATGCTACGGCTACACGACTATGCGTACTCGATGAAAAACCTAGTCAAACTGACGACTTGTCATTACATTCGCTTCATGTAATCTCGACGGCAGAAAAACACAGTGTTTCAAATTACATTATATCTTAATTACTATACTATTTGCTCTTCAGAGATTAAAGCAGAAACGAGGAACTTCTGAACTTAGTTTGTCAGGCAAACGAACTCAAACTCACTCAGTCACTGTCAAAAGATCATGCAGTGACAAAATTGGTGACAATTAAGCTAAATACAACAGTATTCACTTAAAAAATAACAATTAACAAATTAGTGGACTCACCTATAAACTTTTTGTCCTTAGTTGTTTGCTTTTTGGAACACATTAATTAGTACACTCAAGCTGAAGGCAAACTAAAATTCTCAACAAACTTCAACAGCACAAAGCCTGTTGCTAGGCAACTTATCAACCAATCGTGTACAAGTAATACTGCCCTCAATTATGAAAAAAGCCCTCTGTCATTAGCCAATCAGAGTTGGTAATTTTGCCCTCTATGATATAAAGGATAAAATTGCTAATTGGGATGCTGTTAATGAACTCTATACATGTACATATGGCTATTTATAACCCATCAAATATTTACTTGTGTGTGATTGGTTGAATGCATCACATGACCCAATATTTTCTCTCTGCGAGTGGGAAATATCAGCGAATACACCCCCTGTGAGCAAATAAGTGCATGCCAAAGAAAATATTTGAAGGATGATAACAACAATAACCTACATTGAGGCATCGAAATATGCCCTGATATTTGTCCTTGGACGTTATCTGATCCTCAAAGCTCAAAATTTCCCTCAAGCTTCGCTTTTGGGAAGTGTTCTCTCCTCAGAACAGATAATGTCTGCAGACGAAATATCAGGGCATATTTCAATGCCACAAATAGGTTATTTTATTAATATCCATTGAGTGTGGTCACTACCAGAGATTTGTTTACCTCGTCAGTGGGGGTCTACAGTTTAACATTCTTGATCAGAGAAGACACAAAGTTCTAACCATTTGCAAAACTGACGTAAGAGCAAAGGCAACACTTTCTTCCAGTTGTTTTACAAAATTCCTGAGTGGTAGTCTTGCCGGGGAATCAAATCTGTGACCTCCTGCATAACAGATCCACACTTAACCACTGAGCTTAAACCCTCTGGATTTTCCATCTTAAAGTTGAAAATGGCATTTTAACAAACTCTGTGGAAGCCTTGCTTTGCTTACAATGTATTTGTATTTCATAAAACAATTATGAAATACATAGAGATTACTAGTTGGCTAATTATAAGCATCTAATATATTAACAATAACCTACGTATGCCCTGACATTTCATCCATGGATATTCTCTGTTCCAAGAAGAGATCAGTTCCCGAGACTGAAAGGAAACTGTGAGCTTCAAGGATCAGATAATGTCCAAGGATAACATTTATATATTTTTTTTATTTAAACATATTTATTCCATACAGTTGCCCCAAGAGCAGAAGCTCATCTGGGAGGCTCTCGTACAACTATTGCACGCATTTCAACAGAGGAAGTTGGGAGCGAAACAGAAACAGAAACAACAGAAAATAAATAACATTACATATGAACTGAAAAGCGAGATGTTGCAGAAATAAAATCTTGAACAGCAAGGAATAATTTACAATTTGAATTAAAGTCAACATTGGTACATCCACGAAGTAAAAACATTAGCTTGTCAGATTCGTTAGAATTAGACCAGAAATTCTTTAGGCACTCTGCAGCCGAGGTAAGTAAACGAGAGCGATGGTCTTCGAAACAGGGACAAAATTTAATATCAGGGCATTCATTTCGATGCTACAATGTAGGTTATTGTTGTTATCATCCATCAAATATTTTCTTTAACGCGCGCTTATACTCACATGAGGTGTATTCACTGATATTTGTCATCTGGTGGAAAAATAATTATTGGGTCACATGACACATTCCACCAATCACGCAAAAGAGAAATAGTTGATGGGTTACGAGGCTGTATTTTTACTTGTCATTCGTAAAAATACACTGCCAGCCATATTAGCAGATGCTTATATATAGCCAACTTAAATAAGTTGTTTACACCGGTAGTATTATGTAAATTCTGCCAATCTTGAAACAAAATTTTCTTTGGACCGTAATAACCAAAAATCTTGAAAGATCACTCGAAAACTGGGATTTGCCATGGTGACGGGAAGCCATTTGACTGTAATTACCTAAATTACAGTAAGTGTTCATTCTTGTGCATACAGAAATTATAAAATAGAAATGTTACATAATAATTAATGTTGTACAATCTTTAAGGGACCACCTGAGGCAGAATTTGAGAAGGACATTAGAAGAACATTTATGTTACTTCTCAGAGGAGCTAAGGATCAGGTAGGTCCTGCAGCATAATGTTATTTTCTTTGGAGTCGGCCATAGATCCAACAATCCTTTGCATACACAAAACAACATACATGTAAAGCATCTTCATGGTTGAATTATTCTTGTTTCATTTTAGATTCTTGGAAAAGAGCTCAGCACTGCTAATGTTCTAGAAAGAGGTTAGTTTAAATTTATTCTATGTAACAAATAAAAGATGGTTCTGCATGTTCTATAACAAAATAATGCACGCTTGAGGTCTCGAAAGACTGTGGATGCACTTCAAGACCTTCAAGACCTTGAAAGTGTCTTATAATTGAAGGACTATGTGCAACAAGGGCGTAAGTGACTCCTGATTGCATTCTAAATTCACCTGCAAATTCTTTCTTTTCTAAGGGAAAATTTAGAACGTGATCAGGAGTCACTTACACCCTTGTTGCACACAGCACTTCAATTATTTTGTTATAATACATCTTCTATTTGTTTTATAATATAAAATTTGATCTACATGTACTCGGAAAGAAATGCTAGAGCATGCATTACATAAAAATAAAGCACACTGAGCAGCCAATGAAATCGTACATTCTTAGGATACTCCCATAATTAATAATATAAATTTCAATAAAGCTCTTGCTGACTGGATGGTGATGGAATGTGAGAAATTATGTTCACACTTCCAGGTCAGAAGAAGAGATTAAGTAGTACTCTGGCCGATGAATGTTGTGTTGAATTTATTTCCCTTTTTAGTGTGCAAGTACAAGAGTATGTATGTTTCTCATCGTTAGTTGACATAATTTAGGTTAGCAAATTATCCTCCCTACCAGCGACAGGTTTAAAGTATAGGTCAAGTCACAGGTCAGGTAGGAATAACGATCTGTGACATGTACCGATGCTGCCTATACCAGCAACTGTAAATTGAATCCAGCACATAAGGACAATAATTATTATGTTTACAGTGCTGCTACTGAATCTGGAGCCACTTTAAAGGGCATGTAAACCACTAAATTGGTCCTTTCTTTTTTTACGTATTCATAAAGTTCATGAATTTGATAACCCCAAAGCATAGAATAATAACCAAAATGAGCATTCTTACACCAAAAATCACAGCTTTTTACCGTTTATCATTCGAATTTGATCAAATAACCCTCCTACGAGTGATTCTGCATTGGATTGGCCTCGCGCACGAAGTTGGTGTACACGACGAAAATGAAGAAAATTTAGACATAATTTGTTTTAGAATTGTTGTAACTTTGTCGTTATTAATTGAATGTTGACCTTAGTTTGATGAAGTTTCTTGACTGTGAATCTTTAACTTCGAAAGAGGGAAGAACGTGGTGCTGAGAATAAAAATATCAACCGTTCTCAACAGAAAAAACGTGAAAGCCGTGTAACAAAACCTCTCAATTTCAGACTGAATTTTCATTGTGCAAATCGCACAATCTCCATTTTGCAAATCACGCAGATCGCGCACTTTTTGCACTTTTTGCATCGTGCACTTTTTGCCGTTTTTGCACTTTTTGCTATCACTTTGCCAATAAATATATTTACATTAATGCGAAACTATTCATTTTATCACTCAAATTTGAGTGTTAACGTTGAATGACAAGATTATGACTTAAATGTATATTCAACAAATGAATGGTTTTTAGTGGCTAGTCTCTTTTGGCTTTGTCAGAAATTATTATTGCTTTATGCAAATTTTGCTATCTTTGTGATCCGATGGAAATCAGCCTTAAAATGTGCACAGATCGACCGTCTTAATTCACAATGCGATGAAGTTCATTCAAGTGTAAACTCCAGCACACTAGAATCCAAGAAATATTATGTGGTAACTCCAAGAAAGACCTTTCACTTTCAGTGAGTTGATCTTTTGCACGTGCCAATCTAAATTGTCTGTGATGTCACAATACTAATTGAGTTGTTTACAACTTCCAACTTTGAAGAATTTTGGAAAAGTTTTGGAAGTATCATGCAACACCACAAATGAGAAATCTTTGATACAAAACGAGGGTTGATTTCACCCGCGTTATTTCGCAAGAGCTGTACTTGGGAGTTTATAAAATACAGGCAAAAAAGCTGAGCACTATGTTTTAAGGCGAACATTTTGTATTATTTTACTGCTTGTATTTTACAGACATGTCAGCCTACGATTACAATCTACTAACTCGGGCGCGATTTGCGCGATGGAAAAAGTGCTCAATTGGTGCGATAGAAAAAGGGCGCGAAATGCGTGATTTGCGCGATCGAAGGCAAAGAAGGCAAAAAAGGCACGATGAAAACTTGGAACAAGTGTTTTTTTTCTGACTTGATTTTTTTCTAACGCTAGTTTTTGACTGATATTTCTTTTGAAGAAAGCATAAAGTACAAGAAAACCACAACGTTTTGTGGCGAATTTCAAGTGTACTTCACCTCAAAGTACATATGTAAATTTTCTTCTCCGATATTTCTTAAACGATAAAAATTCATTGCGATGTGGAGTAAAAATCGGGTGGTAAATGACGAACTTTTTCAGACAGAATTCGAACAAATTCGTTTTTTATTTTTTATAAAACCATTTTCGAAAGTATTTTGCTCGTTTTTCTGTGCACCTAGACTGCAGTTTTATTTTCTGAAGTCCTAGGGTTATAGGATATTTAGATTTTGAGAAAAATAATAAAACGTAGCATTAGAATTTTATGTTACGCTTGTGTACACCAACTCTGTGCACAAGGCCATTCTAATCGGTGATATTAGAGTGGTTTACATGCCTTTTAAGACAACGAGAACCAATCACATTGCAGAAAGAAAACAAAGCATTTCAGCTTACAGTTATTTGAGCCAATCAGTGTCATGTACAAGACAATATCATTTCAATTTGCTCAAGCTTCTATCCACTCTGTAAAAGGCAAATTTGGTCGGCTTAAGTTCTTAAGTCAAATTAAGCCTCTCAAATGAAGAAAATCACATGGATGCATGCTAAGATTTATACTTTGGATTGCACTATTTTCATTCTGCTATGTGTTTAGTTCTTGTTGTCTATTAGTAGTCCTGGTTTCATTTGAGTTACACTCAGTAATATTGTTTGGCTTTTTTTTGGGAGGAGGGGGGGGGGGATTAATTATAAACATAAGGGCAAAAGTGAACAAGTTAATGTACCATAATAATATGTGGTCAGTGCAACTTGTTCACTTTTGCCAAACAGCTGTACATGATGTTCCTCTTCCCATTACAAATCTCCCTTGCTTTTAGAGCTTTCATCTCTCATACCGATACTAAACACTGTTGTAAATATTGCTTCCTATAAAGGTGGGTTTTTAGCAGGCGCTCCTGCTGCAATTGAGAGAAGCTCCATGATAACAGAAGAAGATCTTGGTTATTTTGTAGACAATTATAGAAAGACTGGCTTTAGGTAACTTTATAATTATGTACATAAATTATATTGGTTAAAAACACCATTACATGTGGTCTTTGATACTTAATAAAAGTAATGTTAGGTCCTCTTTGTTTTAGTCCTACAGTTTTATGCTCCTCTTAATGACAGGAATTGCTCAATAGACTTCAAACCCAATCTCTAACACAAACCCTAATCCGAACCACAAAACTTACCCTAAGGCCTATAACCACTTAGAAAGCAAGTTCCCAGGTAAACAACAATGCTTGAGGGTTCACGGGTAAACAGAAGAGAAACAAATGATAGGTGTTTATGGATTCCAAACGATAACCTTCTGTTATCAAATCCAATGTGATGAAGTGTGACAAATTCTTAGCTCAATGCTTGATTCACTGATCTTTTGACCTGGTGGCCATCTTGGATTCAAAGCGAGGCAATCCTTTGTTTTTGCTAGGCTAAACTCATTCTGATATCCCTCAGTGTGAGGTTAACCTGGCAAAAACATAGGATTGCCTTGCTTTGAATCCAAGATGGCCACCGGGTGAAAAGAGTGAATTAGTGACAGTCCTTTAGCAGCCATAAGGGCGGTCAACCTTTTGGGTATCTGTTGAGGAATTCCTGTCCTTATATTATATAATAGGAACGAGATCGATTTACTCGTTCAAAAATACAAGAAGGTCCAACCATTTACGTTCATTTATAAAAAATATTGTAAAGGCAGCTCATTCTAGATACTCAGTTACTCAATGGGAATTGAACCGTAATCCTCCTTCAGTAATCGAGACCAGCACCTGCTGTGTAAAGGTGTAAAAGGGTTACCTTTCACTGAAATAGCCTCAGTGAGAAACAAGCAAAACATGCATCCACGTTTGTGCAATTTAGGGAGAAGAGAATTTGTTTTATGGTTTTATGTCGAGGTCATACTGTAATAAACTTTTGATTCACAATAATTATTATTGTTAGTACCACCTTTCTACTAATTAAACATAATTTATTCATTTCAGTCCTTTTATTATTGTTTTGTTCATAGAGGACCTTTGAACTGGTACAGAAATATGGAAAAAGACTGGCTTTGGAACCTGAAAACTGTAGGCCGAAAGGTAAAGAAGTTATTTTTGCATAAATTTCTATACTACGAATACATACATGCCATTTTGATAAGTTGACTGCCCCAGGCTGAGGTTGAAATTCATAGTTAACTTAGAATCGAGATATTGAATCGAAAAAATACTTAACCAACACCCAGTTCTTCTTAAGTGCCTAGCCAAATTCAAGAGGAAAGTTACTACATGTGTAGATAACAAACATTTTAAATCAGATTTTCAAGCCTTTAAAGGAATTTCCGAAAATCTGCCGACCTTGAGAGAATTGGATTGAAATTTTCTGAGGTCTGATTGGCAGACTTGGTGGTTACTCGACCAGTCAGATTGCTAACACTAACAACCAATGAGATTGCTGGCACACACACACAAACATTGACACATGAAATTTGATAGTATATAATTATAGATTTAGAAAGCCTATTTTGGTCACTGTGCTACATGCTTGTTTAATTCTTGTTCAGCTGGTATGCATTGAGAGATAATGTGTGGTTTCCATTTTGAATGTGTCCCTAGATCCAACAGCCTGTACTAATCATAACATGTGGAAAAGACCCTGTTATCAGACCTGAGTTCAGTGCACATATGGAAGACAGGGTAGGTACTGCATACACATATGGAAGACAGGGTAGGTACTGTAAACACATATGGAAGGCAGGGTAGGTACTGTAAACACAGTCATATGGAAGACAGGGTAGGTACTGCATACACATGGAAGACAGGGTAGGTACATGTACTGTGAACACATATGGAAGACAGGGTAGGTACTGTAAACACATATGGAAGACAGGGTAGGTACTGTAAACACATATGGAAGACAGGGTAGGTACTGTAAACACATATGGAAGACAGGGTAGGTACTGTAAACACATATGGAAGACAGGGTAGGTACTGTAAACACATATGGAAGACAGGGTATGTACTGCATACACATATGGAAGACAGGGTACATTGTAGGTACTGCATACACATGGAAGACAGGGTAGGTACTGTGAACACATATGGAAGACAGGGTAGGTACTGCATACACATATGGAAGACAGCGTACATGTAGGTACTGCATACTGTACATGTACACTGTCAGGGCGAGAAGAAAATAAACGTTGGTGCTTGACCTTTGGGCAAGCTTCAACCATACTTCACTAGCCCGTGGGTCTAACAAGATAGCCCAAATTTTAATATTAAATAAATTTCGGTTAAAGGAAGTATATTTGGGCAAGTTGTCAATTCCCTGGACATGACTTTTGTCGTGCCCTGACTGTGCCTTATTTGAGAGTAGCTGATTAGCAGCAGCCCCAGCAGCTGATCAGCCAACTGTTAGTGAACATGGTCGGCCAATCATATGCATTTAACCATGGTTCTACTGAGATGGTTTAATCCAAATGCGACTATTCTAGATTGTGTAAGTGTTGAATTGTAGCCAGATTTTCCTTTCTAAAAGTACATGTTATGACAATTTAAGTCTTCTCAGATCAGGATGTTAAATCATAGGACCCTATTGAGGATGTAAATAAATCTCTGGCAGTGACCACCGTTAGTGGTCACAGTACATGTATATACAGTGTACATAGAGTTTATTAACAACTTGTACTCAATTACAATGTAGCAATACCATGATAAACATATTTGCGCCACGTCAGGCAAAAAGGGCCCGGACGACATAATACATGTATGTAAATGTATTTTTATTTTGTACCATGTTTTTTTTATACTTTTGGTGTGATTACAATATGCATCACGAGCGCCACATTGTGCTACTAACAAGTAGTGTTGATTTCATGAAATTGACCAGTGAAATCGAAGACAAAATTTACGATATTTTTACACGAGGGTGTGATCACAATTTTAGCAGGCGCAAATGATTCCTTATCATCAGACGATTGTTTCAAGGTGTAACTTGTACTATTGTTAAAATCATATTAATATGAGCTACGGGGAGTAGAATGACTGCAGAAAAGAATATTTTTGGCCAAAAACTGATCAGCTTGTTCATCTTATTTATTTTTTACTCTTTAATGCCAGCAGGTATAAATGAATATCATACATCAAAATCATTCCCTCTGACAGGATTCCTAATTTGTGTGGTCATATTTGTAATCGAGCCCTTGCATCAAAATCACGAAAATTTCACCCCTGATTTTTGTTGTCAATTTCTTGAAACTGACATTTATTGTTAGGAATGAAATGTAGCGCTTCTCGTCAATAATACAATACAATATTCAACCTATTATTAGGAACACCATTGTAAGAATTATTTAACTTGAATGTCGGCTGGGCCCTTTTTGCCTGACGCGGCACATTTGATATTATAATAATGTCTATTATTATTGTTATTATTATTTAAGTTCCACAACAAAACAGCGTAAAGAATGATGTGAAAATATGATCACTAAATAACTCTACTTGTGAGGTTTTCTTATATTGTTGTGTTAAACCTGCTGATGGGACATACACATATAATACAGTACATGTATATAAAATTATGTTTCAGGCCCCTCGTCTGACACGAGCTCACCTCGAGGACTCATCCCACTGGACACCTCTTGACTGGTGAGACACACACCACAGCTTGTGAGACACACCACACCCCAGCTTGTAATAATTATTGTATTATTCAGAGTCTCAGAAAACTTGACTTGTTATTTAGTCATGTTCTAATTAACTGCTTTTGTGTAAAGTTATAAGTACGTATTTACAAAATGAGAGACTGTGCTGTATTCAATTTGGTAGATACAGATTTGAGCCAGAGGCAAGGATATTGCCAACACAACACAGACTCAAATTTTGTAAATTACTTCTAAGACTCAAACATAACTATTCAAATGCAGTATAACCAAAATTAAAGTCGAGATTTACTTTAAATAGAGTTACATTTATTTAATATAAATTTATCGAGGCTTCTTGTGTTCTAGTTGAGTGCAATATTCATTTCACTGAATAATAATCCGGAAAAATTCCTTTGTACTTTAAAACACCAATGTTTTTATTTATGATTTCTAGCTCAAAACAAATTTGCATTTCAAATCTTCTAACCTGAGAATAATATTATGGCGCGATTTCGAAAGCCAAAAACATCAAAGGAGAAACAAGAGTTGCCTGAATCTAGTATTCCAGCCAGTATACTTCATATGCGACGATGAAATGGGGTGTAAACATACTCAAGGGCGTTCCAGGGCTTGCATTCAATCTACTGAAATGAAGGGGCAACTTTAGAATAAAACTTGGGAGTCGTAACTACTCGCTACATATACTGAAAGGTAAAACAAATAATATAGCAAGGTAAAAGTCCTTTTAGTAAATCTAATAATGAATGATTTTATCCAATTACCTAATTAATTTGTGTTTTACGGCTAAAAGTTGAGAGTTGCTTTGAATAACTGATTTCAGGGGAGTGCAGGGCTGATGAGTACGTACTGAACTAGATCACTTACAAAACTCTAGGTTATCTAACTGGAACACTTACAACACTCTAGGTTATCGAACTGGAACACGTACAACACTCTAGGTTATCGAACTGGAACACGTACAACACTCTAGTAGGTTATTCAACTGGAACACTTATAGAACTGGTAACGTAATCTAGTTCTATAAGACTTAGTGTTCCAGTTGAATAACCAAGAGTTCTGTAAGTGTTCCAGTTCGATAACCTAGAGTGTTGTAAGTGTTCCAGTTAGATAACCTAGAGTATTGTAAGTGTTCCAGTTCAACAATCAAGAGTTTTGTCGTTTATAGAGGTCATAACGTGGTATCTCCCCAGATAGGGTCTCGCACTAATTGAATGTTCATGAGTTTTAGAAATAGAGAATAATACATGGAGATATGGAATTTATCTTCGAGTTTTCAACTCGATATCTCACGAGTGAGCGCAGTGAATGAGTGTGGCACTTTACCATAAAAATTGTGATGCTTGTAATGGCCATAGAATGAGTGCGAAAAGCACCTAGTGCCGCTTAAATATATATTCAGTCAGACATCTTTAAGAACTTGACTCTGAGTGTAAACGGTATCCCTGGTTCTCATATGCCGCCGGCAAGCCTGCTTTGCATTGCCTAGACTCGGGAAACCTTTGAGCTCATGTCTTTGCAGGCATCTTATGGAATCGAATGATTTAAAAACGTGGTTTTCACGCACCCAAAACGCACCCCAAATCTCACCCACCAATGCACCCCAAAATGCCCCAAATGCCCCCAAATACACTTTTACGTCAAAAACAACAAGACGCCATTGGACATGACAGTGTGCTGCACCGATACCAGAAAAAGGAAGTGTATTTCATGTGCACCAGATCTGCAAAGTAAAAGATTTTACCATTTTTTCATCGTGGTAATTGCAGGTTCTTTTTGTATGTGTCAAACACAATATCCATTATTGGACATTTTTCTCATGCTAAATATCGTTTTATTCCAATTTACTTAAGTAACATTTCATCAATAAGCTTTAGATAGGTGACACTATATTGATTCAATGTGCATAAAATTGAACTAAATTTCACTTGGTAAAAACAGATATTAAATTTGACACCATTGTTTGCATGCATGCACATAGAGCGGATTTCAGTTGAGTGTAGTAAAACCAAACGCAAATTACCCACAGCCAGCCAATCATAGGAGCGAGTAATCACAAGTAACTCATAAATGGCTTCCCTGTGAGCCAATGACAAACCAAAGCAAAACCAAAACCAATTTGCGTTTGGTTTTACTTTGGATTCTGATTGGTTGGTTTACTTTCTCAGCCAATAGGAGAGCTTAGTAAACGCAAATCTCATGTTGTGTGGAAAGAAGTGTGGTAACAATGGTAACAGAGTGACTAGCTAGTTGTCCCAAACATTGGAGCCGGTCAGAAATGTAAATTATATATTCTCACTGAGGGGTGATAGTAAAGTCCTAAGTTGTGGGAGGAATCAGCCCGAGGCATTTGAGAGCAGGTAGCCCGCAGTGAGGGTAAATAGGTTCACCGCTGCGGGATGGAGGGTGGGGCATAGCAGCCGACTCCCATGTCTAGTTGATAAGACTAAAGAGGACTTATGGATCAAGGCGAGGCTCTGTGTAAGAGGAAGGCATCATCTGGTTACGTAACATTCCTACAGACAGAATGCTTGAGTGTTACGTAATTAGTAGGTTTATGGATATTGTATGCAGAGCTCCCAGTGAGAATATTTTTCTCTTGTTACAAGCTGGTACAACCGCCTCCCGGTTTGCTCAGTGGTTAAGCGCCGGTCTGTTGTGCGGGAGGTCGCGGGTTCAAACCACGGCCGGACCAACACTCAGAGTCTTAAAATAACCGAGTAGAAGGTGCTGCCTTTGTGAAACAATATCGTTCACGAACTGCAAATGGTTAGACCTTCACGTCTTCTCGGATAAGGACGTTAAATCGTAGGTCTCCCGTCGGCCTCAAGTTTATCAGTCTTGCAAGACTGTCGCGAGTTACTGATGTTAAATAAGGTCACTTTACTTTGCTTTAACTTTACAACTGGCCTTACTTTGATGCCTCGATGATCATCCACTGTGGCCCCAGCAGAAGACTTGCCATAAGTCGACCTCTATGTGTTCCCCGGCAAGAGTTTCCCGGGACCGAGCGCGGAGCGCAATGCGAGTGTCTTCAGAGGTAGTCGTTCGTGCGCGCGTACCTAAACCCTAAAACGCGCCGAAGGACTTTGTGAAAGTCTACCCCAGCAGTGGCTGCATTTGTTTGTGAGTGATAATTGTGTCTTTAATCAAAGTTTAACATTGTTGTTTCTATTAAACATTGTAGCCCACTGAAGTTGAATCAGATCTTGCTGGATTGGATGAAGAGCATTCACGATGGCAGTGAGTCCTCCAAACTTTGAATCAATGTGACGAAGATGATCCATCCTTCCTGAGTGAAAAAGATCTAGCTATAGAAAATAGAAGAGAAGACGTTTTTAGCTTTCTGCGTTCAAGGTGGACTAGCACCATGCAAGCAAAGGAAAACAAATGGACCACAGGCCACTCCCCGGGGGTACTCTACCCAAAGTTGGATAGATTGGGGCCGCTGGGGCTCTGAATCCCTTACCCTGTTTAAGACAAAAACAAATCCAATTGCCATACCCTGTTCAAGACAAAGTGTTAAAATTCTATATCACTCTATAAGACAAATAACAAATTATCTATACTTGGATGTCAGTGTTTATTGTGATCTTGTATAATGAGTGTCATAACCATACCCTGTCCAGCGGATCATCCCTGTATAGTCCATATTATATGGGAGTACCCCACCCCCTGGGGGCCACCCTGGGTTGTTATCTGTGGAGGAGGCTCTGGTGTCCTGGGTACCAAAAGTCCTCCTTGCTAAGTTTACTGACACGATAGAGGGCTAGGTTTTACTGTTGTGGATGGACTTTGACCCAAGTGGTGTAACATTTTGATTGACACAATCTAAGCCAATTAAAAAAGGTAATTTCATTAATGTCAGTCGTATGATACCACAAGCGTCACGTCATTTTTTGTCAGTCAATGAGTGAGTGTGTTAGAAAGAGCTAAGTAAACCCCGTTGACCATTCAACATTTGTATCCGGAATTCGAGATGCAATGATATTAATGGTCTTCTTATTCGCCCGGCTATACATCAGAGAACCTAGTGCTCCATTCCCGAGGTTCTTCTCGTGCCCCCTGCACTCGCTGATCGCACCTTCAGCACTCTTAATGTCAGTAAACAGAAACTATTGCTACCACATGAAAGATCGTACCCAAATTAGTAATTGACCACAGTTTGAAAGCAATGTTTCAAATTGCTGTCGAGTTATTGGCATTTTAAATGTAGAAAATACATGAAAGCGAGGCTGGAAAGGCGTAGTACGTTGTTTTTCTCATACAAATCTCTCTAATTTCAAATTGCTGTAACTTTACAGCCTTTTATGCTACAACACTCAAATTCTACAGAATCACCAATGTTGGTATGCTCGTTCGCATGGCAAGGATGTTGTTTCTGTAGCTAAACTGTTAAAATACAGAGACCACGCCGTTATGAATGAGGTGCTACCGTATGCCCGCTTTATGACACCACATTCTCAATTATATTTAACAATTGGCGTAAGTGTCTCCTGATTACATTCTATTTGTATAATAGTGTTTGCCTCCGCGGACGACAACCATCACGTCACGTGATCTATTTTAGCCAATGAGCATGCGCCAAAAGTTTGTGGTGAACTATAACACATAATAGTGAGTGGCTTAGCCAGCCAATCAGATTGTTAGAACACCAGTTGGTTTCTACTAAATAAATTATTATCATACAACTCAAATCATACTGATATTACGTGATTTAGTAACGATAGCTGTCACCAGCTGGAGCAGATTTCGTATGAGTGGGACAAACTACAGGACGGTTACCATACAGCGTGTCGTGACGTTAAAATGGTTTCCCATTGTTTTTGTCCTGCTGATCCAATCAAATTACAGTACAGCATGGCTGCAGCACGGTGACGGACATGCCATAGTTTGTCCCACTCGTACGAAATTTGCTCTATATCGTATTCTCGTCATTACTGCCTTGAAGTGGTATATAATTATTGTAATTGAATTTTAGGCTCTCTTCATTCAAGCTTTCAAATGACATCAGTAGAATCATGACAACTTTTAAAGGAGGACTGTAAGTCAAAATTAACTAGTTTAGCTCTACAAGTCAATGTAAACATAATTATATGAAAAGCCTTAGATTATAATTAACTTTGTTGTGTTGCATGTCAGAGAAAAGAAAGTGAACACTTTCCTCACAACCTCCACCAGTCTTGTAATTTGTGGTGTCAGATATGGGGAACAGTTAAGTTTTGTCATATTTACCCCGGCACGGACTGAATAGCTACAAATGTAAATAGTCTAAACTGCTTGTAATTGTGGGTCATTGTGTTTTCTTTTTGCTGGGGGTGATTGTTTTTCCTTGGTATACATGTGTAACAATCAATATGGGGAAATAGACCAGTTCGCGGTTAATTACAACATTTTGAAAGGGGTGCAAAAACAGTGTTTGCATGGGAATTCGATGCCAAATAATTTCCGTAAAATCAAATTCTGAAATATTCATTGTCTGCAACTTAAGATACCAGGTAAAAGATTAACTGAACACAATTTTTGGGATGTAGCTGTGCTGGGAAGCATGGAATCATATTTTCAGTTTTCCATTCATTTATCTGTAAAAACGAGTCTAAGTTCGCAGGAAAATTTACAATGTATGGAAAACTAAAAACATGATTGCACGCTTCCCAGCACAGCTACATCCCTCTAATATTGATCAGTTAATTCTTACCTGGTATCTTGCACTGTTTTCTTGTGCTGGGCCCAGTAACATTTGAAGGGTATAAATCACTATCCACTGTTAAAAGCTAATCTGGGGTTAAACTGTACAGATTACAAATTTAGCACTATCCAACGGATAGTTACCCTAATTCCTTTGAACAACTGGCCCCAGGGGCATAGCAAATAATACTGCTGAGAAAGAAGTGATTGTCAATACAATGACAGACCCCCAAAACCTGATCATGAAAATAGAATAAAAACAAAACCTGAATGTCTACACAGAATGAGTGGCTGTATCATATTTATTGTATTTTCTTCCCTCCCAACAGTCGCACAACAGCAGAGCACTCGCTTTCTGTGATGCTTTTTAACGAATCATAAAAAACAAAATTACACCTTAAAGTGCATAATTATGGGCCCTAGCCAGTTAGGGAGTTAAAGGTCAAAGTAAAGTGTAAAACAAAATTACCGAGATACACACAAACAAATATATTAACGTTTGCCATTTTCGTTTATAAAGTTATCAAATTCTAGTTCCTTAATGCTCAGTTTTTGTCAGCTCGACGTAATTAAAATATATTTCAACAAGATTGCAAGGTCAAATGCCTGAAATACAACTTAAACAACAAACAAATTCAATGTCAATATTCATTTCATTTTCAATCATTTGCAAATAATTACTTATTTTCAATGATATGTAATGTAACAACGACATTTATTTCACTCTAGTTTTAAAGCAACACCATATTAAAAATATTATGACCATAAATCACCCAAAAATGGTTGAATACTTAAAACATTTTACTCCATGATTTCTGGCTAGGGCTAATGAGCAATTTAAGCTTTTATGTACATTTTGTACTAAGTTCATAATTGAATGCTGTTGCAACCTGAAAATATCTTATATAACTTCTCACATTCCTACAGTCCGGGATGAAGAAAGAAGCTGGACCACGACGGAGGATTGGCAATGTATTCACTTTTTGATTAAAAAAAATTGATCAAAATGTACTATTTTAACTCGCTTTTCCCCAAAAATTTCCTGGACCCTCTTATCCTACTATGCAGACGTATTTTTTCACTCATAAATTCGAAGAAAAAAGTTATCTGCTTACCCGAGCATTTAATTAGTTTGCAATATGCAAGCATGACGTCAGCAGGTTCGTTTTATTTTTCTGCCCAATCAAAGCCATTGTTAGAATTTTAGTGAATTGGCACGCTAGTGAACACTCTCCTATGATTGGTCAATGGCAAATGTATTGTCTGAATTACTTTTAAATGTAACATTACGTCACTTTCCAGGATTTGGAAGGTAAAATCTAATTGGTCCATAACATAACGAGGTGTGCATATTGGAAACTAATTAAGGCTTGGGTAAGCAGACGTTACTCTATTCTTCGAATTTATGAGTGAAAAAATATGTCCCTCTCTTGCCTGTCTTGGACAGCTGCTAATACCAACATCTGCTACATCCCGGACCAATTCTTGAATTTAAATTGGGAATCATTCTCTTGCATTGTTATACCATTTAAAATTATATTTTCACAACTTAAATCATTCCCTTGAAAACTAACATTGATTTCCTGATTAGCTAGGCCATCCCTATTTTTCTCCCGTTTCTCATCGGTGGGGTTTTCAAAAATTGGGTCGGTCGGTCGGGTGAGAAAAAAAAAATGCGTGGAAAGACTGGAACTAATAAGGTGTGGTTGCAAAAATTGGGATGGCCTTACAGTGCAACTACTAAAACCACTTTGATAACAAGAACCAATCACATTGCAGAACGAAAACAGCATTCAAACTTAGTTGCTTGAGCTATGATCTGGTAAAAGACAAATTTGGTCGACTAGTTCTGAAGTCTTTCAAATGAAGAAAATTGCATCTTGCAGGATGTCGAAGCTCATCACGAAATATTAAAAAGCTGATTTCAGCTGGGATTTTTTTAATCCACTCAACAAGGAGAGAAACATCACAAGGTATCACAGTGACAAGGTAGGTCAGTTTTATTCAAAAATTCTACAACATCTCTGTCTAGTAAACAAAGTTTGTTCATATTTTTAATAGTTCATTATATGAGCTTGAGCATCCTGTGGTTGTCTAAGTGGCCCTGGTTTCAGTAGTCGCACTGTAAAATTACATTTGTAGTGTGCACGCACTGTACATATAGTTCTTTAATCCCTCCCCACCCCCTTGGGATTCTATTTAAATATGACTGCACATGTACCACCAAACCCCTCCCACTGTCAAAACGATAATTTAATGAAATATTGAACTCAGAATAAGGGTGACACTGTACAATACAACAGACAAAATTTGAAATCCTATAATTTCCTTTTCATATAGAATTTTTTCTACTTCCTCATTATGATAATTCTGCCTATAGATGTGTAAACATTATATACCAATAATTAAAGACAAACAAGAATGGCTATACTTGAAATTGTTCTGTAAATCACTTCTTTACCATTCAAGGTCTTTGATATATACCCTGTCCTCTGCACATGGAAACACAGTAAATGTACTGGGAGTTGCTCCTCATCTCACAATCTCAAACATTGTTCTCCCTCTAATGAAGATAACATGATCAATGAGATCTGATGTACAGTCACAGTCATCTTGTATTCTTTCTTGAGAGTACAATTCCATACTGACTGCATTCCTGGTGCTATGCATACATGTACATATTACAGATAATATACATTGTAAGAATGGCCGGCATTCCCTAGATGCTTGTCAAGATGAGGTTGGTCTTATAGGATTGTTTCTGACTAGAGATATGAGTCTCTTTACAGCAACTATCCACTGGTTTACCTGTAATGCACAATGAGAAAGAAAAAAATGAGTTACATGATAGGCTAATGTGAACTTGACCACTGTTACAGTATTGTTACATATACATGTAAGCCACACCCCTAACTTCAGCCACACCAGAAAAGACATGCAAATTATATTGGCAATTAAAATCCTCCAGCTAAAATGAGAGATGGGAAAGAAACAACCGATTGCAACAAAAGGCAACTGGTGAGCCAGCAAACAGAGCAAATCATACAAAGGTGTTAAAGCCTGGTAATGGATTTGTGTCCTATTGCTTTTACACCTGCCCATATGATGAATTGTCAAATTAATTAAAGGCCAGTCAAATATCCTGTATGAAATGTTGACCCAGGACCCACACCAAACACTAACACAGGGCACCCACTAAATGCTGGATTATTTAACCAGACTTCAATAATTGCAATAATTACCATACTAGTCTGAAACACATATAATATTAATATATATCTGTTGTAAATTGTAAAACTACTTTTTTGCAAAAATGTCTTCAACGTACATTCAACCATTTTTTGCAGCATACATGTACCTGTATACTGTATATTGAAATGTAATGTAACCATTTGGAAGGACCAATTTTAAACTATGAATTTTGCGTTGAGTTTATCATCAAATTCATGTCTACCATTACTGACAGAAAGTGTGTTCCAAATAGCTCGTGATTTTTGTCCAGTGTTTGCTGTTGTGACATTTTCTCAACAAGTCACTCTTTCAAAGGCAAATATATAAGTTTATGCGAAGGTTTGTGTGAAAAGTAGCGCTGCATACTTGTATTGTTGAGTTAACTAAAATGGCATCACTTCTGCTGGAAATTAGTTCTGTCAAAGGTAGGGGTAATGGTGGACATAAAAATTCAAGATTCCGGCCCCCCAAAATAAGACTTCCTGTTGTTATATAAAAAAACGATCTGGACAACACAGCAGCATTACTTTACAAATACTGATATAAAAAAACCTTGACATAAAAAAGCGGGGGGGATTTGTGGAACATCGGCAAGAATTACCGGTATGTAATATATTACAGTGGATTTCAATGGGCCTTTTGCAGTTATGGCATTCACGTGATTGTACAGGATTGTGCTGGATGACAAAAAAAATTTAATTCATATATTTAATGGCACTTGTTCGAGATTGGTATTGTTATTAGCAAAACCTGTTTGTAAATGCTATTTTTTACCTCCAATCGATTATCAATATTTCTGAAACAGCATTTTAAAAGTGGCTTGCCATCCAGCATCCATGGCAATGACTTTTCCATGGGGATTACAACCTCCATTCATTCGTTAACAAAGTATTATATCAGCACGTGACTGTTAGCTGCAAAAGGCTTATCGAGTGTTGAAAAGTAATTGGGCAATTCCACAGTATTTTTCATGCCACGGAGGGGAAAATCACAAGATTGAAAGACGCCCAACAATTAGATACTTGAATTTAAACAAACTTTTGAACCATCATGTATACCATTTTCAATAGCTCTTTAGGTGTGATGAATTTCAAAATGTTTTGTAAAATACCCAGGGAGATACTATTTTTAATGTTAGCTGTCACGGAGGGGAACAGAGAAGTCACAAAAAGTACAATTCCAAAACTAACCCCAAATTCCTGTGAATATATAAAAGCTACAACTTTAAACACAATATTTGTTAAACATTTAGTTCATCAACTAACAAATGACATCAAATAATCAAATGTTTAATTTCTCTAACTTCTCCAGCTAGGAGGTAAGTCAAAAGGACCAGCATCACAGAGGGGAAAGTTTTGTCCCATGACAATGTCATACCAATTTTGTCTTAATTAATCCCAATGGAATATTAATTTAACTTATATAACATTATGTAATTATTCTGGGAACATAAATAAGGCTGTAAATGTCAATCTATGAGCAATCAAACTTAAAACTAGTTACATTTACATGGAGCACATGGAAAAGGTTGCCCACAACGCATTGCTGCTATGAGCATGCTCAGAGGTTACAATTATCTGATTTCGGTACAAACAACAGATATTGTGTTGTATGTATGAAAATGATACATTTCTACGTAATTTAAACAGCTTTTTAAGTTTTAACTCCCCTCCGTGACATAATTTTCCCCTCTGTGACATAATTTTCCCCTCCGTGACACTTGTTATTATTGAAATATAACAAAGAAACCTTGCAGTTCAGAATTTTTTTCCCATTCACATAGTTGTATTGTACTTGAACTCAGAAGTTTGTAAAATATTGTGAATTTTGTTTTGACTGTTTTGGAAATATCAAAACTTTTATACCTAATTTTGTCACAGAGGGCAAAGTTCCCTCTTGGACGAGCTATAGCAACACCCCCTTAACAGCAACTAATTTTTTTTTTGTTTCTCTATTGGTGCATGTGAAGAACTGTGTGTCCTGATATTTTTTATTTGTTGAATGATACATTTTATGCAATTTCTAAGAAATTTAAACAGCTTTTTAAGTTTCAATTTCCCTCTGTGACATAATTTTCCCCTCCGTGACACTTGTTATTACTGAAATAGAACGAAGAAAACTTGCAGTTCAGAATTTGTTTTCATTTATATAGTTGTATTGTACTTGAACTCAGAAGTTTATAAAATATTACATGAATTTTGTTTCGACTGTTTTGGAAATATCAAAACTTCTATACCTAATTTTGTCATGGAGGGGAACTATAGCAACAACCCCTTAACATCAACTGAAATTATTTTTTGTTTCTCTATTAGTGCATGTGAAGAACTGTGTGTCCTGATATTTTTTATTTGTTTTTGACATAAAGCAAGTAGCTCATAGGCAGGGCTCGAAATTAAGGGGGAAAAAGGAGGCGTAATTTTATGCCCAGCTTAAAATTTTTAGGCGTAATTCTCCAAAATTTAGGCGTAAATTTACGTTTTTTTTCATGCGGTCACGCAAAGTTTCGCAGGAAGCCATTCAAGTGTTTAAGTGTAACGTACATGTCTAGGCTGAGCTAGGCTGTTAAAACAGATCTATCGCGCCGGCTTTGAGACAAATAGAGCGGCAAGCAGAGACGATTTCTCTCATCTTTCTACAAAAAATTGTTTGCATTTTACTACCATTTACAAGCAAGCATTTAGTGTAAACTTTTTTGTCTGTTGTTTCAAGTTTGGCGTGTGAAGTCTGAACTTTTAACTGCAAAATGTCATAGATAGGAGCTGTCAAACTTTGACATTTTGCGGTTAAAAGTTCAGACTTTACACGCCAAACGTTGCCGCGTAATTAGTAAACTATGCGTTTCAAACTTGAAACAACAGACAAAAAAGTTTACACTAAACGCTTGCTTGCAAATGGTAGTGATTTTTTTCAAAAAAATCAGATAGTTTTAGAGATTTGGAAATAAGACTTGTCTTCTGATAATTTTTACCTTTGTAAGAGGATCTAGGCGTAATTTTACGCCTAAGTGGAAAACGTTAGGCGTAAAACGAAAAACTGTAGGCGTATTTACGTCCGTATCGGGCGCAATTTCGAGCCCTGCATAGGTTTTTTGTGGCTTTCCCCTCCGTGACAGGCAAATGATCTTGTAAGTTTTCAGTAATTAAGAATTCAGAGTTCCATGTCCCAAATACTGTGGAATTGTCCAATATTATTGCTTTTGAATTTGATCGGTTAGTTATCCATGATTGCATTTACTTTGCCTCGTGATTGGATAAAGTAAAACCAATCATGAATTACTTCAGTTTGTGATTGGCTCATTGTGATTTTATTTGGTCCTGTGATTGGCTCACTGGTTTTGGTTTTATGGCACACAATTGGAAGCTGCTCAATAAACAGTGTACATAGAATGTTGCTAGCATCATCAATGCAAGTTGCATGTAGTATTATTGTGTGATGAGCATACCTCTGTAACATGATCTACGATGATGCTGACGTGAATGTGATGTGCCTCTTCACCACTGCCATCATCTAGGGCTGTAAAAAATTAAACATCTCAAATTACATCTACAAGGAAAAATAAATTTGGCTTTCCAACACATGGAATCCTTTGGTCAATTTTATTCTGAAAAACATTGGCATTTAATTAGTTCCTGTTCTTTTTGCTTTACATGTACATTACTTTATTTGACTTTTGTGTGATATACATTGTACTCACAGTGTGACTACTGAAACCAGGGCCACTTGACAACGAAAACCAATTACATTGCAGAATGAAAACAAAGCATTCCTATGTACGGTCATTTGAGCCAATCAGTGTTGATTACAAGACAGTAGTATTTCGACTTGCTTGTGCTTCGATTCAGTAAAAGGCAAATTTGGTCGACTAGTTCTGAAATCAAAGTCTTTCAAATGAAATTTGCATGGATGTGCTACGATTTATACTTTAGAATGCTTTATTTTCGTTTTGCAATGTGTTTAGCTCTTGTTGTATGTGGCCCCGGTTTCAGTAGTTTAGCTCTTGTTGTCTAAGTGGCCCTGGTTTCAGTAGTCACACCGTAAGTTGACATTACTGATTAGAAGCTGTTGCTTAAATTCATGGCATTCTTAGTGCTAAAGATCAACTTGGGATTTAACGCAATCCCTTCAAGTTGAACTTTATTCAATGATAATAATACATTGTAACAACCTTTCCCTCTACTGCAATGGGTGATAACTAAAGTTTCTCAGTAGAACTGTAATGATTTTGGTTTCATACCTTTTGCTAGTTTAATCATCCTGCTCTTTACAGTTCTACCAAGTTTTCCTGCCATCCACATGTCAGACATGATCTTCAGCCTTCTGGTGACATCATCAGATATGCGCTTCTATAATAGCAATAGCAGTGCAGGTAAGACTGTGGTTGCCCAGCTCCAAATCAAATTTTAACTTACAAATGCAGGGCTTTCAAAATGTTTTTGAGTAGAAGGTTAACATAGGAAAGTAGGCATCTGTGACAAAAGCCTAAAAGCTGAGCAAAAGTTTCACAGTCTGTTGATAAAGAGAAAATAACCGGCGATGTACATGTACCTTTTAACCATTGAACAGCTGGAGCTCCAGTGGTTGCCAGCTTGTTTTGAAAGCCCTGCAAATGTAGTCGGCTCCAGCTGTTTTCTTGGTTGAAATAATTCATAGTGCTTAACATTTACACCAAAAATTCCGGTTGGAAAATCAAATAGTATTCATCATTTCATTCAGAAAGTTTTAGAAAATTTGGTCTACTGGTTAATCCACTTTTCCTGCCCTTTTCGGTCTTTCCTGTGGACGCGTGCATACCGTTCTTACATTTATTTTATTTCCCATTTTTATCTTATTTCTAATTTCCCAACCAGAAGATTCGATGCAATTATTGGATTTTGAACAGAACAAATTCCAAACCTTAACAAAAGAATGCAGCCTACCTCCAATTTACATGTGCTCCTGTATTTTTGTATCACATCATCTAAGGCATCCATCGTAGCCTTTAGGCCTTCCTCGTCACTCAAACCACTGCTATTGTCATCAACTTCATTTTGCTGAGGTGACAGACACCTTGGAGTACTACCCGAGCTGTGAGATCCTGGTGGGTTCAGTGTAGAAGACTTGGGAGGAGGTGGAGGAGGTGGAGTGCTGTGACCCTTTATTAATGGTGGGGTTGACTGTACTGGCAGAGGAGGGGTCACATGGCCTACTGCTAACTGTGGTGAATTTGATATGACAGGTGGGGGTGGTGTTACATGTCCAACTGGAAATTGTGGTGGATTTGACGTGCTAGATGGAGGTGGGGTCAAATGTCCTACTTGTAGCTGTGATGCATGATTGGTCACAGGTGGTACGGGAGTTACATAACTACATAAGGGATGCCGTGATAGGCTGGACTGAGTAACAGGTGGTGTTATGTGTTCTACTGTTGTTCCAGCTTGTGTCGTGGAATGCATATTAAACAATGGATTATAGGGTAGCATTTCTTGTGCATTTCCTAACCCAGGATTCCCGTTAATGATAGCCTGGGGTGTGGGGTGAAATATCCGAGGATGCTGTCCTGCTAAATCACTATGATCATTAACCAAGTGATCTTCAATTTCTGCAGTGGAACGAATACTTAATTGGCTGTGAGGCTTAACTGGCTCAAATGAATGACTCTTTAATGCAAATAGCGGCTGCCCAAGGTGTGTTGGTGCTGTTGTTGCAGGAGCTGCTGATGTGGTAATTCCCGGTGCACTGTTTGATACTGTTGGAGTCATACTATGTGTATATAGAGGGACTACAGGGGGAGTAGCCACTGTCGGTGATGCTTCTACGCCAGTCCTTATGCCATTTGAGGATACCATGTGTGTAGTTGGAGGTGTATAAAGGGGTACTGTGGGTGCTGCAGTGATTCCATTAGCAATAGGAGGTTGAGGTGTGAAGTAAGATTGAGGTGATGCTGGTGACATTTTTGGGTCTGACTGCAGGCTTAAACCTGTCATTCCTACAGTATATACAAAATATGTTTTGTCAAACCATTATACAAGAAATTTTAGTGAACAATTGACTGTAAACACTCATATAATTATGTACCATTTTTACATATGATACACAGTCATGTACATGTACATCTCTTCATAGATTTTTACAAAAAAATCATTCAGGTCACTCTTATGTTGAATTTTAAATTTAAACAAAAATGAGAAAAGGTGCTTTGTAAGTTCGTTCACACATGTAGCTTAGTATCCAACTGTTTGACTGGAAGAGAGAACTTGACACTAGGAACTGTTTTCTCGATTTTCTCATAGATACAAAATAATGTACATTTTGTAAGCTGCAACCCTGGTTTCAAATGAAAATTTTGGATAAAAAGGTGTGGCTTCTGCAAGAGTGTCTATGATATTCTAACTTACCCATAACTCCCCAGAAATTTGGGTGGGTGTGCCACCCAGGTCTCAAAATCCTGACCCTATCGGCAGGTATAAAGTACAGGTCACAGGTCAGGTTGTTAGTTCTAAGACAAATCCTAACCACAAACCTAACCCTAACTATTGGACGAGTTCACAGGTAAACGACGGGTTCTCACTCACCTAGAGCTAGGGTTCACAAGTAAACAAGAAGTGACCTGACCTGTAACCTGTATTGACCCTATATATGCTCACACTGAGTCTGATCGCCTACATGTAGATTACTCCAGTGATTCATACATATATAGTTTGATAGTTTGGGGTGGAGATAATGGCTATCAGCAAGATCTCTCCTGTTATCAA
This sequence comes from Actinernus sp. WN-2022, assembly GCA_030867875.1. Taxonomy (NCBI): domain Eukaryota; kingdom Metazoa; phylum Cnidaria; class Anthozoa; order Actiniaria; family Actinernidae; genus Actinernus; species Actinernus sp. WN-2022. The sequence goes on from JAOWCC010001751.1 coordinate 14,945,388, forward strand.
GATGGTGAGCCACAAATATTTTTCTTCTATTGGCCTTCAATAAAGTCAAGCAGCATTTACAATAATTATTACATGTACATTCTCAATTACAGTTGATTTCCGGTGTTTAAACTTCACTGGGGAGAACAACAGTTTTTTGTGCTGGGATTCTTAAGAAAATGTCAGCAATTGGTAGGCTCAGGGAATTTACTGGGAAATCGTTGATATATAGGGACAAAAGAAAAAAAAATCAGGACAACTTTTGAGAAAACACACCGGCCACTGCTCAAACAGGCTTCCAGTCTCACAATAGCCCCAAAACTTCAATATATATTCATCTAATACCTTGACATTTTTATCACCCAGTAATATACATGTATGTTTGCTGCCAAAGAGCTACTGTAGATTATAATACAATGTAAACTTCCTTAACTGAGCAGCAGCATTCACTACCTATTAGGTATACCAGTGCTAGCATTATTTTGAGCATTTTGGCAAGGAAAAAGCATTGAGAATAATTTCTTCAAACAATAATAATTGATATATTTGCAATTGGAGAACTGAGAGTGTGCAACAAGGAGGCAAGTGACTGACCTGATCACATTCTAAATTCTCCTTCAAATTCTTTATTTTCTTAGGGAGAATTTAGAATGTGATCAGGAGTTACTTATGCCCTTATTGTGCACAGCCCTTCAATTATAACAAGATGCTTTTGAACCATTTGTTTTGATTTTGAAATCTGACTGAATAGGAACACTTTGGTGAGAAATTTCGAGAGGGCCTAGCAAAATGCTGTCACAGGTCTACAGTGCGTGTTGTCGGCTGTGAGTAGTATTGCCACTTTGTTTACTTCCAATATTCTGTTGTTGTTGAGACAAACTTGAAGAAATGGCATAATTTAGACAGCATTTTAGCAAACCAACTCCCTCTCCCCCTCCCCCCGTTGATTTTACTTCAAGAGATGAATTACTTAAAAGCCAGAGCAATAAACAGTGCTCGGTTGACTCCCCACTTTGGAGAAAAAGTCATTTGTTTTGGAGATCTTGTCTTGTTTCTTTGATTTTCACGAATTTTGAGCTGAAAATCGGCTCAAAAATTTTTTTCTGTTCAAAATTGAAATAAAAAGCAAACACAGAGTCAGCACTCGGCAATCCCTTTATGTAGGACGACACAAATTTTTACCAAAATACAATAGAATACAACACAATACAATACAATTCAATACAACAATAGAACGCAACACAATACAATACAATAGAATTTGGTAGCAATTCGTGTTGTCCTACATGAAGGGATGGCCCAGCACTCAGTTGTCACAGTACCTTCTTTAATCTCTCCAACCACCAGGTTTATTTGGCACAAAACAAACGAAGCGACTGTGAAGCACGCTGTTCTTAACGCTGCATTTGTTTTCCTGCACCCACCTCCAATTGCATGCTGGGTAATGGACAAAAATCGACAAGGGGACCCCCCTCTGGGACTCCTGTAGGATTTTTTTATAAGTCTTTTACCCCTACAACCAAGAGCTGTGATTTGGACTCAAGCCGTTGCTTTAAAGTGACAGAAAAAACATCCTAATAGGTTGAGAAGGGGGAAAAGACAACCAACTGCAGAATTTCAAGGGTTTCAGTGAAGAATTATTTCATGTGTCTGAAATAAAGCTGAGGAACACAACAGAAAAACCCTGTGAAACCCCTCACAAGGCCTACTAAAAGCAAACCAAGTACTTTTCAGCCTTCCTCAGACTTAATGATGTCCTCTAGCTCTCCTACAGTGGCTTATTTGTACAAAATTAGAGCACATTTGGTTGGAAATCCTAGAGAAGAAAGCATACTTACCGCCAACGAGTCCGTAGAGTTCTGCCGAATGGCATCATGGAGAAAATTTGAGCCCTTGGTTTAAAAAGTCAGCAGTATTTAACTACCCCGGGCTAGCCAAACTTGAACTGAGGGGGAGGGTTGACTTAGCACTCTGGATTTCACCAATTGAGTCAAATGCGTCTGGGTTCCAAAGGGTTAAGGTAATGCTTAAAGTTTTTTTTAATGTTCTATAGGTTCTTGATTTGTTACGTTGATCTGCATTACATCTACATGTACAAATGTAGTATCATCAAATACTAATGTTGTTGTTCGTTGTCCAGAAGTCTTTGTGTTTGCTATTAAATGTAACAACTATGTTGGGGCTAACTATGTGGTCTTGGAATAGCCGTACATTGCCAAAGCTGAAGCAAAATATTATGCTTTGCAACTTATTTGTTTGGATTCAACTAGGGCATCATATGTCTGCTTGGTTATGTCCAGTTTCTTATGTCCCCATTTTGTAATTTTAACCAGTACTCAATGCTGAAATATAAACACTCGACCTTGGCACTCGACCTTAGCTGCTTCGGGAGGTAAATATCCACCACTATTCACCAACACTGAGGTGAAAATTGTTTTAGTATATACCACACATTAGTGATCATTAGTGAATAGCCAGCACCAAATTATATTTTCTGTGAAATGGACAAAAACTCACATGAGGTGATCACTGCTTCGCTTGGAGGTGAATATGAAATCATACTCACTGTTTGATTAACCAATCAGAGCGTGCGTAAAGCACTATTCAATGGTGTGGTACAGTTACAGAAACATGTTCATATATAGCCTAGTACATATACAGTGTATATATGTATACGTTCTGAAAGTACATGTAGTTGACTTTGTATCTTCATGATTTTTAAGATCTTGTTAATCAACTGCAAAGCAAAGTGCTTTATTTTCGGACTCTTACCATTAGAAACTTCATTTCCAGTATATGTAGATAAATTTGTAGGTGTAGTTGGTTGTGGTGGTGGAGTGTGTCCGCCGTGAAGGGCTTGCTGGTGAGAAACTCTCTTTCTCAAGTCAAGTTTTGGTTTGGAGGCGCCAGATTTGTTCCCAGAAAAGGCAAATGTCGGTGGATCATTCCATCCTCTTGGGGAATCACTATTATACGCTAGAACTGAACTTGTAGAAGCTGTTGAAAGGAGAGCCATTAAATTAAAACAATATATAAATACCCCAGATCCATATTTTTATACTGACAACCGAACACTAGACGCCAAAAATCGAGTCGGAGTCCTGTATTCCTGTAATCAATATTCAACACCCAAATATATTTTATTATGGCGTTGCTGCGGTGTTTTTTCATTCTTTAAACCCGTGTTTATCGATCCCAACAACGAAGAATAGTTTCCCAATGATCTAGAACTCACAAGCGTACAGTATGACGTAAACTGAAATGGTTGACGCTGATCAACAATGAGAACCAAGCTGCTTTGAACACGTAAGGTTTTATCACACTAAAATAACATCACTACCGATCAAAATTCGACACGAAATAGAATGAAATACATTGAAATGCTTCTAAAAATGGGATTTACAAGATATATATAATAGACCTTGGGTATAAGAAAACATGAAAAACGTTGTTTTGTATCGAAACTGGCGATTATTGTGAGACTACAATTTCGAGTCAATTCAGCACCAGTTTCCGCCATGACACTTTTAGGTTTTCTGATTATGCCACCAACCTCGGCGAGTGTACGCGACCAACATTGCTCGATTTCCCTCAGAGAATCTCACAAAGCACACAGAATGAAAGACTGATGCCTGAAGTGTTTAGAAATAAAGTAAATCTTACCGTTTTGAACCGGATCAACCGGCATTTTGCGATCATAACTTGTGTAATCACAGTCTGACGTGTCACGGCCTTGGAGCTGCGCTGCGGCGATGCCCATCGCGCCCTTCTTACGTCATTCCCGAACAGGAAATCGGAAGCACGAACATTACGCGGACGGGAAGTCCTACTTCGGGGAAACTTCGGTGATCTTTCGTCTTCTCAGAAGACCCTGGGAACGAGGTTGAGGGAAAAATCCTTGTTTTGTCAAAGATCTCCACATTTTCATTGAATTTACGTTCAATATAGCCAGAATACCATAGTTTTTGTCTGATTTCATTCGTCTTCTTTAATCCTATTCTTGTTCCAGTCGATATATGCTCGTCGTAACTATAAATTGTCGATTAAAACACGGAAAGAGCCGACCAATCGCATTTCAGTAGTCGATAATATATCGTTCGAAAAGCCGAAGGCAAACCCCGCGTTCGTGGCGCTGATTGCTCCATATGTCAGCGAACATCTCTTTCCTCTTCGGAAATATCTGCAGTTGTGTGACTTGTCGTAACTCGAAAAACATGGAAATGCAGGGATAAAGGGCTAATTATTATTCTTCGAGATAAACTTCCGATGTTGCGTCCTGGTTTGGCGTTTTTTGTCCTGTTGGTTTTTCAAGATTCGCGCCATGGACATGGGTTCGGCCAAACGTTACTTGGTAAGTTTTGAACGTGCATTTTAGTTATTTATTTTCTTTTCCTGTCCGACATTCTCCGTCAAAAGATCGCAATACGTTTGTGCATCGATATTCCTTCGATAAATTAGTTAATGGTTTAGTATTTTTCGTTGTGGTCTCTCATTCTTGTCCCGTGATCAAGTTAAGAATATTTTTATTCCTCCAAATTTAAAAAAATATAAGCTTATATTTAGCCATTGCTCGGCGCTCGAGCAAATATATTAAAGTAGTAACTTTATAACTTTATAAGAATGTAAGTTGTAGCAATTTTTCAAGAATGTCTATGAATGTAAGTACAGCAAGATTTGTTTTAATTTTAGGATTTTATTAAGCCATGATTTTCTCTATTATAAATTTGAAAATCGCCTTCCTTCCAAGTTTGTCACTGACAATTTTTTTGTCAAAATGCTATATTTTTCAGAATAATACAATAATACATCGAATGCCGTGTATTCTTCCAAATATTACTCAATGTTTCTTAACTATAAAACCAATTATACATATGTAATATGTTAATGATTTTATACACAAGTGTTCCTCTTAATGCCCCCTGAACCCCCCAAGCCCAAGGCCAAGAAAGATTATTAGAAGTCCAAAATCCCAAGTTTTCCACAGAGTACTTGTGTATCAGACCTCTAAATGCTTCTCATTGGATATATTACTCTGTTCTGTTCTACATGTTATGTTAGCATATACAAAACGTACCTTTAAAATGGTTGCATCACCATGCATGACTTAAACTTGAACCTTTATTTAATGCAACAGATGGTCAGAGCTGGGTTTGGACAAATTAAATGCATAATTTACAGACATAAAACGTATTTTTTTAATTCAAAGCTGATGCTAAAAGTGCCAGTAAACTATTTTGGCCAAAAGATTGAGCTGTAGACTATAATATTTTAAGGTACTTTCACATCAGTTTTTCAGTTCTGTGTACATTATAGTCAAAATATAGAGGAGTTCACAAAACTAAAGATCTGTGGTAAAAGGTTTTGTTTATACAATTTCAAGACTATAAGCATCCTTGAGATGAATGATTCAGCCGGTGATTCAGTTTGGTGTTTTCTCACATATTTGCAATTGGTTGTTAAAAGCCATGATCAAATTACATGTACAAGCAAACATAAGAGAAACTTAAACCAGATTGTATCGTTTCCAAGATGTCTTAACTGCCCTCAGATTTAATCAGCAAAATCTTTTAAGACACATCTTTAGTTTGGGGAGTCAAACTGTTTCAGAAATAGAATTTTGGGCAAAATATTTCACATCAGATTCTTATACAAACACTATATTTTCCACCATGTTTAATTGCCCCAATTATCCAGTGTGCAGATTGGAATGTGACTCTGTTTATTTCAACAATAATCTCAAAGATAGGGCTACTGTATATAGCAAAAACAGGTAACAGATAAATTAAATACATGTACACATGTAGAAAACAGCTAGCCCACCCTGTAGTTGTTTTTAAGTGCCAAGGAACAAAGAAAAAACAATTTGCATGCATCAATTAGCTGCCATCCCAATAAAATGGTTTGTTTACCATCACCTGTCCAACCCAATTTTTAATATGGAAATTAAGTAAAAAAAAGATTGAAGAATAATATTGAAGGGCATAAGTTCCTCCTGATCACATTCTCAGTTATCCTTCACATTCTTTGTTTTCTAACTAAAGGGGGAATTTAGAACGTGATCAGGAGTCACTTATGCCCTTGTTGAACACACCCATTCAATTTCATAACTACATGTACACCTCTTTTCCGAGCTCACGATCTACATATATGTAAATTTTAGTGAATGCACATGCAACCAGTCGATGAAAAAGTAGTTTAGGAATACAGAAAGTTTTAATGGGAGTCTTCAAGCTGACATAGCAATCAAGCTTTACTTGGTTCCAGAATCCCTAACATTGTTTATTTTCTCTCTTTTTTTTGGCCTAACCAACCAACCAACTCACCATCACGAGAGGGCGATGGTAAAACAAAACGTTTAATTTAAGTTGATGTGAAAAAAGCAGTAGTCTTACATGAATTGTACATAAATTTTCTTTAGCCAAAAGATGTTGATGTATCTATGGACATGCATATTTTATATATATATATATCATATATATATATGACTGCTTTTTATCACTGGCTCATAAAATTATGGCCTGATTTCTTTATTGGACTGATTACCTCAAATTTGACCACTATTTGATTATAATTCATTCAAATGTTTTTCAAATTTAAGAGAACTCAATATTATTCTACAAATTCTACATAATCCCAATTATGTATTTTCTGATATAGATTTTTAGTTATTTGCTATAAAATTTGTCATGCATGCATCTTATTCATAAAATAATCAACTTTCGTTGGAGTAACTGGCTTTAGTATTCGTTCTTCGTTTGAGCTTTGGATCATTGGCTGATATTCCTGAATATGTTATTTCTGTTTGCTCTTAGCTGTTTGCTGATGCTGGGACATAATCATCATAAGTATAATTCCCACATACTGTTGGTTCAGCTGCAGCAAAATAGAAGATAGTTTATTGGGATGATATCAATCTAAGTACTGCATTTTTGTTTCTTACTTGGGACCTGTTATAAATATATAACTTAATTCCATTGTAGATTGACAGCTATAAGTTTCAGAATTGATGATCCATACATGTAGCTTAAATGCCATTGATATAAATAATTTATTGTTGGCTGTGATGGACAGAAGCTAATACCAGTTAATTGGTTTAAAAGCTACAAAAGCACTACTAACAGTGTATACTTAAGCTTGCTTTAAAGGGGAACTGAACCCTAGCTAAAATCAATCCAATGTCTATACAAATGTATGTGAAATAATTAGGTTCTGCTATTTTATTTTGCTGTGTTGCGCGTCTAGGAAGAGAAATCCAAAAACCTTCCTCACAGCCTCTGCTATGTACAGAAGGCTCAAGTCTTGTAATTTGTGATGTGACAGGTACAGGGAATAAATTAGTTTTGCCATGCTGTACCTGACATTGAATAGCAGCTAGACTAATGGCTTCTAATTACGGCCCATTCTGTTTTCTTTGTGCTGGAGGTGTGATTGTTTTTTCTTGGTATGTGTGCTGTACGATATGGGAAAATTTGCAGTGAAATGAGCCACCATACGATATAGATTTGTCAGTGGAAAATCGAACTTGGAGACAAATGTTCTCCTCATACATTGTAGCTGTGCAACACAGAAAAATAAAAAAAGCAGAACTTATTTCTTTCAAATACATCTTTGTATAGACATTGGGTTGATTTTAGGGTTCAGTTCTCCTTTAACCCTTTGAGCCCCGTGGGCTTTTAACTGATTTTTGGCTCATTCTAGACTGCAACAAACCCTCCCCCCCTAAGAAAGCTGCAGTCACTGTTACCATGGAATTTTCATCTGACCAACAATACTGGGGGCTCAAAGTTTTTTGTCGGCCATTTTGGATACGTTGACGTCGCATTGCTATGGAGCTGGAGGGAAGTTTGTTTGGGGGAAAACAGAATTTAAGGCTTTTTAAAGCCTTTTTCACCATTTATAGAGTGCTGGAGGACATCATTAAGTCTGATGAGAGCTTCAATCAGCACTTTCTCAAAGAACCGAGTTTGTGCCAGTTTATTGTGACAGAGAAAGAGCCTTATTTCCCACTCGTGAATGGGCCAGGACGTCTTCCGTCACTTTAGCGTGGGCTTTATAAATGGGAGTCTGGAGCCACCTATCATAGCTTTTTTGGAATATTGGACAATATTTACTTGCCATTGATTCCAATATGAAGGTATTAGGTCGAAATGGCTTTAGACTTAGTATATATTTTGAAGAATGAAGATGGGGGAAGGGCCATGCCGCTGTTTGGTAGGATTTCCCGGCATGCTTTGCGGTCATTATGGATGGATTTAGCTTGTTGTGAAGTGCTTGTGGACAGAATGGCTTGGTGCTGGGCAAGTTTAGGTGTTGGGAGACAGAAAGTGAGGTTAGTGCAAACATGAAACTCTAAATTTTATGTAAAATATGTATTTTTGTGAGAAAATTTAGAATCTGAGGGGAAATATTTTTTTCTGTAACTGTCATTTTAGTCCCTTTTTCTGAAGTGAAATAATGTCAACTATAGTTAACTTATGCAAAGAAAGGGGGATTTAGATGAAATTATTCATTTTTAATATGCCTAATGCAGTTCAATAGGATCATTGGTCTATACATTAAGGTGTGTGGGAATCTCAGGGCATTGCTCTTTGAACTTAGTCAGATTTATACCCTCAAAGCAAGTAACCAGTAATAGTGCCATATGGCACTCTTGGGGCTCAAAGGGTTAATACATTTTATCATAAAAATCGAAATCTTGGTTATTTTCATTTAAAATCACTACATTGAATCCACACATGGAGATAATTGTTTGCAGCAAGTTTCAATGTGTAACTATTTTCCAGACAGGAGCTAGGAGCAGAAATCAAATGCACTTCTGTCTCAGTTGGTTGTCTATTTTTAAGAACCAAGGCCTAATGTATGGGGGGTGGTCAAATACTAAACTTTATCAAAATGAGTTGCGATAACCACTAGATATGTATATTTCTGTTGTGGTGATCTTATTTTAATGGACATATTGGTATACATTCCACCATGTGACTTACCACGCCCATTTCTATGCCACACTTGCAGAATTGCATTTAATTCATAAATAAATAGTAAAAAATATTCTCCTTTCCAGAATATAGTGTTAACCACCATCAAATTGGCATTATTTGACAACAGTCCATGCAAACATTCAGTAAAAAAAAATGTAGCGCAAACGGCAAAGGCCACACAACATGCCTGGTGTTTTGTTTAACCCTTTGAGCCCCGTGGGCTTTTAACTGATTTTTGGCTCATTCTAGACTGCAACAAACCCTCCCCCCCTAAGAAAGCTGCAGTCACTGTTACCATGGAATTTTCATCTGACCAACAATACTGGGGGCTCAAAGTTTTTTGTCGGCCATTTTGGATACGTTGACGTCGCATTGCTATGGAGCTGGAGGGAAGTTTGTTTGGGGGAAAACAGAATTTAAGGCTTTTTAAAGCCTTTTTCACCATTTATAGAGTGCTGGAGGACATCATTAAGTCTGATGAGAGCTTCAATCAGCACTTTCTCAAAGAACCGAGTTTGTGCCAGTTTATTGTGACAGAGAAAGAGCCTTATTTCCCACTCGTGAATGGGCCAGGACGTCTTCCGTCACTTTAGCGTGGGCTTTATAAATGGGAGTCTGGAGCCACCTATCATAGCTTTTTTGGAATATTGGACAATATTTACTTGCCATTGATTCCAATATGAAGGTATTAGGTCGAAATGGCTTTAGACTTAGTATATATTTTGAAGAATGAAGATGGGGGAAGGGCCATGCCGCTGTTTGGTAGGATTTCCCGGCATGCTTTGCGGTCATTATGGATGGATTTAGCTTGTTGTGAAGTGCTTGTGGACAGAATGGCTTGGTGCTGGGCAAGTTTAGGTGTTGGGAGACAGAAAGTGAGGTTAGTGCAAACATGAAACTCTAAATTTTATGTAAAATATGTATTTTTGTGAGAAAATTTAGAATCTGAGGGGAAATATTTTTTTCTGTAACTGTCATTTTAGTCCCTTTTTCTGAAGTGAAATAATGTCAACTATAGTTAACTTATGCAAAGAAAGGGGGATTTAGATGAAATTATTCATTTTTAATATGCCTAATGCAGTTCAATAGGATCATTGGTCTATACATTAAGGTGTGTGGGAATCTCAGGGCATTGCTCTTTGAACTTAGTCAGATTTATACCCTCAAAGCAAGTAACCAGTAATAGTGCCATATGGCACTCTTGGGGCTCAAAGGGTTAAACAGAAGATGGCTGAGTCATCTACTAGCTGTTATTCAGTACTGTACAGGTATGTTGAGTACTCGTACAGTATGTGTGCAGGGGTTTAAAAACAAAATAGATGACTCAAAGACAAAAGTAGCTTATAGATGGCTTGAATTGATCATTTAATATTTCAAAATGCATCCCTGTGTGGCTTCTAATAGGCCTTTTGCAGCTAACAGTCACATGTTGATTTATCACTTCAATATAACCAATGAATTATTGCACTTGTGTTCCCATGGAATGTTCCCATGGAAATCAATCTTTATAACACAGTTTTAGAAAAGTCTGAATTTCTAACGAGACCTGAAACAACCATGCATGGGGGCTGATCAAAGCCAGGTCCCGGCTAATCCACAGATCGAATTGGAATTTAGCGTGTTGGTTTTTGCGGAGAGAGGAAAACCGGAGAACCCGGAGAAAAACCCTCGGAGCAATTAAGGGCGAGATATCACCAAACTCAACTCACATATGGCGCTGCATCCGGGAATCGAACCTGGGCCACAGATGAGAGGTGAAGTGCTTAACCACTGCCCCACCCCGGCCCCGGAAAGATGGACAATCGATTGGAGATGGAAAATAGCATTAATTTTTACAAACAGGTTTTGCTTCTAATTAACACTACCAATCTTGTACAAATGCCTAAATAAAAATAATATAATAATAATAATAAATGAAGTAAGTTTCTTTTTGCCATCCAGTACAACCAAGTACAATTTTACAGTACTGTGGCATACTAGTGGACTATCACTATAAGTTCGAGCAATGTCATACTACCCCGGCGCATGTACATTAATTTTTTTTACCTGGCAATATCAGTATAAATTTGTAAGATTTTCTTATAAATGCAGTGTTTACCTATCTTTATTTTTTCCTTAATGCTATTCTAGATCTTATCTTACAATGTCAAGCAATACAATTCTGAGTTTTTGTGTTGTATATACATGTATATATATATAAATTAACTACATCTACATTTTTACATGCATATATGCTAGATGAATGCATGACTGTATTGCTAGCAAAATTTAAAGCAGAATTCCTTTTTTACTGAAAAAGTTATTTTGAAATCTCCTTTCATGGTTATTGGTTGCTTTAAACTCATAAATTCACCAGTGGCAAGTTCCCCTACTAATTATGTTCTCTATGTGTCATTAATTTTGCAAGCATTATTAGCAATAAATGCAGAAAAGTGATTGCTAGATGTAATAGGTAAACAATTAAAAATGCTAATTATTCTTGATAAAGTGTGGGCTGAATAACTTTCAAGATACAGAATAATATGCTAGTAATAGAAATCACAGTGGTGGTTCTTTTCTTTTTCTTTACGACAATTGCCACCCGAGAAGTGTTTATTCGGGTTAGATCTTTAGATGAGATATTCATTATGAGTCAGTACTATATTTTGAGTTTTGTGAGATTAATTATGAGTTTAATTAATTATGAGTTTAATTAATTATGAGTTTAATTATTTTAATTCCTTGAGCACAAATTAAAAGCCTAACACTGTTAAAGGACAATATTTAAAGTGCATATGAGCCTTTGTGCAATTTTCATAGCTATGAACCTCAGGAAAGTTTTGTGTACCCCTGTGAAGAAATTTTTGGTTTACAGAATACTCTATCTTCTACGCTTGTTTGAAATCGTGGAAGCGTGACCTTTCCTGACCCATGACCGCGTATGTAAAAGCCTGGGCCGATACCTCGGTAGACGTCATTTAATTAATTCAACTTTGCAACAATTTGAATAAAAACTTACAATTTTCACTAATATGACTTTTTCCTTTACTAACAGCTCATAAACTGTGTATATTATCTAAAAATCAATGTTGTTGTGATAGAAAGGTGCCATGGAGAATAATGCATTAATGAGATGACGTCGACTGAGGTATCGACCCAGGCTTTTACTTACGCGGTCATGGGTCAGGAAAGGTCACATTTCCACGATTTCAAACATGCGTAGAAGATAGCAGTATTCTCTGTAAACCAAAAATTTCTTCACAGGAGTGCTCAAAACTTTTCTGAGATTCATAGCTATGAAAATTGCAGGAAGGCTCATATGCACTTTAACTGAAATATTTGCATGTCAGTCACCAATCACATGCAATCTTTTTTATTAAATATTTCAAGCTGCTTATAAACAAATTATCTTCTTCCAAAAGCCATGGATACTGCTAATTATAAAACTCTGCTGACATCAACATACACATCACACAAACAGACCAGTATATTTCTTTTTACCACATTTGCCGGTAATCTCGCAATCTGATTGGTCGATGTGCTGTGGTAAATGAGAGCATCCAGACAACGGTGCTGATGTGAGAAAGTTACATACATGTACGATGCTGGCTCTTTCAAAGCTGTCACGCTTTGTCATGCTTTGTAACAAAACTTCCTTGTACATGTATGTTTTCTAACATTTCCTCTGGTTTTCTGTGGTGTGGATCGACTCTTATTTACCATGATTTATGTCATCACATGGTCAAAATTTGTTCTGGACTCACAATTAAGGCATACTAAACAATTTACATGCATGATCACACAGTTCTCATAATAAAAGTAATATATTTCTAGATGTTACAAATGTATGTCTTTCCTTTTCACCTTAACTACACATATATCTAGGCACAAAAGTTACACTGGTTGTGTTACAAACAAACAAATGTAAGCTAGGCTAATTTTCCTCGAGTATCTGTGGTGATCAAATTATTGCTACGTACAGTACATAAATTACGTGCTTGTGCTACAAGTGCAAGAATTCTAAAACCTTTAAATTATGAAAATATGCAGTGGCGAACACAGCCCAATTTAGTGATAGATTTTCATAGAACATGTGCGAACAATCTCAAGTTAAGAAATAGAAAACGTTTTCCATGTTCCCATAGAGTTATAGAAACACAAGTGGAATATTATATTGTTGGGTAAACATACTACAATGTACTTAGGTCGTTCTTCCACTAAGGCTATTCTTCCACCGAGGTCTTCAATAATTATTATAATCTGGCATTATTGTAATTATCTTATACTTAATAATAAGTTTTTTGTTGGTGTGATCATGCATGCTATTTGTAACCTAAGAGACCATTTTTGTTTCATATGGTATGCTGTCATATGATACCATAATGAGTGTTAAAGAGGGACATTAATTTTATTGTTAACTACTCTTAAATAATAATATATTATGTCTATCATTTGTAATTGATGGTTTTTGATATTTAGCTTTTAGTGGCTTTTGATGTATATTTGCATTTTCTCTACATAAATTATATAGACAAGTTGCACAGATGAGCTGAATGTCAGTCCTCGATGGAGGTTCTTGCAGGGGATTCTTTTTTGATGCTAAATACGTTTAGCAAATTCCCTAGCATGAGCCTCCACTCAGGGCTCATTCCAGCTCATCCATGGGAACATGCAACTTAATTGCCTATTAATAGCCCATTTTCCCCGGCAAACATTGGTGCAGTCTATCCAGCAGACTTAAAGTGCCTGACTGAGTGTAACCTTTTTACAATTTTTATAGCTTACAAACCTCCGAAAAGTTTTGAGCCTGGGTCGAATTGTGGGAATTGTGTTTAGACGTCATCTCATCAATGCATTATTCTCCATGGCGCCTTTCTATCTCAATAACATCGATGCATAGAAAATATACACAGTTTGTGAGTTGTTAGACTTTTAAGTAAAGAAAAAAGTCATTTTAGTCAACGTGTTAAGTATTTCTTCAAATGATTGCAAAACCAAATTGGTTATATGACGTCAAGATGACGTCTATACGGGTATCAACCCAGGCTTTTACTTATGTGGTCATGGGTCAGAAAAGTATTCACTGTAAACCAAAACTTTCTTCACAGAAGTACTCAAAACTTTTTGAAGGTTCATACATGTAAGCTATAAAAATTGCAAAAATGCTATAGGCACTTTAAGCCAGCTACCAACAATAATTAGCAGCAGCTATGCAGATGATCGCTGGCTAGTAAATGTGAAACATAAAGCCAGAGTTGTAGATTATGGCACAAAAACACTGGCTATTTAATTTTCAGTTGTCCAGCAACTTAAAAGCTTAATGACAGCCCTGACTAGTTTAAAAAGTGATCAACTACTGCTGCAATGCTTAAAAAAAATATTTCATTTTAAGTACATATTTATTTTATATGTAGCTTCATTCTGGTATTATTAGGTTCTTGGTGATGGGAGGTGTTTGTGTGTGCAGCTGCAGTAAGGGCATAAAAAATAACACATGTACCAGTAATACATACATGTAACTAAGAAAACTACTGGTACATTAGACTTTCTCAAAGACCTCCGCTCACTTTTTTTGCAATTTGGGTTGGTGCGGGACAAGAGACTTTTCATTTTTGTCTTGTACCAATTGAAAATGATACCAACAGATTTTTTGGTCTGTGAATATATTATAAAAATAGACAATCAAAACAGCTTTAGTTCACAATGACCCATCAATCATTATTATCAAGTCTGTAGATTTGTGCGAAGACAACCAAAGATGCCACACTTTGTCTATATCCACCCTGTTTGGCCCCAGCCTGATACATCATCTCTGCCAAAAAAAATTTCACTAAACAAATTTAATCCCTGCAAGGGAAACAAGTCGACCACTCATCACTTTGTTGCTCATATAAATGCTTGCTTTGCTCACCTGTCATCAGGATAAAAACTTTCGCTCGCCTGGAAAAAAAATGTGATCGACTTGTGGCATTTAGTCTACTGGTACTGACATGTACACTAATAAAATCTTGAAAAATCATTATAAAATTATTATTGTTTTTTTTTCCATTGTCAAGAGGTTTTAGTTTTTTTTACATTGTCTGGCTAATGGTTCAAAGGTTCATTTATTCCACACACACAAATAAAAAGGTATAGACATCAGAATATAGAGAGTGAAGATACAAGAGATACAGTATAACTCAGAAATATATTTCATATAATATTTTGTCAAAATAATTATATAGTCTTTGTTTTTGACATACATGTAGTGCCTATAATATTGCATGTACATGTTTTATATGCACACTCCAGGTGCAAGCATGTATACTGCCTTGTACAAAATGTATATATGTTGTAGCTGGTATTTTTTTCAGTTTTATACCTACTTTTATGTAATTCCTTACCTACTGGTTAGGCATAAAATTAATACAAAATTGTGTATTTAGTTTATAAAAAACATACTCCAAGGGAGCTATCTACTATATAGATACATGTATACATTTTTATGTACTAGGCATTGTTGTCAGACAATTCTTTGAAATTATAAGCTACATGTACATGTACACAAGACAGTACATTAAACCAGTTCAGGCTGAGGTTTGTTACAACATTTTCGGTTCATGTTTTTTTTTTCTTCACTCACAGGGGATCCATTTGTCTGAATGGCAGAGCAGTCTGTTATATATTGTTCCATCCTCATGAAAACTAAAGGTTCCTTCGTAACGGTTACCATAAATGTTTAAAACTAACTTGATGCCAATAAATTTCTTACTAAGTGGCAAAGTAGACCACATAATTTTACAAAGATCAATCAGTTCTCTTTTGACGGCTGCTCACATTCTCAAGAGCATAGTCTCTTTTCACATGTCAGTATTCTAAACTGAGATAATTTTAAACTCATTGTTTTCAGTTGCCAGTTGGTCACTAAAGATGGTAGCTATAGGACACAAGGGTTTATAATTCATACCTTTTGCTGCTTTTTTAAAATCTAATATAAGTCAGATGTACCAGCTGTTATAAATATTGGATCAGTGAGTCACTTTCATTCTTTGTTTAGAGCAAGTACACTCACCAAATTGGCAAATGTCTTCTAAGAACATTGTCTACATCACCAGTGTGAATACCAAGTGGTCATGTCAAGTGGAATGGTTACATCTCAACAATTTTCATCCTAATCTCACTACAAATTTTATATGTTTTGAGATTTTTCTTGTATTATTGTTTGGAGGTTGGTAGCAGAAAGAACTGAGGAATGTTTATTTTGACTTGTGTACATGTAGTACAGGATTGTATTGAGCAGATTTCATCTGAGTGGGAAAAACTATGGCATGTGTCCCGAGCCTTGCCATTAAACCATACTGTCTGTAACTTACAGTACCGTAACTCTGTAATTTAATTGGATCAGCAGGACCAAAACAATAGGAAAACCATTTCAATGTCACTGCATGCCGCATACAGTATAACCAATGCCATATATTGCAGACAGCTGTAGTTTGTTCCACCCATACAGAATTTGCTCTACTATATGCTAACTGAATCTGATGTACTAGCTTTTGTTATTTGTGTACAGATAGCAGCAGACTTGATGAGAATGAGACTTTAAACTTTGAGGCCATTAGTAACATCCATTTACACCTTGATGACGACAAGAATGGGAAAGTTGATATCAGTGAATCGGACGAGGTATGTTTTAGCATATTAGGCTTTTTAATCATGAATGCTTTAGCTCTTGGCACAACAAATAAGTGAAGGAAATCAACAGCTGACGTAATACTCAGGCTGCATAAACAGGGCTGAGTATGAAGACCATTTAAAATCTTAGACACCATCTATATGATTGTACAAATGTACAGTCATGTATCTAGGCAGTATAATAATATTGGAGTGGAATAACTGTATTTTAAATGTACAATGTAGCAGAGAACTTGCACAATGAGATACATTTGTAGCTGCATTAATTTAGGCCTTGCAGTCTCGATAATCAGATGTATCTACTTTTTGAAACAATTAGCAGACAGACTAGTAGGTATTCATAAAAGTATAAAGTCCAGCATAAATGAAGCTGCTTCCAATTCCTTCCAAAAGCTGGGAAAATGGTCATATCATAATACATGTAGCTGTCCTCCTGGCCATCTTATAAATATCACATTTTACCAGAGACCTTGTGTCTGTGTGATTGCATGCAGACTACGTGAAAATTGTACATGTAATTACATGTTTTCCTTGGATAAACGTAAGTTTCCAAAGAGCAGGAAGCTTAGTCTCTCTCTAGCGCCATCAGCAGCCATCGTTATTGCATCACCTCCCAGCCATTTGCTAGCACATTTAACCTGACTTTTGCCCCATGCCTTGACAATGACTTTGTACAGTCAAATAACCAATCACAGTGTTGAATTTGTTGTGCATGTGGGCATGTGACTTGACTACTGCACGTTAATTGTGCCCACCAATGGTCACCCAGCTCTAGTCAAGTAAGTTTCTCATCCTCCTCCCCACAGAAGTTCTATACTGACAATACTACCGGTAATTATTACAAGTAGCAGTGTCACTTTGTTTCTTGTGTAAACCAAATTCTGTTGTTGTCAGTAACGGTGAGGATAAAAACTGTGCTCTCCCTCAACTGTCACAGATCTACTGCCAGTAAAGGTGTGCAATTTAACCTGAGTACAGGTTTAGACCTCCGCCACATTGTCCCAACCTGTGTGTATGTTATCATTCCCCCTCACAATTTCTTCCGGCATAATCATGTAAAGTCATTAAACTGCATAAAAACGAGGCAAACAGTGACTGAGCAACGCTACGAGAATCAGAGTACTGTAGACAGAAATACAGGAAATGAGCCAGGCTGTGCCATTTCCACTTTAAAAATAAGGGCTAATTCAGCTTTCAAAATAAATGTTAATGCTAAGTACACAATGTGCATGTATGTTAATATTGAATGTTTTGAAAAAATACAATAACTGTCAAATTGTCCCACTTTGTCCGCTTCCAAAGGAAATTATATGCCAGATCACTTGCAAAAGGGCCAAATTGTCCCTTCTGGCTCAATCTCTGGAAATATTTTACGATTATACAGCAAATTTCTCGATTTGTCTTAAGATAATTCCCTTGTTTGGCTTATATTTTTATGGACGTGCCATGGTTTGCCTTGTTTGCATGAGCACTTGACATGAGATCCAAAATGGTGGAGGAACTGTGAAACAGGACTATATTATTGATTAGCAGAGCTGCATCTTTGTAAATTTTTATTTTTGTTTCATTTTTTATGTAGTTCATGCGAGATGAGCTGAAACTCACAGATGAAATTCGGCATCATCATTTCCATGGTAATGATACCTTGATATCAGTCGAAGAACTGTGGAAAAGCTGGGTAATGAGTGAAGGTAAGCACCAATCATTAATAATGCTAAGTACACAATGTATATATGTATATTGAATGTTTTGATTGAACATTAGTTAAGTGTACATAATGGGGTGGGGTAACAATAGTTTGTTAAATACAAACTATTTCGAACATACAGTCCCTGTCAAAAGTTTTTCAACCGTATACGGTACCGTATGTGCTTCGGTAAAACAAAGATTCGGTAACCACATGTGGTAGATTTCGTTCGGTAAACTCCATTCGTTTTAAGACCGAATTCGTTTTACTGAAAGTGGTAGAGTCACCGATTTCGTTTTACTGAAAGTGGTTCGGTCACCGATTGTGTTTTAACGAAAGTGGTTCGGTCACCGATTGTGTTTTAACAAAAGTGGTTCGGTCACCGATTGTGTTTTAACGAAAGTGGTTCAGTCACCGATTTCGTTTTACCGAAAGTGGTTCAGTCACCGATTTCGCTTCACCAAACATTGCAGGTCAAGACAGTCTACAAGTTGTTACTTGTACATGTACATTTGTAGTTCACTGCTTGCGACTAAAGTGATTTTTACAACGTTAAAACTGAAAATGCTGAAGTTTAGATTTCAAAAATGATATCTCGTTTTGTCTTCTTTGAAACGATATATCAAATTGTCGGCGAAGCGTCAGGTCGGTGTCCTGGTGCGATCTACATTTTTCTACATTACATCTACATTTTATTTTGTTCATTCCAAAAATATATACATGATAGACTGGCCCGCAGGTAGCATTAACTAATCTAGGCGGGCCATGTAATTAACAAATTACAAACAGGTATGATAACTTAATGAAGAGAGATATATAAGGGGAGAGAAAGAAGAATAAATAAGTGAGTAAATAAATAAATAAATGAGTGAATTTGAGAAATAATTAATTATGTACATGAAGCAAATTCTAACAATTATGTACCTATTTTTTATACTTAAATGATTTGAGTTTTGAAATAATAATGGGTGTGTCAATATAAGCATCTTCTTTCTTAAGAATGTCAAATAGTATTTTGTGAAATTCTCGTTTGAATGCCTTTTTTGATAGTTGTCTAAAATCGCATGGTATCTCATTCCACAGTCTAGCGCCAATTCTTGAGAATCAAAGCTTTTTTTTGTACTTCAAGTCTCGAACCTTTAATGTAGAAATTTTTAGATGTAGAGGATCGTGTATTATAAGAGTGGATACTGGAAGTTTTCAAAAATAAATTTAAGATATTTATTGGTGCTAAATTGTTGGTAATATCATACATTAAATTAGATACTGACTCACAATATAAAAAATTCAGTGGCAAAATATTTGCATCAATAAATAAGGGAACTGCATGCTCATTTCTGTTGGCAAAATACATAAAGCAGAGTGCTCGCTTTTGGAGGATTAAAATTCTGTTAATGTCTGACTTACATGCCTGACCCCAAACAGTCAATCCATAAGTTAAATAAGGGGCAATTAAGGACTAGTAAATATTCAAAAGGGTTTTACTGTTTTACTTATTTTAGTTGCGATATAATCAATATGGTGTTTCCAAGAAAGATTTTTGTCAATTAAGACTCCAAGGTATTTTACATACTCTTTACATTCGAGGAGAACATTCTTATTTTTTTCATTATCAAATATACCAATATTAGGCTGGTGTGTGAGTTTGTTTTGATATGGACTAAAAATGACAAAAAAAGATATGTTAAGGGTTAATTTATTTGAGGTTAGCCAATTATATACTTTGTTTAACTCACTATTTACTATCAGTTCTAGAGACTTTTGTCAGCGTAAAGTATATTAGTATCATCAGCAAAAAGATAAAAACTGAATTTATCAGAACAATTTTGAATGTCATAGATATATAATAAAAAGAGCAGCGGGCCTAGGACAGACCCTTGGGGTACACCACAAACCGTTTCAGTTTTGTTGGATTTATGCGCACCAATTTGTGTTGTTTGAGTTCGGCCTTGAAGATAGGTAGAAAACCATTTGTTTATAACTCCACGAAAACCGTAATGGTTAAGTTTACCGTCCCCGGCGAGCAAAATACTATGGTCGACTGTGTCAAATGCTTTTTTTAGATCTATAAATACTCCACACGAAAATAAACGTTTATCCATGTTGGTTTGTATAGCGTTAACAATATCAAGAATTGCATGTTGCGTTGAGTGTGCTTTGCGAAAGCCATATTGAGATGAATACAAAATATCCTTTTCCTCAATAAATGATTTCATTCTTTTGTACATCATTTTTTCAATTTTTTTATTAAAATTAGATAATAAAGATATTGGTCTATAATTATTAGCGATCATCAAAAAACTTATTTGTTTTGATCGTGATTTGTACCGAGAAAGCCGCAAAGTGGCTAAGAGCATTTCTCTCCTTCCTATTTCTTCTGATAACCTCACTGATAAACTGTACTGGAAAAAAAGGAACTGCTGTGAATATATAACCTTAAACTTACGCCACAAACTAACAACCGCCGTTCGTTCATAATCTAGCGGCAAACTTTTAAAGCGGGCCCCGCCAGTAAGCAATAATCAACAAACGAACTTTAGCTTCCGTAGTTTAACATTTACGAGAGATTCCTGCGTTGTTCAAGGTTCCGACCAAAAGCATTGCAAATGTTTGCGGATTCTGGAAAGGCATGTTTTAGAAATTAAAATATCAAGATTGTGCAATTGCAATCAGTCACACATGAACCTGTCAGTCTGAGTTTTGACAGGTCCTATGTTTGATCGATCGAGGACCTGAGACTTGTTTGTTTTACATCAGACCAATCGCTGCAGTCCGGTCTCACAGCAATTATAAACTACAATGCCAATCACAAATTGACGAAGTGATGAAGAAAAAAAGCTGAAATTGAAACTCAAGAAGATTCGGTCCGATCTCACGGCAAAATAACCAATAACGAATTAAAATATCCAAAATGGGTGTTTTTATTTGACAGAATGGACTCAAACCAGTTTTCGCATTAGGTGAAAACTGTTCAGACCGTAAATAAAATACAAAACTTTGAAAGCATTTGATTCAGTAGGAAGATATCAAGATAATTTTTGGTGTGATCTCAAAGCAAAACAAACACTGCTGTCAGAGCTCATTGATTATTCAAAAATGTCACACTTCTGTTCGAGCAATTTGAGCAAAATGACGGATCCCACGTTAAGTAAAAAGAATTCCAGAATATTCTATTTGGTAGACGTTTATCACTTGCCAGTATTAAAAGTTGAGAAACTTTCCCGCATTATTTAACTCTGCATTCTGCAATAAGATCACATGTTCCGCGAAGTTCGCGACATTCTTGTTGTGTCAAAAACCAGACAATTAGTTTCCACGGCTGAAAGCACATGTAAGCACCGAAAAGCTCAACATACAGCGTACGCAACGACTTTTAAAGAATCATGAAGGGATTGAGGGATAGATTAAAGTATGAAAGTACAGAAGTCTGTAAAGTTTATCAGATGAATAAAAACGCCGAACTTTACTACAACTAAACTAGAATTGATCTGACACGTACGTAGCGCCATATTTACATAACATGTTGACTATCCGAATTCATTTTACCGAAGGTGGTCGAATCACCGAATTCGTTTTACCGAAGGTGGTAGAGTCACCTAATTCGTTTTACTGAAGGTGGTAGAGTCACCGATTTCGTTTTACTGAAAGTGGTTCGGTGACCGATTGTGTTTTAACGAAAGTGGTTCGGTCACCGATTGTGTTTTAACGAAAGTGGTTCAGTTACCGATTTCGCTTCGCCACGTTTCGCCACGTTCATTTTACCGAAAGTGGTAAACACATGTGGCACATGTGGTTCGTACGGTGTGAAAAAGTTTTGACAGGGACTGTACATGTACTACATGTACATGTAGGAGTCTTTTATCAGGGGTTCCAAATATTGAGAAAAGAAATGAAACCAGAGATCGAGGCATAGCTTCGAGGGTTTTACCGCCTCCTGGTTACAGTGTACGTAGCTCAGTGGTTAATAAGCACCGGTCTGTCAAGTGGGAGGTTGTGGGTTTAAAGCCAGGCCGGACCAACACTCAGGGTCTTAAAATAACTGAGTAGAAGGTGCTGCCTTTACATAATACAGTATATGACTTTAAAACCTACTTAAGAATTTCATGGATGTTTCGTTGTTGTGGGATATACATCAAAATTATTTTAAAACTTCATGAATGTTTCAGGCTTGTATAGGTTTTACTTGCATATTTACATATACAAAGTCATGTAGTTTCTTTGTTTGACTTAAGTAATCAAACATCAATAAATATTGTTAATGATACTAAGACGGAATGTTAACAATTATGCGCTTGTTCTCGTGGGAGTACATGTATGTGTTTACAACCTAGCATGAAATTTGATGAAAACATTATAGTTTGCCGCTATACATGTAGTTGGCATCACAGACATGTGCAGTGTAAGGGCAGTGTGCAAAAAAAAAAAAAGGTCCCACATTGGAGAGACTGTCTGTATGCATCAAGACTGGTATTATACTTTGAAAGTGTAATACATGTACATGCATCAGGGTTAGAAAAAAAATCCTAGACCCACTAAATTGAAGGGGTCCGTGCAAGAACAACGTAAGTGACTTCTGATCAAATTCCAAATTCTTCTTGATATTCTTTGTTTTCTAAGAGAGAATTTAGAACTTGATCAAAAGTCACTTACGTTGTTCTTGCACGGACCCCTTCAATTGTACTTGCCTGAATCCTCTTCTCACTTGCCCAAACCATTTTCTTGGGATTCAAAAAGTATTGTCTCCTATCATTAAAATAATATTATCTACATCCCCCTCTCTGAAAAGAATGATACATAATTGGTAGGTATGATTCCAGCCATTTGCCACTTTGCTAGAGTAAGTTAAAGACAAAGCGAATTCAAAAACAAGTTACAACTTACACAAAGCTTTGTAGCCTCCTGAGACAGCAAAATGGGAGATTTTTTTCTCCTCTTTCATTTAAAAAGTAAAGCTGTCTAAAATTAAATGCAAAGACTAAAAATGAAAATTTGGTTCAGCCATATCACGAGAGGCGAAGTACGATAAAATCCCTCTTGACTGATAAATCATCGTTTCAGTATCCCCGTGTTCTGTAAATCAGATACAAGAGACAAAGAACAGATTTATGCTGCAATTAACGATTGCAAATCCATGAAGTTAAGTTCATGCATCCGGTTTGTAAATATAAAAGCAGCTGTCTGACAACTTGATTTTCTTTCTCTTCACTGGAAGCAATTCTTACCTGATTGCTTAGTTTTTTACAATAAAATCCCATTTCAGCAAACTGGTGCCAATCACTTCTCATTCATTTCGTTAGAGAAGAAAACTTTCCCGCTAGGCTTCCCGCCATGGAAACAGCATGATTAAGTATGCGGTATGTGATTGCTTGTCTTAATTATTTTTGTCTAAACCAATCAGAGTCCTGCGGCAAGATGACAACCTCTTGTCATGAAACAAGTTCAAGTTTCAATATAAATTATCCAAATAGTATGACATTTTTTTGGTTTTAAGAAATAAATCTACCCTTTGGAAATCTCATATGTAGTGAGGGGTATCATGTCTAGCACTCGCCCGATGCCGTTTAGCACTCATCCTGACGAGCAGATGAGTGGTTTCTTCGAACCCAGTGTGCATATATAATTAAGTCATGAATATGCAGTAGAATTGGATAGTTCATTTAGAATTTATATTAATTCTGTAGCAACTGTTGTATTTTATCACAAACAGTTCACAACTGGACCAGTGCTCAGGTAGTGAACTGGCTAGTGGATTATGTACACCTTCCTCAGTATGTGGATATATTCCGAGACACTGGTATTAACGGCACCATGCTACCAAGGTAATCTATTATAACTATATGTACATGTACATGTAGTGTAGGCCTTTTGCATCAATTATTTGTTCACACGACCTGGTAATGAAAAATTGGTGATAGCACAAAAGCTGATGACAGAAATAGAAAGAGGGACTTAAAACATTTTTAGTAACAAAATAATGCAAGTTTTAGGATGTGTTTGATTTACTGTATTCTGGAATTATGCACTTATCGGTGGCTTCCCCCAGGGGTAGACCCCCGTGCCGACCAGGGGGATTGTAAAAAGGGTGGAACATATGATGACGGGAGAATCTTACAATTCAAAGTCCTCTGGGTCATGTATTCCTTAACGGAAAATCTCATATGTAATATTACAATCTTACGAATCCCCCCCAGTCCCCGACATTAGTATCTTGGAACTTCAAACAAATTCAAGCATTTTCCCCTACCCAAGGGGCAAAACTTACATTCAATCCTTGTATTCCCCAATATATCCCCCTGGTCAGCCTGGGGGTTTACCCCTGGGGGAAGCCGCTGATAAGTGCATAAGAATAGAAGGACCAAGATCCTCCTCTGAGGCTTGGGCTTGTGATTCAGCTAAAGACAAGTTGAGTACATTTTACATGTAGGTCCCTACTCTTCCCAATTCTCACCACAGGAAACCTGGTTTCACATCTTTTTTTCTCTAATAAGGAGGCTAATAAATTGTACACACGTATAGAGGATATTACATGATGGTGCAAAGATATGAAGTTTATCCCTGAGAGTCAAAATATTTCATGAGTAAGTGCAGCAAACAAGTGAAATGTTTTGGACTTGAAAGGATAAACTTCATAATTTTAACTTCAAACCACGGCGTATATATAATTAAATTATTTTTATTGTATGGACAATTAATTAAAACTGCTCTAAGAACTTGTACATGTATCTATAGATGCATTTTAACTTACTGTCAGTTAACAAACTTCTTTGTGATCTTTTGAAACTCTTCTGGGAGAATTTTGTTGGGTTCTCTTTCCCTTCGATGCAGTTGAGAAAATCCTTTACCAGGATGTTTATTTTCTTGCTGCTCATTTACCGGTAAATTAAGCTGTTACATCTTCCTCTGTCATTTTCACAAACCTGCCAACATCTTCGTACTTAAGAAAAGGCGGCAATCGTTACATGACATACATCCAGGAGATGAGTGGCATATTTTTCATATCTTACTCCAGTGAGTGAAATGTGGATTCTACAAATGGTTTAGTCCCTGGTAAACACTCTCATTAGACTGCTAGCATTAGTTCCTTCTACTGTACATTTTTTAGAATGGCTGAACATGGTTCCAGATGACTAACAATGGCTAGACATGGTATGCATAGTTGGCTGGGTCTGGTCTGTAAGTACAGACCCACTACTGAGCCAACTACAATGTACATGAACCATGTCCAACCATGTCCAACCATGTCCAACCATGTCCAGCCATGTCTAGCCATCGTTAGCCATCTGGAACCATGTTTAGCCATTCTAAAAAAATAGGAATAGAATTTAAGGACTTTCTAGCTGTCTACACTCTCATCCATAATTATAATAAATAATTTTGTTATATAGCCATAAGTTTTCCAGATATAACATCCACCGTCATTGGTTGATTTATGGTCACATGACAAGTAACAAAACAAACGGGCAACAATTTTTAAACCTACATGTATGACGTCAGAGGGTAACAATGCATCAATCGTTGCCTGCTGGTGTCGCGTGTGCCACTGGCTAGCTAAAGGCGGGAAATATTTGTTTTCCAAAACATTAGATCTTCACCAAAAGGTTACATTTTTCATTGAAAGAAAGCGTTTAAAATGGAAACAATTTACATCTTTATTAAGTAATGGTTCGCGTAAGAACAGGAGCACTCAACAGCCAGGAATGCACAAAGGTGTTAATTTTTCTATTGTTGAAACTTGATATCTCATTGGTTAAACAGAAATAAACCTCCTAAAAATAGGAAAGAACTCTGATTTCACATTTTTTTTTTAAAGAAAATGATTGAAGCAGACAATATAATTATTGTAACTATGTAAATAGAGAGAAAGAAATCCTATGTGGGGAACATTGAAATATTTTATAATTTCTCCGCTTTTGTTTTAGTGTCTTTCTATTGGCTGAATTTGTTTTGGAATCAAAAACATATACATAACGAGCGATTTCATGCATTTTAATTTGGAACATTAATACCACTAGTCAAGAGATATCTTTAGAAAAAATTGAACCATTTTCTATGTGGGATTAGTGAAATCACATTCATTGCCATGGAACAATAGATCTTGCTCCAGTTCGTATAAGAACCATTACTTAAGCGACACGAGAGAGAGAGAGAGAGAGAGAAATTGGTAGCTAAAAAAAGATGCAAGAAAAGAAACATTAAATACTACTAGAACTACTT
This sequence comes from Actinernus sp. WN-2022, assembly GCA_030867875.1. Classification (NCBI taxonomy): domain Eukaryota; kingdom Metazoa; phylum Cnidaria; class Anthozoa; order Actiniaria; family Actinernidae; genus Actinernus; species Actinernus sp. WN-2022. The sequence continues at coordinate 14,971,896 of JAOWCC010001751.1, forward strand.
GTGAAACTGTAATACGTCTGTCTAGTAATCAGTTTGAAGAGAAATGCTCATGTTCAAGTTCAACTTTATTATACACTGTTTACATTAATGTTTACAAGAAAGGATAAATAATTTTTAAAGAAGAATGAAATAAATATGTACAAATTAAGGAAGAGCAACATAATCGATTACTGGTGTGCAGTAGCTAAAGTAGTAAAAGCTTTCGAGTTCATGGCTTAACTGCTAACATTTAAATAAGAGAAGAATTTAACTGAGCTCTATAACAATTCATGATATCAATGAGGTGATTGAAATAATATACACCTGTACATGTATATGGCTACCAATAATAATTAAATTAAAGTTAAAGAGAACTAGAAGAGAAGCAATAAAAGAAGAAGAAATGAATTATGGTATTTAACGACATGCAGGAAAAATAGAAAAACTAAATCAACAGGTGGTTTTAATGGACAGTGTACCTGCTAACTGGTTTAGAAATTCAATGCCCCTGTCATGTTTCTGGCATTAGCTCTAATTGATAACTGAATACATGAGCATCTTTAGCCACAACAGTAACAGCATTATGCTTATTAGTCATATTATGACTTTCTGTAGCTGTTTTATTGTCTGAAGTATAGACAACATAAAACAGTGAAGATTGCATTTGTTTCTATTTATATGTTTACAATAAACCTGCTAAAAAGGATACCATGCTTTTATTACAATACATGAATACTGGCTATGTGAACAAAAACAAAATTAATATGAAAACTTTTTTCCCACTTTAATTAAAAATGTAGCTATATATTATTCTTGTTGTACACTGTATTTGTTTGTATTTGCCATATTTGGAGCCCTGCTAATTAGCAAGTGGCTTGTAAACTAACACTGATCGCCTTTCTTCCTTTTGTTAATATATGTTATTAAAGACTTGCTGTTCAGCATAATAGTTTCTTACTTAATGGCCTTGGAGTTAAAGATGCCAAACACCGCAAGAAGATCTCGCTCCGTGCTATGGACATTATACTGTTTGGCCCACCAGGTAATTATGATGTTGAAGTTGCACGACTCGTCAAAACATTGTTGAAATTCAGATATGAATTAATTCAGGCATTAAATATTTATCATGACTCTATGCATTGTTGATGCTTGGCCTTAAAAAAGGACTAATAGGAGTTGGCTAGCTTTCTAAAGATCATAATTATTGTCAATACTTATTAATTCAAATTGTAGGTGGCCTAAAAATTCACCCAGCTTGTTTTACTTTACTGTAAAAATTAGGCAAGCAAATCTTCACTTGCTTCAAAATTAATATTATACTTAAATAATTGTGCATAAATAAATGAGCATGCATGCGAAAGTAGTGGCTGAGGTGGTGTCAGGGGTGTTGCATGCACGGTGGCGTGTACTTCACAGCTGTGTGGACTTTGGTACCAACTGACCAAGCCATAAATTAGCAATCATTAGAATAATTGAGCTCTATGGCTTCACTGTTTATAGTTGTTAGTGACACTGATCAGTCGTGTACCATCCTGTTCGATGCACTGTATGATTACCAAGCTGCGGGAATCAATCCAATGTAATGGCTGTTCCTGGGCGGATGGTCCATACTTTGGTGGAGTTGTTGAGGAACAGTGAAGAGCTTGTGGGTGGGTGAGGGGCAAATCTTTAAACCTTTTGTTGGCATTCGGTTGTGATATTGAATGCATTGTGTGAGTACCTGTAACTATAGCTATTGTGGATCATTTTCTGTTTTGTGTAATCTCTAGTCCTTATTCCAAGCTTTGTATTATTATTGCCTTATTTTTAAAATTTGTAGGGGAAAAGCCTTTGTAGTACTGCATGTACAAACCTGTAAAGTGGCCAGTGGATTACAATGTGGCTTATATAACAACTTGAAGCATTAAGATAACTTATCACTTACAAGTTGCTTGTGTTGCTGATTTGTAACCAGAATGAGAATTTCAGTTGCAAAGTATCTGTTTGGCATCAAAACACCTAGAAATTCTGTTTTATAAGTTCTGTAGAAACCCAAACCTGAAAATTACTCTGAGACTGTATATAATATATTCACTATTTTTACCTTCAATCCATTTAGGCTAGTGAGCCAGTGTTGGTGGCAGTGGAGTTTTTTGCGATTTAGAATAACAAGGTTCAACATTAATTTTTAATCACTGCTTTAATTTTCTTTTCAGTCTGTAATGTTAATATAATAATAATTATTGTTCTCTTGTTAGGTTACATATGTTTTTATGTTAGGTAAGGTATGTGTTGAGGTTAGATATATTTATAGGTCTGGATCAGATTGAGGAAGGTTATCTAGTACCCAGAAAAGCAAAACCAAGAGAAAATGTTAAACCACAACAAGTGGGTTTGTTTTATTATTCACTGTTCTTATAGCTATATTGAAGAATGATTCAATGTACATCGTACTTTACTGATAAATAGGAATATAAGTGTTGCATCACAGGCCAAGCTTGCAAACAGCTGTTGTTGCTATGACTACACATAATTAAGTCTTTCAATATCAGGAAGAATTATTATTTATAATACTTTTAAGTTCAATAGGCTGTTAATTTGCACTATTACGTCAGTTCTCTACTACTACTACCAGAATTCTTTCCACTGATTCTTTTGTTCCTCTAATTTAGGGGAGCCAGGGTGGTGCAGTGGCGCAGTGGTTAAGAGCTTCGCCTCTCACCTCTGTGGCTCAGGTTCAATTCCCAGACATGGTGCCACATGCGAATTGAGTTTGTTGGTATCTTGCCCTTGCTCCAAGGGTTTTTCTCCGGGTTCTCCAGTTTTCCTCTCTCCACATTAATCAATGTGCTAAATTCCAATTCAATCTGTGGTTTAGCCAGGTCCTGACTTTGATCAGCTCCCATGGCTGTTTCAGGTCTCGTTAGAAATTCAGAGTTTTTATACCATAGAGGTAATCGGCTAACGCTGTTGCCACCCAATTCAGATCATGTGATGTAAACAGATCCTTAACTCTGGGGAATTATTCCTTTTTCATTCTAATCATAATGCAGTCATGCCTATCTGTGAATAGAATTAATTTTCAAAGAGTCAATTCTCCAGAGTAATGTGTGTTTAGTATACATCACATGACCTGAATTGGGTGGCAACAGCATTAGCCAATTACCTCTATAATGTCTTGTTATCCTCTTAAGAATTTAAATCTGAATAAGAAAAATAATTCAAAAAAGATTCTGACATAATAGTGCAAATGGCAGTTGTATACCTGTATATTGTAGTTATACATTTCAGATAATTTGTATTTTTACATACTGAGTAGGTAAATTTCTTTTGTACATGTACCTACTGGTACATATGTAGGTAGTTTTTTGAGTATTAAAACGAAATCCACCCTCCCCTTCCCCTCTGTTTTCCTACTTCCCCCCATATCACTTCTTACAGTGCTACATTGTACCCATAATTATAATCAACTAATTACTATATGTTTTACCTTCACTGTCGTCCTTGCTGCTACTTGAACTGACCACCATCGGATCTGTTGGTCAGAGCATAGTTGCTGCACTCTAGTGTTGACTTGTAGTGTCTTTTGGTTGCATGGGTGTATAGTAACTGCACCCTGGTGTTGACTTGCAGTGCCGTTTGGTTGCATGGGTGTAGTAACTGCACTTTGGTGTTGACTTGTAGTGTCTTTTGGTTGCACGGGTGTAGTAACTACACTCTAGTGTTGACTTGTAGTGTCTTTTGGTTGCATGGGTGTAGTAACTACACTCTAGTGTTGACTTGTAGTGTCTTTTGGTTGCATGGGTGTAGTATAAACTGCACTCTAGTGTTGACTTGTAGTGTCTTTTGGTTGCATGGATGTAGTATACTACACCTGTGCAACCAAAAGACCCTACAAGTCAATACTAGAGTACACCAACTACACCCATGCAACCAAGGGACACTGTAAGTCAACACTAGAGTGTAGTTACTACACCCATGCAACCAAGACACTACAAGTAAATACTAGAGTGCATTTACTACACCCATGCAACCAAAAGACAATACTGTCAAGTCAATACTAGAGTACAGTTACTGTATTCTAGTGTTGACTTACAAATAGTGTCTTTTGGTTGCACGGGTGTAAATGTAGTCGCTGCACTCTAGTGTTGACTTGTAGTGTCTGTCTTCCCTTTTCTCAGCATCAGGACATAACTTCATCAAGGACATCATTGTAGCCTTCTCTGTGCTGGTGGCCACTGTTGGCTGTTGGCTGGCTGTGCATCAAAAGAGACGAGCCAAGAAACAGATGGAACAGGTTATGAGAGACTTGAAAGTACTGCAGCAGGCAGAGCAGAACTTTGGAGATCTCCAGACCCGGTAAATCACTAAAAGTTGAGATCTCAAAATATCAGTGGCAGAGATAGTATAAACCAAACATTGGCTCACGAGATGCCTTATTGCAAAAGTCAGATTACCCTGTTGTAATTAAAAGACACCAATAAAAAGTACTACATAACGGTAAATTCTGTTTGATGTCTTGGCTCCCCTGTCTAGTGATAATTAAATGTTGGTTTGATTTGACGTCACTGTACCGTACATGTATGTAGGCAGTAGCATATTTGCATGATGACCTCACATATAACTACCATGCAGAACTCCTTGCATGGCTCCTTCTGTTCCTCTAATCAAGGACATTGTCTTGGTATTCTCAACAGAGTTTAAAAATCTGAATAAGAAATATAATTTGAAAAGGATTCTGGTAGTAGTTGCAGTGCATAGGAACCCAATTTTCTTATTATTAAAATTGATTCCAGATCAGATAAATAGTCGAATAGTAAAATATTTCTTAATTTGAGTGTTGCATCTATAGTGATACTTAAAGTTTATGTTTCGAATAATTTATTACACAAAAACTTGCTGGTAGAGATACCGTGGGGGAGGGGTGGGGATTTCGCAAAAACCGGGATTGATCTGGGAAAACAAATCTGGTGCACTGCATGGCCATGATGTTCTGTTCTGTCATGTTTAGTCAACTCATGTAAGTGAATTCTAATTTTATTTAACACATTAATTATTTGTTTTCATTTTAGACTGTCAAAAGCAGAAGAAGAACACCAAATAGCCATCCAAGAAAAGCAAGGCCTGGAAATGAGACTACTAGAAGAAATGGAAACCTCAAAGGTAAATGAAGCAATTGTTTTGACAGAAACTTCTCAAACTCATTAATAAGTCATGAGATAGTCATCCAATGGAGGAACTGCATTTGGTCACATGCATGGGTCTTGATACCGGGTGAAACCCTTGTTCGAAGCTTCGTCAGGTGGATGCATCTTGACATCCAATGAAACACCAGTTCCAAACGCACTAGTGTTTGATCATATTTCCAACCCAAGTGATCAATATTTCTTAATCATCATTTTCATGAACCACTAACTAATTACATACTGATAAACTACAAGTAAGGAGCGAAGAAGTAAAGAAATAAAGAATGACATAGAAAGAAAAAGTCTGCCTCCACTGGAGTTCGAACCATGACCCTTCCGACCGCTTGTACTAACTCTTGTCCACTACTATACTACAACATACCCTCGTTCTAGAATTACCAATAATCAGTAATTGGCTTTTGCTCTTCAATTATCAATAATCGCTAATTCTGGAACACAAATTAAACAATGACATTCTTAAAACCAGTCAAGGATAAAGATAAACAATTGTCCAAATCCGAACGGCGGTAGACGCGCTTAGTGTAGTGGTCGTGACGCCTGCACTGCCAAGCACAACACGCAAACGACTACGAGTTCAAGCCCGAGTAGGAGCGCTCAAAAAAAATTTTTCTCTCGTTTACCTTCTCTTCTTGTTACCTGTGAACCCTAGCTCTAGTGAGTGAGAACCCGTCGTTTACCCGCGAACTCGTCCGATGGTTAGGGTTCGGTTTATGGTTCGGGTTAGGATTTGTCGTAGTATTACCAATAATCGGTATTTCAAGCGTGTTTGCCATTTACTGATTATTGGTAATTGTAGAGCGAGGATGCGTTGTATACTAGTACGCTAGTTGAAATAACTGCCATCAAAAAAGAATAACAAGCCATCTATTGAATAATTAGATACAACAGTCAAACGGTAAACAATACTTGCTAATGAAGTTTGAAAAGAAAACAGTAAATTGTCGGTTTTGCATTCGCATGAGAAGACATGTCAAACACTCAGTGTTCGTCTTTCATCAGGGGATTCCAAGTATTTCGAAAACAATAAAACCCTCGAGGCTATGCCTCGGGTTTCATTTGTTTTCTCAATATTTGGAACCCCTGATGAAATACTCCAATTCGTGTTTGACATAGTTCTTACAGAGTTATTGAATTTGACTGCTCATCTTGATAACTCTTTGAATCTTCTTAGTAAAACAGGAAGTTCTGGTACAAAAGGGCCATGTCCAGGACACTGATACCTTCAGTTGTCACTCAGCCTTTGGAGTGAACATCTCCGTGTTTCCTACTGATTGCTTATTGGACGAAATTCAAATCAAACACAAACATAGTTCATAGCTACAGATTTCGTAAACAGTCATAAAATACATGTACCGCCTAAAGTCTAATAAACAATACCTTCCCTCTGTTCACTTTTTGGTGGCTTGTTTGATTTTAAACCTTTAATATTTCGCATTTTAACAGGAGAGCTGACTCACTCGCCTCCATTCTTCGCTGCTCTGTAATTTGAATTTCAAACTTTGAGTTCGCCATGCGCGAAAAGAGGAGGGGCTTATACCGGAGTTTTAAGCACGTTTTTCATAAATATCATAACGAAAATAATTCAGTTTGATAGTTTCACGGTATAGTTGACAAACGTAATGACGTCTAGCAGCGTCACGGTCACTGTAAGTATTAGTTCTTGAAAATTAAAATGTGTTCTTGAACGGCAATTGAATTTTAGTAGGCTAAAACTGTGCAAACCCTGGTACTAAATTCCAGGTGGATAATGTTTGTACTTGTTCAAGGTGGCACACCCTGATAGTGCTTCTGAAGTTGTTCAGTACTGGAGAACGGATTATATATCGACGTATCTGGCTTACATTGGACCAAAACTGATTGTACAATCGAGCCGCCATCTTGGATTTCAAAATCCTCGCTTATCGCTGGAGCTCCAACTTCACTACGTATTCTCAAATCGTAGAAGATACCGCCCCACAACTGCCTTAAACAAGTTAAGGTACTTAGCAAGAAGATTATCCTACCATCACAACGGTACGGCTTCATTTAATCCTACAATACTTGTCATTCAGCGAAGTGGCGATGTTCACCCCCAGCCCGGTCCTACACGAGCTCCCGTGTGCCCTACATGTACTAAACCTGTCCAACGTAATCATCGCCGATGTCTATGTGAAGGATGTAAATATTTATACTATGCTTTGTGTACTGATATGAGCTTAAATCAGCTCAAGTACGTTCGAGCTGATAGGATTGAAAAATGAACATGCAGTGCTTGTTTATTATCCACATTACCCTTCCACAAAGTTATGAACTTGAACGAAAGTTTAGAACACTTAGGACCTTCATCAACCCATCAAGATTCTAATGGCTTATAAGGAAAGAACAATTACGTGTGCTACACTTAAACACCCAAAGTATGCTTTCGTCATTTGATGAATTTTTAATGACTATCAAGGAATACTCTTTTGATATACAGTAATATCAATGAGTGAAACTTGGCTGAAGGAAAATGAACATCTCCTGAAATACGTATCCATTAATGGATATTCTCACATATTTCGTCATCGTGAAAGCATCAAAGGTGGTGGTGTTGGTTTCGGCTAAAGTGAACAAGTTGCACCGTAAATACGTTGTCGGTAAGTGGTCGGTAAGTGGTCGGTAAGTGGTTGGTAAGTGGTCGGTAAGTGGTCGGTAAGTGGTCGGTAAGTGGTCGGTAAGTGGTCGGTAAGTGGTCGGTAAGCTGTCGGTAAGCTGTCGGTAAGCTGTCGGCCGACCACTTACCGACAACAAATTTACGGTGCAACTTGTTCACTTTAGCCGTTGGTTTCTACATCAAGGACTCATTAAAATACAAACGGGATAATGAAAACATTTGTCCCGAGTTTGAACATCTTTGGATTGAAGTTGAAGGTCGCAACAAAAACAGCAAGTTGTTACTGGGAACTGTTTATACCCGGTCAACACGAATCTTATCAACTAATAACTGGATGGACAAATTTGAATCTTTTCTTGGCTATCTCACAGTTCACTGGGATGGTCTCCTTCTAATAACCGGTGACTTTAACATTGATGTTTCCCACCCACTCAAGCCTCTGGCTAGACAATATACGAACTTATTGAACTCAATGGGGCTTACTCAACATGTATTAAAACCAACTAGAACTACCCCTCATAGTTCAACAATTATCGATCATGTGATCTCGAATTCACCTAGCAGAATTACCCACAGTGATGTTCTACCATGCCCTCTGGTCAGCGATCACGATTGTCCATATGTGTGCGTGAATGTGAGAGTCAAACGCTTTGAGCCACGTCACAAGTGGATAAGGTGCGTACGTCACCTGGATGAGGAGGCACTCATAAAAGATCTATCAGACTTGGACTTTAAATCAATATATGAAAGTAATCATCCTGACACCCAAGTCAATATACTTAACACGCTGATATGTGAATGCCTTGACAAGCACATCCCTCTTCGTAGAGTCAAGATCACTCGTCCTCCTGCACCCTGGATGCACACGGATGCCATACAAAATCTCAAAGTTCTTCGTAATGACCTTCGCTACCTAGCCCATAACTCCAAGTCACCGTTGGTTTGGGAGAAATACCGCGTGACCAGAAACGAAATAAAGAGTGAGATTAAGAAGGCCAAAAGAGAATTTTATCAGAAGGCCCTCTCCTCCAAGAAGCCTAAAGACGTCTGGCGAGTAATCAACCAGATTATTCACCCATGTCCAAAGAAGCTAAATATGGACCCAAATGAACTTAACGAACACTTCTCTACTACTGCACAACGAACTCTGAATGTTGGCACAGATCACACGGTGAACTTGGAGCAATTTATCTCATCCCTAGACAATTCCACTAGTAGGGGATCTGAGTTTGTTCTACGATCAGTGACACCAGATGAAATCTCCGAAGAAATAAAATCTCTCAAGTCAGACTGCTCTACTGGCTATGATAATATTCCAGCTAGGTATATCAAATTGGTACCTAACGTGCTGAATACACCCATCGCACATATAGTCAACACCAGTATAGAGCAGGCTACTTTCCCCTCTCCCTGGAAAGTAGGAAGAGTCGCTCCTATTCCTAAAGTTGAGCTACCTATTACTTTAGACGACGTACGACCCATAAGCATTCTTCCTGTGTTATCTAAGGTACTGGAACAAGTCATCTTACGGCAACTACTCGTCTTCATTGACAATGCCAGCTTATTGGGTGAATGCATGTCAGGGTTCAGAAAAGGACACTACTACAACACTCCTAATGAAAATACGGGATGATATTCTGTCAGCGCCACTTGCCATATGGATGTGCAGTCTGCCCAATATGCTGACGACACAACATTATACCAACACAGCACTTTATCAAATCTTGATAAGTGTGTCAACAACCTGAATGCCACCCTTGATAACATCTCACCCTGGGCGAAGTCAACAAATCTAGCACTGAACCTGAAAAAGACCAAGTCTATGCTCTTCTCCACCCATCAGCTAGCTTGTCACCATGACCTGAAAAGTGTAAATCTACCTCTAAAGATTGACAATACTCCTCTTGAGCGCAAATACAGTTATAAACTCCTTGGCACCCACTTTCAAGAGAACCTAAAATGGGACGAGGCTGTTAAACATGTGACGTCTTCCTGCTACGCAACACTATCAGTCCTCAGGAAAATTAAACACTTCACTCCATACACAATCAAAAAGAACCTGGTACAAAGCCTTATTTTATCTAAGCTCAACTATAACAACACAGTCCTGTACCCACTACCATCCTATTTGGAATCAAAGCTTCAAAAGGTTCAGAATGCTGCCATTGGTTTTATCACAAACAAGTACTCGACAGAAGCAGATGCCTTGAAATTAGGCTGGCTTCCCATGCACGAACAGTTAATTTATAATGTACTTCAACTAACGCACAAGGCAATGAATTGTTCAAATTGGCCAAGCTATATTAGATTAGAGAAACATACCCATACTAGAATCTTAAGATCTAACTCTGCGCCTACATTGTAGGTTACTTGTCCTTCTAGAACATGGCACGTTTCAGGATTCGGCTGCAAAACTCTTTAACTCACTAAGTCCTGAAGCACGATCCATTAAGCCATATAGGCCTTTCCTTTAGGAGGTTAGATCACAGTTGCTGACACAGGCTAAAAACAGACTATTATAATTCATGATTTATTAATTATTATTTTATTAATGATATATATGTATTTAGTATAAACCAACTAGTGGACTATTACAAATCCTGCATTCTGATTGGCTATGCTACTATAGGTCTATTTGTGATAACCCATGGTAGAGAAAAACCGTACGCATTTTCACGAAATAATAACATTTTTTAAACTTCAATTTGTTTCTTTCTATTATTTCTACTGTCCGACTAGTTAGTTTATACTAAAACAATTAGACCTCTCGCCCTCATGGGCTACGAGTTAAATAGCCCATTCGGCTGCGCCTCATGGGCTATTGACTCGTAGCCCATGAGGGTTGCAGGTCTAATTGTTAAATATACTTAGACTTCAACTTTAAATTTGTAGATACATGTATATTTATATAACTAGTTTAGTTCCAAAACAACCTATATTAATGTAAATTTTAAATTATATCAGCATTTCTATATAACATAATCACACAAGTACTGTATATTATTATAACTCTTAACAAATATATATTGTAAATATTTTTAATTAGCTCTCAATAAATAAATTGTAATATATTTAACTCTAGACGGATGAAGAGCCATTCATGGAAATGCTGTCTAATAAACCTTTATTATTATTATTATTATTATTATTATAAGGTATAGATAGGCTCTCCAGTGCTGTAGATGATAACACTAAGGGAAGAGGTCAAAACAATGGATTTCGAATGGGACCCAATTTTCTCAGGGGTGGTGATGGGTGGCGGGTAATACCCCTTACCCCTTTTTTCGAGGGTGATTTTCTACCGTTGTAAAATAGGGACACCTGATTTTAATGCAGACACACGTTCTTCTCTGCCTGTAGAAACTAGAAATATAGTTACTTCTTCAATAAGTATTTTATTCAAGAAGATATTTGTGGTCAAAAATCTAGATTTTGCCAAAATAGGTGGCGGGTTCCGGGTACAACCCCCCTTCCATCAAAATTGGGTTCCGCCTGAGTACCATTGTTTTGACCTCTTCCCTAAGAGAAGAAAAGCAGCGAGTTGATGCCATATCTTCTCTATCCTGCTCTCCTTTTTGTGCCTCATTTTCACTCCTCTTTACTGACATCCACATTTTAGTTTATTTACTTTTCAGCAGTGCTATATACTGTGCAACAACTGCGCAACCACTGCTAGATTAACATAAATCATCCCAACTTACGAATCCTAGCATATCAACACGATTTTCTTCATTCAAAACTTCGACTTCAGAACTAGTTCACCAAATTTGCCTTTTACTGGATCGAAGCTCGAGCAAGTTGAAATGCTATTGTCTTGTACTCGACACTCAGATTGGCTCAAGTAACCGTAAGTTGAAATGCTATTGTCTTGTACTCGACACTGATTGGCTCAAGTAACCGTATAAAGTTGGAATGATTTGTTTTCGTTCTGCAATGTGATTGGTTCTCATTGTCTATAGCTAAGTGGCCCCGCGGTTATAGTAGTCACAGTAATCACTTCAAGTATTTAATTAAAGCTTAATCAACTACAAGGGAAAGGCTATCGTGAACAATCTGCAAACAAGCTATTAAGCGTTATTTAATTGTAAGGTTTGACTAGATCCAGTGAAGAAAAGACAAACGCGCAGTTATCAAGTCAACAACTTACCGACCACAATTTCCCGGGCAAATTGTTCACCATAGCCCAGGGGAAACTTGGACATCATGAACTGGTATATAAACCACAACATATTTTGCTCGTTCTAGTGCGAGGCAGAGAGGTTGCAAGATGCGAGGGAAGGAACCAAAGAACAACTAGAACGGCTGAAATACGCTGAACAGGAACTAGCACAGGTATTAAAGTGCCCGACTTGCCGGACTACCCGACTTGCAAGTTTTATAGCTACGAACCTTCGAAACGTTTTGAATACTTTTGTGAAGAAAGTTTTGGATTACAAATTTTTTTTGCGATTTTTTTGCTTATAATATACTGAGAAACCATTTGTTGAGAGCATGAAACTGTGCTCTCTATAACCTTTTTATGCACTCGTTATTGACCAATGAGAATCCAGATATTTTGAGTATGTTATAATGATAGTTAAATCACGCATTTAAAAATCCCTGCTGCAGTATTACGTTTTACACCTACTTTTGTGTCACACTTTCCTACAGTTTCGCAAGGCATTACGCAAAGCAGAGAAAGAACTTGAGTTGCAATCGTGGAAAGCACCAGCCATATTAAAACAGTGGCTGCAAATGACTTACTCTAGAGAGCTCAGGCACTTCCAGGCGAAGAGGGCACACGCACTCAGACAGATGGAAGAAGCCAAAGAAGCTGTAAGTATGATGTGAGGCTGTTATCTGTTCAGGCTGTACACAGTTCCTCTAAACCAGATTAGCCAAACCAGGATTAAGGGTAGCCATGACTGTGACAGGCTTTGCACTACCCTTGGAATTCTTGGAATTCCTTGAAAACTACTGGAAACATATTTTTTCTCCATCTGCTCCTGGAAAACTCTTGGAATTATATAGACATATTAGGTGAATGTAGAGCGTAGAGGAACAGTCTCGAGGGAGGAGGGAGAAATAGCTAAAAATAACTAGGGAGGAGGGAGAAATATCCAGAAAAACTAGGGAGGAGGGAGAAAATGGGATACATGTACTTACATGTACTTACCTTTACTGTGAACCTGTCTTTGCATTGCAGTGTGAACAGATAGGTGTACCACTCGACATCCATGTTGTTATCCTGACATCACTTACTTACCTTTACTGTGAACCTGTCTTTGTATTGTAGTGTGAACAGATAGGTGTACCACTCGACATCCATGTTGTTATCCTGACATCACCTACTTACCTTTACTGTGAACCTGTCTTTGCATTGCAGTGTGAACAGATAGGTGTACCACTCGACATCCATGTTGTTATCCTGACATCACCTACTTACCTTTACTGTGAACCTGTCTTTGCATTGCAGTGTGAACAGATAGGTGTACCACTCGACATCCATGTTGTTATCCTGACATCACCTACTTACCTTTACTGTGAACCTGTCTTTGCATTGCAGTGTGAACAGATAGGTGTACCACTCGACATCCATGTTGTTATCCTGACATCACTTACTTACCTTTACTGTGAACCTGTCTTTGCATTGCAGTGTGAACAGATAGGTGTACCACTCGACATCCATGTTGTTATCCTGACATCACCTACTTACCTTTACTGTGAACCTGTCTTTGCATTGCAGTGTGAACAGATAGGTGTACCACTCGACATCCATGTTGTTATCCTGACATCACGTCACTTACCTTTACTGTGAACCTGTCTTTGCATTGCAGTGTGAACAGATAGGTGTACCACTCGACATCCATGTTGTTATCCTGACATCACGTTGCTTACCTAAGTTACTGTGAACCTGTCTTTGTATTGCAGTGTGAACAGATAGGTGTACCACTCGACATCCATGTTGTTATCCTGACATCACGTCACTTACCTTTACTGTGAACCTGTCTTTGTATTGAAGTGTGAACAGATAGGTGTACCACTCGACATCCATGTTGTTATCCTGACATCACGTTGCTTACCTAAGTTACTGTGAACCTGTCTTTGTATTGCAGTGTGAACAGATAGGTGTACCACTCGACATCCATGTTGTTATCCTGACATCACGTCACTTACCTTTACTGTGAACCTGTCTTTGTATTGAAGTGTGAACAGATAGGTGTACCACTCGACATCCATGTTGTTATCCTGACATCACGTTACTTACCTTTACTGTGAACCTGTCTTTGCATTGCAGTGCGAACGGATAAGGAAGAAGAGGAATAGCTTTATTGGTTCATTCCGTATGGCACACGACTTAACAATTGATGAAGTTGACCAATGCATTTTAAGTGCAAGGTAGCCTTTAATACAGTTCTTTAATTCACTTTTTTTTAAATAACGTGTGATCTTAATTCTCCTAACTTTCAAATAATGAGACATTGTCCCTGATTGATAAAATATAAACGTTATACCGTTACTGATCTGTGGGTTTCTGTATTTGAGCATTGTTCGTGTTTCTATTTTCCTGACGGTTTGGCTGCCTTTCTTTCGCCCTGTATATGATTCTACTTGGTACCAAAACAGTTCAAATGCTGAAGAAATCTACAATCTGTCACGTCTCGTCTGTTTTAACCAATGAGAGTAGAAGTAAGGTGTGATTGACGGTCGCTTAAATACGAAAGCCACTCCTAAGCAGAGGCGGAATGAATTTCCATCTTCTTGAAGAACGACCGACTTTTGTAAGAAAATTTAACAAATTTACGATCGTTTACCGTGGTATAGAGCGGATTTCAATTGAGTGTCGGAAGTGTTTTGGTTTTGCGTTTACTAAGCTCTCCTATTGGCTGAGAAAGTAAACCAACCAATCAGAATCCAAAGCAAAACCAAACGCAAATTGCTTTTGGTTTTGCTTTGGTTTGTCATTGGCTCACAGGGAAGCCATTTATGAGTTGCTTGTGATTACTCGCTCCTATGATTGGCTGGCTGTGGGTAATTTGCGTTTGGTTTTACTAAACTCGACTGAAAACCGCTCTATCTGATGCCCTCTTATTTACCACGTTTTACGTCAACGCATGGTCAAAGTTGTTGTGGATTTTAGGAGGCGCTAGCCGAGTGAGTCCACAACGAATGTTGACCATGAGATGACCCAAAACACGGTAAATAAGAGGACATGTCACGGCAAACTATCGTAAACTTGTTTTTACAACAGCGAGGAGGGGCAAGAAGACAAGGGCAAGGGGGAAACGTGATTCTCGCGCGCTATCACGCCATCAATCTTGCGCAAGCAATCACATAATCTACCGTGGTATGTCCTTATTTCCAATGACTATCAGCCAATCAGAAAACGAGAAACTGGACAGTTGTAATGGTCCCTTTTAATGAGTGGTTGGAATGCAATTATAGTGACGTCATTCGCGGGAAAGCAACAAATCGCGAATGTTTAACTCATGATTTCTTGAATAAAAGATGGCAATATAATTCAGACTTTGCAAGATGCAGAAGAGGCGCTGGTAACTACATTTTAAAACAGACATGCAAGTCCTGATACACGAGAAGTACGCGTATGACGTCATTGATGATACTTACAGTCAGACTTATTAAAGGTGTATAACAGGGATTTTGGAAACCAGGAATTTAAGTAGTACTTTCCTAACATCGAAATAGCGGGTAATGTGAAGTAATTATTGTTGTATAAATTTGGCTTTTTTTAATCACAGGTCATCGTTAGCAGAAGTAACGAATGAACTAGAAGAACGCCAGCATAGATGGTCCCAGATCGAGTCTCTATGCGGGCTACAAATCATGTCCAACTACACTCCCAGCACGTCAGGGCACGTGACGAGGCAGCGAACGGGCTCTGCCATCGCGCAGGCTCTTGCAAATGTTGCTAATATAGGTAGCGTGGGGTCGGGAAGGAAGATCTCTGAAAGCACGCCTCCAGACAAGGATTCGTTGAAGCTGACAGGTGTCCATCAAGAAAGTAAAGACCTTCCACCAACGTATTCTAGTGTTACGGTCCACACAGCAGCCGAGGAGGATGCTGGGAGTGAGAGCTCCGCTGACCAGACTAATGCGCCTGCAGACAACCCGGTATGTGCTAGTAGTATGGAACTTTGCGCCACGAAGGTAGCGCAGGAAACTGGAAGTGACGAATCACGGATTTCCAACTCAGAGCATACTTCATTAACAGTTGGTATGTTGTAGGACATGTTTTGGCGCTAGGTACTTTTTTAAAGGGACTATGTCAGTTACTTTTAGCATCACTTTGAAATGCTGAAAATTACCTTCAAACTAAAAGAAACCAATAGTGTAGATTTATGAAAAGAGTTTTCCTTAGTAAAATTAAGCTACAGAGAAGCTAATCGGACAACGAGGATGGAAATGGATTACGATTATGAAAATCTTGAAAAGGTTAGGCAAAATTTTCAAGTTTTAAACTATTAGCTTGCTGTCTCTTCGAAAATTAACATCGTTTCGTATCACTTAGTGTATAGTGAGTATCTTTCTTATAATCAAAACATTCTACATTACAGAAAATCAGAAACATCCTGGTGACATAGTCCTTTTAAGGGTTATTAAAGTCTTCAATATTATTTCTTTTATGGTGTCTGACTGATGTTGAACAATAACCTCAATGTAAGCTGCCTGAGCTTCCCTCTATGTCACAGCATATCGTACCATCTTTGTACTAAGTATGTGCCTGGTGACGTCACATACTAAGCGATGACGTCACACACTAAGTGAATTGCCTAGCTTCTTTTGTTACTTGTTTAGACCAAATAAACCATTGTTTTGGTATTCTATTAAGAGTTTTAATGCCTCTAGCGTTTAATTCTTTTATCATAAATATTGATTCTACATCAAGTGAATAGTTGAAGAGTAGAATATTTCTTACTTTTCGTCTATGAGTTATAGAGGTTAATGTTATAAAGGTTTATGTTTCAAAATGCTAACGAATGTGACGTCAATCCAGGTATAATGTATGATACAGAAACATGCTGGTAGAAATACTTGACCTTCATAAACGTCTATCTTATATTTGTAGTTTGATTCTACCAAATATGTTGACTAAATCAGAATAGTTTCATTCACAAATAGAAATAAACTGAGTACCCGGTGTGACGTCACATTCTTTAGCACTTTAGAAATATAAACATGTATAACTCATAGACGCAATACAGAAATCAATAAATGTTTTACTATTCAAATATTCACTTGATGTAGTATCGATATTTTTGATAAAAATTAAATCGTTAGATGCACTTCATTGCTTGGGCAAATGAGGGAACATTGTTGCTGGTAATGCTTCTTGGTTGAGCAAACGAGCGGGAAACAAGAAAAATGTTTTGTTGCCAGGCTGGACAAACCAAGAAACGTTTCCCGTTCTGTTTTGTCGTAGGTCGATGTATTTTTGTCCCCAAAAACCATACAAACGTCTCTTATTTTTGCGATTTTTAAAAGCTTGCTATTCAGTTTCTATTCAACCAAACATCGTCAAACATCGTCAAACATCGTCAAACATCGTAAACTTACTACATGTAATTTCGACATGCCTTTCCTGGTAACGCGGTTCATTTATTAATTATATGAACTTTACATACTCGATCCCAGTCCTTTTTTTCAATTCCGGAAAGGGCAATTCGGTATATACTTCATGGTAGTGTTTCGTTCCATATAGTCTCCCTGCATAATCATTTTATCTACTGTTTTATAGTATTATGCAGGGAGACTATATGGAACGAAACACTACCATGAAGTATATACCTCTTTTTCGTTACGGTGGATTGTCGGTATATACTTCATGGTAGTGTTTCGTTCCATATAGTCTCCCTGCATAATCATTTTATCTACTGTTTTATAGTATTATTAATACTGTAAAACAGTAGAGAAAATGATTATGCAAGAGACTATATGGAACGAAACACTACCATGAAGTATATACCGACAATCCACCGTAACGAAAAAGAGGTATATACTTCATGGTAGTGTTTCGTTCCATATAGTCTCCCTGCATAATACTGTAAAACAGTAGAGAAAATGATTATGCAGGGAGACTATATGGAACGAAACACTACCATGAAGTATATACCGGCAATTCGATTGTACACCCGTAATCCAGCGTACCGAAAAAGATGGCGGCTGTACATTTAACCACAATTCCTTGCGAACCTAACACGGTCAAAATAATACGTAGAAATCATCTATTCTCTTCAATAACAGTGGATTGGCAACAGCTTGTTCATAACAGGAATCTCGGCTGAAAAACAATGTTTGCTCTCAAACTGTCTCTGTTTGTCTCCAGTAAATTGTACACTAGATGTCATTTATGCACCGATTTTCCTGTCGATAAAACTCCTTTGAACTTCCTGCGCGCCGCCATCTTAGATTTTATGACGTCACCGTGGTGTCCCTATTGTCGGAAACAATAGCTCTTTTCTTGTGCAACACCGTGACGTCATATGATCCAAGATGGCGGCGCGCTGGAAATTTAAAAGTTTTATCGACAGGAAAATAGGTGCACAAATGACATCTGGTGTACAATTTACTGGGGACAAAAACAACAGCAGACTTAGGCATGCATAACAAACATGTTTTTTCAGCCGATGTTCCCTTTAAGATTTAAAACCTCTATCGCGATCGGATTTAAAGTTTTTCGCGCGCAAACTGTTGCTACACAAGGGGATGGTCACGTGATCTGAAATGGGACAACATTGAGCCAAGCTGAACGTCTATTCCTTTTTCATTCTAATCATAATGTAGTCATGCCCTCCAGGGCAACGTCTGTTTACGTCACATGATCTGAATTGGGTAGCAACAGAGTTAGCTGATTACCTCGTGTTTTCCAAAATGTTTCATCGATTGCCCGATTGCCCAACATATGTAGCGCAGCAACATTTTAAAATGCTTTTGAAATATTTAAATTTTTTTGCTGCTCGGATGCAAATGTTGCACAAGGAACCATTTTGGGAAATACTGAAATTCTCATGTTTTCGCAATGTTTTCTTGTTTGCTCGGGTAAAAAAATTGAAATGCGATTCTGATAGTTGTAATTAAATGACACTTCCAACTTTATTTCTTACAGTAGTAACCAATGGATATGATCATTCAGGTTCTTCGGGGTCCCATGAAGAGCCTGTCAGTTCTGCTCAGAAAAGCAGTGGAGATGTTAAGACTAGGACTAGTATAACAAAACTCCTGCTGCCTGTGAAAGAAGATGGACAAGGCGAAGCAACCC
Source organism: Actinernus sp. WN-2022 (assembly GCA_030867875.1). Taxonomy (NCBI): domain Eukaryota; kingdom Metazoa; phylum Cnidaria; class Anthozoa; order Actiniaria; family Actinernidae; genus Actinernus; species Actinernus sp. WN-2022. The sequence goes on from JAOWCC010001751.1 coordinate 14,990,950, forward strand.
CTCTGACGAACGGAAACTCTGATTCACCGCCTGGGAATAAATATAAAAAAAGACTGAGTTGGTTTAGTAAAAGGCAGGATTCTTTCAGTGAAGGCGAGTCGTCGACGGATAATGATGAAGAATGTAGGAGGAGGAAAATCAAGTGGCGGTGGAAACGTGCGGCAATGAAATCGACGGCGAAAGATACTCGAGAATATCACAAAACTGAAGGCAAGACATCTAGATCAGCATCCAGCGAGAAACTCAAGATCTCTGGATCTCAATCGAGTGAGAAGCTTAAGATCTCTGGATCTCAATCGAGCGAGATGCTTAAGATCTCTGGATCCCAATCGGGTGAGAAGCTCAAGGCGGGATGAAGATAAGAGATGTACAATCTGTTATTAATCCCAGCCCTGGTGAGATCTTGGTTTCAAGCAGCATAGATGCAATTGCACTCTGCTAAAACTATTTGGTAGTTTCCATTACCAGTACGAGTTGAAGAGGATACCCAAGATCAAACACCACTATTCACCGTAGTATGGGGAACTAGCCTCCGATGCAGACGTGTGGTAATTATATTTGGTAATTTTTGGTAAAGGCAATCTGCTGTCGTTAAATATGAAAAAAAAAAAATCAGTATGAATGGCATTTGTGTGAGTCTACGACGAAATTCGACCATTTCGTTTGGCACTTTTGTCTTCCAAATTAAAGAGCATACAGTGGCGAAAATATCCAAATCAGTGAAAAATATTACCAAAGGACGAAATTTCAAAACTTTTCTTTCTGCTTTTTTCAAAACTTTGTTCTTTTCTTTCCTTTGTGGAAATAGTCAAACATTGTACTTGACTTATAAGTTCGCGCGAAGGTTTGTGTGAAAAGCATGTTGAGTCACATAAAAACTCAAGATTCGGACTCCAAAAAAATAAGACTTCCCGTCGTCATATCGAAAAACGGTTTGGACAAGTTGTGGAGGACACTGAGGGCCAACAATTTTTAAAAATGCCCTTGCCCTAGGTCTCACCATATGCAGTCAAAGCCTGGTTAATATGTAGCCTTTTTCTTGTACCCCCTCCCCCCGTGTTTTTCTCGAGTCGTGTTTTTGTTGTGGAGATCAATCTGAGAAATACATAAAAACAAGAACAGACAATTTAAGCTATATGGAAACTTAAGTTGTTTAAGAGTGTTGGTTCGACCGCGAGAATCGAACCCTGGACCTCCCATACAACGCTTCTAACTGACGCGACAATAAGCATTAATTGCATTTTTCGGGGTTGGGGATGGTAAAAGACTCTTCCAAAGAATGCCACAGAATTCGTAAACTATTTAAAAGACTTAGTGTTTGTATTATTTACAGATAGTCCATAAGAAAGAATGATTTAGTTAACATAAATGTCACTTTACCCACCACGTGGTATCTACTAACCTACCATAGACGACATCGATATAATAATTACTTATGTTGCTATGGCAACTCTAGCAGCGACATGTACACTGAGTTAGTTATCCGTCAATTCACTGTTGCCATGCAAATCGTATTTTTTTTAAAGCCCAAAAATGTTATCACACGTATCGGCTAACTGAAAAGAAGAGTCCCATTGTAAAGTTCCCGTACGTAAACAAAAGCACGGGCGCGCAAAGCATTACAGCGAGAGGGCCTGTAAGGGTCTTATTCTGGCTTCGGTCGCTGCCGTTCACCCCAGTTTTGTAAATTACTTGACCAAACTGCTATCGTTAAACGAGAAAATATATTCAAAAACTACAAGTTAAGGCAAGCCAATCTGTTGCTTTAATTCGATGGTGTTTATACGTACAGAATATCACATTTAGTGCATCGGTTATTCCTCCTTAACAGGTTGTCAGACGAAGAAGTTCGCGATGGTGTACTTTGTTTTTGTTTTTTTATATTGGGTTTTAGCAAAATAGCACCTTTTATGTACTGGGTTTGGTGATATTTTACATTCTCGACCCCAGATTTCTTACTGCGCATGCTTGACGATCTGGGGGTCGAGATATTTTATTCATACATCTGAAATGTTGCTCATTTCCAGTCTTTACTAAAGAAAGAGAACAAATAGGGGGAAGTGGATGTAAACATGTTCTTGTAGTTACCCAGTTTCTTTAGCGATGACTTGAGATCGAGTTCAACCGACCGTACAGATAAGATGGCGGCTTGTACCTTTACCCACAATCCTTTGTGCGCGAAAATCTTTAAATCTGTTACAAAACCACTTGGCAGTTTTAAATCTTAAAGTGCATAGAAGCCCTAGCGAGTACATGAAGTGGATAGTCCAACGGTAGAATATTTCTTGATTTGAGTGTTACGTCTACGAGATAAAGGTTTATATTTCCAATATGCTAATGTTGATGTCATCACTGACATACTTATTATACAAAAGCATGCTGGTAGAGACAAATTAGCTATTTTTAAATTCTAAGCTATATTTTAAGTAATGGTCCAGATAAGAACTATAGTGCTCCACGGTCAAGGAATGTTAAAAGGTGTTAATTTTTTATTATGCTTTCTTGTAATTTCATTGGTTGATACTTATAAATTCAATAGAAACCCATCGAAATAATGCTTTTTAATTCAATATTTTTTTGTGGCTTGAAGTTATTTTGATCAAACTAACTATGGTTTAATTTCGAAGAATATCGTGTGTGGGGGAAGTTCTCAAATTTGCGATTGAAAAATCTTTTATTTTCTCTATATCCCATTGGCTGGATGGTGGCTTGTCTAAGTTTTCACAGAAAAAAAAGAGCCAAAAGCATAATTTTTATTTTCGTGATGAAGTTTGGACTGTAGACACCTAAAGCACGAAGGCATATTCAAGCAAAATCGTATGTGAGGGAGGCTCATTGCCGCAGAACAATGGATTCTACTACAGTTCTTATCTGGACAATTACTAAGCTTATCAAAGTGATTTTACACACAAACGAAATCTAAATTAGAAAATAGCTTAATTCACAAGCACAAAGAAATTCCGCAAATGTCGGTGATGATATCAAGATTAGTATATTGGAAATATAAACCTTTATCTCGTAGACGCAACACCCAAATCAAGAAATATCCTACCGTTGGACTATATACACTTCATGTACAATCGATATCAAAGATAACTGGCTAGGGCTTATATGCACTTTAAAAACAAGCCAGTACACGTGCTGTTGCCAATACTCTGTCATTGAAGAGAACGGAGGGTTTCTACGTGTTATTTTGATTCGCAAGGGATTGTACAGCCGCCATCTATTTATGTGCGGTGGATTGAATATTTATAACAGGGGTTATTGTTTTTATATCGGTTGGTAAATGGGTTTCTTACGCTTGAATATATTGTTGTTAATGCAATCATAAGATTATGATTTTGTGTGAAGAAGTGTGTAGTAATATTTAATAAATTATGGCTGTGATAAAATATAAATTTCAATAGCCCACTTCCGAGATATGCCTCACTTCCTACATACAAAAGAATCGATACGAGGTTCCGTGCATAATGCTCAGTCGTTCGTGACAAGACTACAGCACGTCTGTAGTTTGTCACGAACGACTGAGCATTATGCACGGAGCCTCGTATTGATTCCTTTGTACGTAGGAAGTGAGGCATGTCTCGGAAGTGAGCTATTTAACGAAAACGCAAGTTGGTGACTGACAAATATTGTCGATCCTTGGTCGATGAGTGGATATGGTTAAGTAATTGTCCGCGCAAGAGGTAGGCATATGTTATGCATGGAATGTAAAAAGGTGCTAATTGTGGTATTGTTTCAATCTTCCACCTCATTGGCTTAGACGTTAAAATCTATCTAAACTTGAAGAATACAATTTTTTTTCTCATTTTGTAAACAGATTTGAATTGCATCTAGTGAAAACTCTCATAACTTTCAATGACGAACTTTCAATATGGGGAACATTTTTAAATTGAACGTTTTCTTGGTTATTGTTTTGCACTCTTCTGATTGGACAAAATGTTTTCACACAAAAGAGCTGTACCTTTAAAATGCATTTTTAGTCCATTTAATTTCAGAAATTTATGATTTAGCGGTTGACGAGTTGTCAGTATGAAAAACAGAAAATACTAAAGTGGGGAAAGCAAATTGCATCTGAACAATAAATTGTGCCTACCTCTTGTGCGGACTGTTACTTAACACTTATACCAAAAGCATAGGCACAAGGCGCCATTAGTTCCTAATGCTTGTGAATATCGATGTATTTGCTGATATAGGATTTTTTTATATCGTTTATGTAAACTGAAACTAGTATTTTTTTAAATAACAAATGCCTACCCTGACGTCATGTAATTAGCATTTGGTGAAATTAAAACCTGTAATTCACTGGCACGGAAATCAAACCCAGAAATATTGTACCATGTAACTATTGATTTGATGTAGAATTGCTATTTGAGATAACTAAGTATGGTTCATAGCTATGGACACTAACAACTATGACAATAAATGTGTCAAATTCATGAACTGTTGAACCTTTTCTCCCGTCGCTTTGACGTGTGCCGTATCCATTCTTTTTTTTTGTCACTGGAGGACAACAAAATTGGAATGCATGTGAAGTGATGCACGTAGCACGGCAGTTAGGAACCAATCAGAACGCTCATAACCAGTGGGTGTGTAGCATTTAAGACAAGCCGACCTGATAAGAAGCCAATCTTTGGATATTGTAGAGCCTTTTCCGTGTTGGATTGGACGGCTAAGAGAACAAATGTAAATAACAAGAAATACAAAGGTAAACTTTCAACTGGAAAACCTTGTAGTTGCACTAAAATATGAAGCCAAACATGCAATGGACCTTTTGCAGGAATGCAATCACATAGTTGTACTTGAGGGCAAAACAAATCTTAATTCATATATTTAAAGGGACACGGTCATGACTGCGCATGTGCGGGTTTTGGGCAATTTAATGATATGCAAAAACACTTGGAGTTGTTTAGTTCGCCGATGCACGTCACAGAACAACAACACTTGCTCGAAGATTTTCAAGAATCTGACTTAACACTAGAGTGCACTAACATGTGAGATTGCCGTGATATCGACGGATTGGTTACTTCTCGTTCCTCCCGATAGAAAGCATACCAACCTCGTCCCCAGGGTCTTCTCGGTCAGATCCAAGATGGCGGCTACTCAGAGAGAAGACCCTGGTCATACTCAACTTGAAAACGTCCGTCGGCCGACGATTTCAAGTTTGGATGGATTAGTAACCACGCGTGCTATTCATCATCGTGCCCCTTTAAGGCACTTGTCAGTACGAGATCTATATTGTTATTAGCAAAACCTGTTTGTAAATGCTATTTTCCACCTTCAATCGATCTTTCTAAAACAGCGTTTTAAAGATCACGAGCTCAATTCATTCGTTAACGAAGTATTATATCAGCACGTGACTGTTTCTTGCAAAAGGCCTATTGGAGTGAGCACACTTAATTCGTAAAATAGCCTTTGTTTTGTTTGTAACACTAAAACAATTCAACATTTGTATTTACGTGTTTTAGAAGTGCACACTATTATTGATTGACAAAACTATTGGATGGTTGGGTATTCTGATGTTACGTAGAAAAAAAATTATTATAGAAGTTGTAAACTACATTCTCTTCTGATAATGAATATTTAAGAACAAATTGTAAAATAAAATTTTGCTTTTATTACATAGATTATCCATCGTTGCTTTGTTGTTCCTAGTAATGAACCCCGTCAAAGATCACGAGCTCATAAGGAGAGGAATCGCTCCCTTAATTAATTCATGAAATGACAATATAAACTAACTAAAACCCTACCCTGAACCATAAAAAAACCTAACCGGTCAGTAAACAAGAGCTTACCCACCTAGACCTAGAGTTCTCAAGAAAATGGTGAGGTAAAAAAAAAAAAAAAGAGGGATTTTTTTGAACTCGAACCCCGCTCCTCCTACTCATAAGGCAAATGTCGCAACCACTTCACTAAACAACATCGTCACTCTATAAGCCTTTTCAAGAAAATGACGCATCATGGGTAATCATGATCAGGACTAAGATGATGGAAAATGCAGTGTTTGTATGATGTAAAATAATTTCCTTAAAATTTCAGTTCTGTGAAATTCATAAATTGTAAACTTACGATATTAGGCAAAATATTTTACTGATAAAATTTGAGTCATGTAGCTGTACTAGAAAGAGAGCAACCGTATTTTCTAATTTCCATACGTTAATTTGTCGGAATTTTTTTTTTACACAAATGTATATAAACTAAAAAGTGTAACTGCTCGCTTTCTAGTAATTATAAAATGCTGAAATTTGATCAGTAAAATATTTTGCCTAGTATCTTAATTTTACAATTGATGAATTTCACATACACTGCATTTTCCATCTGATTTTTCATCATCTGATTACCCATGATGCATCATTTTCTTGAAAAGGCTTATAGCTGTCAATTTTTTAAATTATTTTTAAACGACTAATCTATGTATTTTTAGCCAATCAGAATGAGTGAGCGATTCCTCTCCTTAGGCTGGAACATAATTATTAGCACACGTGGGATGGATGAAATCAAAGTAAAGCCTTCAAGGAAATCATTACATATCTTTCAGTCGAGCATTAAAGGAGGGGACTTCAACTGTTTGAAGCCAATTAATAGCCACCAATCGAACATTGATTCCAGGCATGCGCAAAACCATGACACATCGCCTTAAAGAAACAATCTGTAAAAACTAGGCACAATACATGGTTTGCACTCAATCCCCAGAGATTCAAACGACAAAGGGCATGGCGGCCATGTTGGTGTACAGAACATAAGAAGCTAACGAAGAATCTATTAACTGTACACCAACATGGCGGCTATGACGTAACGTGCAAAGGGTCTATATACCTTTCCCGCATTCGATGGAACAATGGCACCAAGTCGAGATTGGGGTAGTAAATGTATGAAAATGTCTACTCCAATCTCGACTTGGTGCCATTGTTCGGGGGCATTGGAGCGGAATGCGAGAAAGGTCTATTTTATTCAGATCATCGTTAATAGAGGGGAATTAAACCCAGCGACCTTCTTTGTTATAAGACTGTTCTCTTTCTTTTCAACCGTGACCGTGTACAAAACAATAGATATTGGAATATGTTGATCAATCAGCCAATAGAAACGTGGGTTCAGTCGTCCAGGCGACGCTAATGAGCTATGACCGTGCACAATCTTTTGTCTTGCCCCCTTCCAACATAAATCGCAGCGCCTTTGTTAGTTTGCCGGGTTTCCCAACCATTCCACTCTGTGTAGACCTTTATCACGCAGCGGCCATCTTGAATAAAACCTTTGTTCATGCCCGTCCAGCCTCGGTTTCGGTTCAACACGTTTTAGAACGAGGCTGGACGGGCATGAACAATGGTTTTATTCAAGATGGCCACCGCGTGATAAAGGTCTGTTAAGGGAGTGTTCATTATTTATGGTTTGGGGGGGGGGGGGGGGGGGGAGCGGTTAAATCATATGGGGGGGGGGGGGGAGCGGTTAAATCATATGGGGGGGGGGGAGGCAATTTTTTTAAAAGTGCTTTTGTAGGGGGGTCATCAAATATTTTACCTACTCCTTTTGGGGGGGGTGGGTCATCAAAGTTTTGACATTCCTGTCATGTAAAATGTAATGAAATTGTTGTTGTAATGCCAAGCCAATGTTTAGTCTCCAGAACACAGGAACCAGTGTTTTAGAGAGCAGTAAAATCTCAAATTTCTTTGGCCCTCGCAATATTTAGACACAGTCTGCTTTGTTTTCTTGATACACAGGATGGTATTGTCTAAGCGGCTCATGATCAAAGGCACATCCCCATACGACAGATAATGCATTGGTGTCCAGGAGATTAGTTAGGCCAATGCTGAGCTCTTTTTCATTTGTTTAGTTATAGTTATTTATTTATTTGACACAAGCATCACACGTTCAAAATCTGCTCCATAAAATTAATATATGTAAACACAAATGAAGTAAGACGATGTTTAAACGATAGCCACCTATATTTCGGTCGTGTAGAACGGCCTTCTTCTCGTTTAGTCCATTAGGCCTGACAGTGTTAAGCTTGTAAGCCCACTGTCCTTCTTTAACTCTACAAGGTTACAAGCTTACAAGCTTAACACTGTCAGGCCTAATGGACTAAACGAGAGTGATTTCTTTTATGACGAGAATCGCAAGAGCCGTGCGCGAAGATAGGCTCATATCTATAGTTCTTGGTCTTAACTTATTATTTCATTTTATGCTAGTAGTTCCAAAATGGTTACGCGCGCAATTTGTAGAGCGTTATATAGTGCACGCGTAGTTTGGAGTTGTATTCCATTTTCCAGTTATATTATACGCGCGCACTTTCAATTCTGTATGTATTTGTCATCATTACTTGTAGAATCACGAATGTAACGGTTTATTCATTCACCCTGAAGAAGGCCGTTCTACACGGCCGAGATATAGGTGGCTATCGTTTAAAGATAGTCTTACTTCATTTGTGTTTACATATATATCAACATATCAGGTGCATTGTGGGAACGATTTCCCGTTACTGTCCCGCACAGAGACCGATGCGACAATGGCTACGTATACGTACTGTTAGTGTCCATCTAAGGGTTTTGGATGTAGTAACTAAACAAAATTTTCCCAGTACTAAACAGCTTTTAAATGTCGTATTTATTTTTAAAAGCATCATCCGGCAATAATCTCCGCAGTTATGAGTGCGTAGATTATTGTCGCGGTTCGTGACTAGCGCGCTGGCTATTTGGAACGTCTAGCCCAGAGTACTAGATGAAGTAAATAAAAATATATTTTTCTATCATTAGCCTCATTATCTAAGGTGCAGACAATTTCAAGCCCTTCTTACGAAAAGCCTTCCAACCTTTACCTACAATATCGGGCCGTGTTCAACAAACAATAACATACAAAGGAGATTGAAGGCACGCACGAATTTGTAGACTTAGGAAGCAATTATTTCAAAATCATTTTTTTTTTATCCAATGGCAATATTTGCCCAAAAATAGTAGTAAGCAATGCGAAAAATTAAGTCATTTGTGAATTTAAAAAAATCATGATTCAATGGAAGATTTGATATTTGAACGTTATAACAGGCTTTGTAATTATCATATTTTCGCTAATATGCTAATGTATGTTCGTTTGCAGTGTCGACGTTTTCATAACTAATAAAACCTTAGGAAACAAACTTTTACTTCAGAAATAACATTTGAACCTTCTCGGACGATAAAGTGGGAAAGCACGGTTTTATTTACATGTATTTCCGTCAAGTCTCAGCTTTAGCCAGCGCGCTAGTCACGAACCGCGACAATAATTAGAGAGCTTAAGCAACGACGACGGGGACGGCAGTGACGACGGGACGTAGAAAAGTGTTTTCTCCCGAAATATGATGTTTACTATTTCCTTCGTTCGCCTTTAATTACTTTTCACATCCATAATTTCGAAAAATATGATAAGCATAGAGTTCCGTTCACGCCGAACGAAAAACGGAGTGATTTACTTTCGACCGTTTGCGTTCTCTTGTTAACGTAGAATATGGAGTTTTCACGTTGTGTTTTTGCAGACAACGGTTGAAATGTAGTTGACTGCGTACATTTTCATGTGCAGTTATTGTATTTTGCAATTAAGTCTATTGTGCTGTGCCGTCGTCCTAGACGTTGCCGTCGTCGTTGCTTAAACACGAAGTTCCGGTATAAAAAGGCGAGCCCAGGGGTTTGTCACCCTTCAGTCGTCAATCAGCCTTTGTTGAGTGAACATCTGCGTGATGCTCCGCTTGAGTGCTCCCTACTGATTGCTTATCGCGCGAAATTCAAATGAAACACAAAAATGTTTAACTTCATAGTAAGGGCTACAAAGTTCGCAAACAGTCATAAAATACCATTGGCAGTCATAAATGGACAACTATCTTCCCTTTGGTCACTTTATTTTATGACTTGTTTAATTTTAAACCTTAAAACTCTAGCATTTCAAAGGAGAGGCTGATAACCTCGCTTGCTTTCTTCACTGCTCAGCGATTTTAATTTTAAATTTCGAGCTCGCGATGCGTGAAAAGAGGAGGAGCTAACCTATTTATACCGGAACTTCGTGTTTAAGCTCTCTATTATCTCATCTACGCGCTCATAACTGCAGAGATTATTGCCGGATGATGCTTTTAAAAATAAATACGACATTTAAAAGCTGTTTAGTACTGGGAAAATTTTGTTTAGTTACTACATCCAAAACGTTTAGATGGACATCGACAGTACGTATACGTAGCCATTGTCGCGTCGGTCTCTGTGCGGGACAGTAACGGGAAATCGTTCCCACAATGCACCCGATATATTTATATGTTGATATGTTGGACACCTCATAATTTTTGCAATTCGCTGTATATATATATGATTAACTGTCTAAAATGTAAGAAACAGTACGTGGGCAAGAGCGAGACGGATCTCAACATCAGTCTAAACAATCACAGAAGTCATATAAAAAACATGGTCAAGTCATGCGAGTTAGCGGAACACTTTATAGAGATGCCGGGCTAGAACTTCATTACCTGTAAACCTTGAAGAAGGTTTGACGCCGAAACGTCGGGATTAAAATAGACTTTAAATTCCTTTGTTGCTTCACCTTATTCAGTACATTATATATAACTAGTGAAATAGTTACGCTCCTCTAGAAAGTTGTTGCAAACATCGCAATTCTTCTGACACTTAAAACAACGTACAGATTGTTTGTCTTGTGCGGCATGTTGCTTAAGTTTAGAAGGTGCTAGCAATTCCTTTAAATTCTTGGTTCTCCTAAAAGCAGGTATAATTGTTCTAGGTGGAAAAATACTATTTCACTAGTTACGTAACCGGCCGGATTTATCCAATTAAGGAGCAGCTTAATTGTTCTTCTCAGAATGTAGTTTATTTAGCGTCATGCACTAAGTGTAATATCCAGTATGTAGGTTCAACTACTAATCATTTCAAAATTCGATTTCCCAATCACAAATCAGCCATGCGAACAGACAAAAAGACTTGTGAAGTTGAAATGCATTTTAATAATAGCGCGCATGCGCTTAGTGATTTTCGATTTACCTGCATCGAGAGAATTAGAGATCCAGATAATGTGGATAGAAAGCTGCTGACAAGGGAAGCCAACTGGATGTCGCAACTTCGAACTATGCAACCATTTGGCCTTAATAAAAGGCGAGAATATAAATCCAAAAATAGGATACAGTACAATAGCACCTAGGTTTTCTGCCTTTAGGTTTCACGCTTTCTCATAGATTACAGTGTGTGGTATAGTTCTTGATCACATATAGTTGTGCGTAGAGCTGCATTGTTTATAACTGCATATTCAATTACTTGTATATTTTCAACTATTGTAATTTAAAATAAGGTATGCACTTACAACTTAGTTAAGCTTTATTGTTTTTTTTTAAAGTATAAATAGACTCAGCTTGTAAATTAGCTCACTTTTTAACTGATGAAGGCCGAAGTGCCGAAACGTTTTCAATATTTTTTTTATAAGGACCTGTGAGGAGTTGTGTGTTGTCTTTCTCTCTATATTCTGTATATTTATTCAAGACAACCACTAGGAATCCTTGGATCCTCCTACTGGAAGTTCATCGTTTGGTAACAGCGCAATTTTTATACTTCTCTCTCTCTCTCTCTCTCTCTCTATATATATATTCTATTAAACAAAGGTAATGTATCATGGAAAATACTATAAATCTAGACAAAATAATAGTAATTTTAATAGATTACATATATGCAGTATATGCAGTTTGCATTCTTTCTTGCACATCCATTTTTTTTGTTGGGGGGGGGGGGGGGGGTCAATAAAGTTTCGAGCAATTTTATAGGGAGTCATCTAAGTTTTAATTCATTCATAGGGAGGTCATAAACGTTTTAACAAGAGTAGATGAAATGCCGACACCCCCCCCCCCCCCCCCCCAACCCATAAATAATGAACACTCCCTAACTGTTCAGATCAGTTTGCTTTTAAGCTCGATTACCAGCCGTTTGTGTGAGCTCGCGTCCGTCCCCTCCCCCCGATTCTTGGGTTGCACATGACGTCACGGCGGCCATGTTGGAGGAACATTAACAAAACATTCCTCATTAGTCATTAGTGTCTTTTGTTCCGTCCTCCAACATGGTTGCCGCGTCTTTGTCTTTTGAATCTCCAGGGATTGATTGCAAACCATTAATACATTTCTGAAATACTGTTTTAAAACTACTTTCTCGCACATCGTTAGATATTCATGACACAACGGCCAACGAAGAGTCTCGTTTCAGGTCACGTGGTGATACATAAAAACTCAGGAATTCGAAGCTGAAGGAAATTGAGGGGTAAAACAATAACTGATTTCCATATGTGATGCACTTTGAAAACGTTTCCAAATACAGCACTTATGTAAATTATTCTAGATTACAGTTTTAATAACCACATTCAGAGACATGACAAATATAATACCTCTAGAATTCTAGCTACTTACATATTTGTCTGCAACTTCTTGGATAAAACGTCATGAGCCACGAAGGAATAAAACTTTATGGGGAGTGCCTAACAGAAGTACAATCAAAAATAATCTATAACTCATCCAACTGGGTTTAAATCACAAATGATATTCATTTTTAACTTACCTTTGTTTCCGTTGTCGTTTTTTATAGCATTATTAGGACAGTTTGCTGTAAATATAATTTTCTTCAGAGCGCTTTGACGAAACGTGACTGATTGTCTTACAATTCCGAAGACTTGTGCTGCCGTCCAGATTTCCATTCTTCAAATTTCCACACGCCCCAGCAATTCTCATACTCTGTCAATGGGTTTCTTATCCGTTTATGGCTCTCTAAATCTTACGTTTTTGCTTCTCTCCCGGATGACTTTAAACGCTGGCCCTTCTCTCTCCACTGAATTATGATTTGATTATTCGAACCGACTCAGCGAACTCTAATTTGAATCCGGTGAAATTGTCGCTTCCATTTTCCCTCTGTTTACATTGTTTAATTAGTTGTGTTATTTTTCTATCATTGTCCTGTGTCGTGAATATCTAATTAGAGAAGCCATTTCAAAGCTTGTGATTTCTAGATCCTCGTGCCATAAAAAATAATCTAGAAACCACGTGTAAAATAATCACGCGGCTTTGAAATATTACTTCCTTTTGTGTGACAATATTTCGTCCGATTAGAAGAGTCCAAAACAATAACCAAGAAAACTTTCATATTTAAAGTTATGAGAGTTTTCACTAGATGCAATTACCCTATATCATTATGACGTCACGGCTTGTTTATGAGGGGGACAGAATCGACTTGAACAATAGAATTTTGAACTAATTCTGCTCTGCTGAGGAAAATTTAACTTCGAATTGTCTGGTTTCCAGATATCAGCTGTATCAATGTTTATCCCACAATATTTACCGTATTTGGTGGCTGTTACCGCTATTCTACGTTCTACAAAATGCATTTGATAGCGATTTCCTTTGTGTTGTTGCTGTTTTGTTCCCCTCCCACGACCGTGATCCTTAGCGTTTAAACAATAGATTGTTTTGATTTGACGTCATAATGATATAGGTCAATTCAAATATGTTTAATATATAGAGGATATTACACGGTGGTGCGAAGATATAAGTTTATCCTCGGTAGTCGAAAACATTTCACGAGTGAGCGCAGCGAACGAGTGAAATGTTTTGGACTCGAGAGGATAAACTTCATACCTTCAAACCACCGTGTAATTTTCTTTTTATTATATGGATTGGACAATTAAACTGCTCTAAGAAATCTTATCTATTCATTTTACTTACTGTCAGTACAAACTTCTTCGTTTTCTTTCTAAGCTGTTCTAGGGAGTTTCATCGGGTTTTCTTGTCTCTTCGTTGCAGTCAAGAACATATTTAGAGTTTTAGATCGTATTTGCTTTTTGTCATGCAGCTCATTTAAGCTGTTTACATCTTCCTCTGATTTTCACGAACCTGCCGCCATCTTTGTAGTTCAAAGGCGGCAAACGTGACGTCATCGATATTTTCATTCGTGAGGATTTGGAAAATACGCCATTCAATACCAGGATGTAGTTTCGTATGAGTTCTATGAGTGGTTTATTTCTCAGTAAAACACTATCGTCCATATAATAATTAACAAATAAAGAAGCCTTAGCCATGTTTTATACTATCATAAAACACGATGGGCATTTGAGAACATGAGAGAAATGTTAAAGCACAAGCCGAAGGCGCGTGCTTTCAACATTTCTAGAGTGTTCTCAAATGACCAGAGTGTTTTATGATAGTATAAAACATGGATTTAAGGCTTCTTTATCTGTTTTATAATATAGATTTACGCGCGCGATGAAAGGAAACCGCCAGTTGAAAACTATATAACACGGCTAACCATGTTATATACTCTGATAAAACATGGCTTCTTAGCCAATCAGAGCGCGCGTACTATCGTATCTATATTATAAATATATTTAGTATATACCACACCAGTGAATATCACTTTTCGCGCGCTCTGATTGGCTACTCAAACAGTGAATATGATTTCGTATTCACCTCTGAGCAAAGCAGCGATCATCTCGCGCGAGTTTTTGTCCATTTCACAGAAAATAAAATGACTGTGGTGCTGGCTATTCACCTGGAGTGTGGTATATACTAAAACAATGATTCACCTCCACTTCGGTGAATAATTGTTAAATATTCTTCAAGTTGATAGATTTTGATGTTTAAGCCAATGAGGTGGACGATTGAAACAATACCACAATTAGTACTTTGTACATAATGCCTACCTCTTGCGCGGGCATTACTTAATAGGCGTTCTGGAATGGACATGTTCCCGACCACCATCTTCCCAACCCCACCTAAATAGTTTGTAACTGTCTGAATGAGTTTTTCGTTGAAATACTGATTTGGTGCTTGGTGAACTTTGGGATGAATTTTCGTTTAGAGCCACACCAAGAGAATGGACTATACGGAACGAAAACAAAGAATCCTCTAATTGATATTCGAGAAAGAAGAAACTTACAGCAGTAACCTTTCATACCTTTACTACAAGGCAAACAGTACACTCGAAATGTTTCAAAGAGATTATTAACATTAGATTATCAGCCCATCAATCATTGGTAAATCACGAAAAACTGTTATTTAAATGTTGATAGTGACATCAGGAGTGAAACTTTGTGTAGGTTACTGTCTAAATATATTTTACTTTGTCGTAAGCACTTAAAACATATCTACAATTAATCGGAAGCTAGCCTTTTTAATCAACTTGTCCTATTGTTTTTTTAATCTGAGTGCTTCAAAATCGCGTAGCTGAGAACAGAGTCATCCCCCCTGAAAATAGTAGCTAATTGACAAGTCAAAAATGTCTTGTAAATATAGTTTACAAGTCGATCGAGTGGTATTTGCCGATGCGGCCACCATTTCCTCTACTACAGGTTTTTAGCAGCATAACTTGAACTAGTATAGCATGATACTGACTTGGGCGTATCTTATTAAAGCTTAAATTAGTCCACTATTTTATACTAGAAACGTTTTCCAATGTACCTAATGTTATCACTTAAATGCTCTATTATGATTTTCTTAGATCTCTCAAAGATATTACAATGCCATTCCACACTTGTAAGGACACGATACAAAATCTCATATGTTGAGTATGCTCTGTGATAGAAACCTACTAGTTCTCCTCTTTGATTTATATTTTGTTCATACTGAGTTTTGATTGCGATTAAATTTAAGATATCAAGTAGTTTTTGTGCGAATTAAAAATACTATATTTCTGAATAGTAAATGAGTTCCAATGTCACGTATCGCACTATGTGATAACGCACTACACCTCTGTCTCGTCGTCTGCTTCGTTATCTAACGTCGCGTTCTCGTTCCCCAGTGTAATAATACGCTCCAAATCAGTTAGAAGGGGCTTTATGACTCCCAACTCGATATTCCTTACTGTCTCTGCCTTTTCATTTGAACCTGCTTGTTCTATCGTGTACGACTTTCCATCCAGCTCATCCAGGAACAACTTCGACTTCTCCTTGTTTTTCCTTTTCCTTTTCAAGCAGCAACATAGAATACAGCAACAGCACACGGTTACTACGACTACCGCAACAGACGTAGCAATGATAATGATCACCATGGTAATGTCGCCATTGTTGAATTCATCCTTTTTGCACGGAGGGAAGGCGTCGTACGTCCCGTGCAGCTTACACTCTTCGACGCCAACAACCTTTTGGCAATAGAAGGCGAATAGACTTATTGAGAGCTTATAATGTGCAAGGCTGCTAGCGGCAGCTATACCCGCAAGGCAGGCTTCGAAGTAGAATTGCGCCTGTGTCGGAAGGTGGCTGCTACAGAGATTTTGAACATTGCCAGTGTAGAACCACTTTTTGCATAGCTGGAATGCTTCTTCCTGGAGGCTGTCATTATAGTACGCCAATGTGTAGTTTGTTAAGGGTGTCAGTTGGACACCAGAAGGAGACCATTGGGGCGGAAGTCCCTCGGAATTGGCCAATAGTGTTATCGTTCTTCCCTCGTCCTTGGTTCTCGAAGAGGCTCGTGACGTATCATCACCAACAAGTCCGTACACGCGGGCGTGCGCATACTTTCCGTATCCTTGATCAAAAGGAGCATTCAGCAGCAACCCTTCGTAATAGTAATCAAATTTAAGATATCTCATATCAGCAACTTCTTTCTTCGATCTAGCATACTGCCACAGACGAATCTCATCCATCGCACCTCTGAGATGGTACTCCTCATTCATCCCATTGCTTGTTAAATATCTCCCAAGTACAAGAGTCCCGTCTAGTGAGAATCGCTTTCCGATGTGTATTCCATATGCTGAATGGGTAGTGATAACGTTATTAGTGCAAGAAATAACTTGCAGGCGACCATCATTTGTTCTCCATGTCATCGTCAAATGAGTCCAACATCCTTCCCTGATGGTTAAGTTCGTGTTTACCTCATCGTCATCCCACTGGACAACAATTCCCTCATCATAGAGAATAGCAAAATGATTTTTGTTTGCAGCATGTGATACTATGGCATGCTTGCCTCGTAGTAGCGCACCGGTTTCGTTAGAGTTACTTATTTGCTCAGCGTCCGAGCACATACCAGAGATTGATGATTTCTTATTTACAAGGCAGATCCAAAATTCGAAGCTTAGCTCATCAAGAACCGGTAACGTAGAGTTTTCTTGGAGCACCAAATGGCTGTGTGCGAACTCCAACATGAATCCTGCACCCGTAAAACGTTTTCCTGCGTAACTACTTTGTAGCAAAGCCGCCTGCCGAGACAACTGTAGCTGAGATGGTATGACAGCGTCTAAAAGGTCTTGGTCCAGAACAGCAGTAGAGTTTGTGTCCTCGTGTGCGTTCTGTAAGTTGTTGATCCATTCTCCCGTCTTTTCGCCACACAGGCCGTGAGAGGCGTACTGTTGATGCCGTTTCACTTCAATTGCTGTTCCCAGGGTGCCGTTGTAAAGAAGAATGTTAAGCTTCTCCCCTTCAGGTAACACAAACTCAATGATGTTGGGCGTTAGCCAACGATATTTTGAATGTTCATCCGAAGAAATGGTTACCCATGACTCCGAAACTTTTAACGCCGATGATACGTTCTCTGTGTGATGTACCAGTCGTGTCTCTACTTTCTCCAAATTCGTGTACATTACAGATAGTGTGAATGTACTGGTATTAATAGAAAGCTCTGAAATTCGACGACATGATAGCCTGTCGTTGCATGGAATTTGAAGAATTTGTGCTGTCAGAGAAGACGTATTCAGCAAAAGGAATGATCCGGGAGTTTCCAGATTGTAACTTATCCCGTTTAAAGTTGTAAAGTGTGGATGACCGAAGTTAATAGATACCCCAGGTCCAGAATAGTTCCTAGTAAATGCGATGTCACAATCAGCACCTTTCCAACCTTCTGAACAATTGCTACATGGTAGTTCCTTCTTTTCCGATGTTATACTGGTGATGCTTGTATTGCCATTCCACCTGACGTCACATGCGCATGTTCCGTTTATTGCATCACATACACCATGCCCATTGCACACGTTCCAAAGACCACCTGGGCACAGGTCTGAACAATCCTCGCCCCAGTATCCTTCCTCGCACTTGCACGTTACGTTGTTTGTGTCATTGGGAGAAGAGACTGGATACCCAAACACACACTTCACATCACAACGTTGTCCAATCCAGTAGGGAAACCTCTGGTTCGGGAAAAAGTGACACAGTGTACGTGCAGGCCAATCAGTAATGTTAAGTGTAGCTTGACAATAGTCAGAGTAAGCAACAACTGTTTTGATGGCCATGTGAAGATCTTGCGAAATTCCAATGTCGTGCAGACAGACTTTGTAGTAAAACTGAGCAACTTGTTTCCCGAGTACCTTGCAAGTGAAAAACACTGGTCCAGAGAGTAAAACTCTAAAACATAATGATTCGGCTTCACGCTGCATCGTGTCGTTAGGAAATTGCATTTTTCTGGAATCAACAGCAGTAATATCCACGTCAGAGAATTCCCAAGTGGGCTTATGGAATTTCTTTCGGTAAAGGTTACTATTACCTGTGCTGTCTATAATAATATCTCCATCGACCTGATTGAGCTTCCATACATGAATAAGATCTGCGAAATCTCCAGGTTCCACATTCAGTCGCCAAGTACTCTTAACCAAGTTTGGGTTGCTTTGTCTTCGCCAGATTCTTACTTCATCCATCTCTCCATGAAAGCTTGAAAATGGTGGTATAGCAACGTTTTGTGAAGGAAGCCACTGTCCAAGGGCAAGTATTCCACCTGCTACCCAGACCTTAGAATCCAACTTGAAGACACGAATTCTGACCTGCCCTACAGAATTAAAGATATAAACTTTCACCGTGCCTATAACCTTATTGAATATCAAAGAAATCTGATTCCATCTTTTCAATTGCAAAGCTACTTTGGTGTCAAATACTTGGTTCCGGTAGGCGATCTTTAGTGTGATATCATTGATAAGTGCGAAGATGTTGTTCCGTGCGTAAGAAAGAATGACCCCGCCATAATCTTGTATCCGCACTAAAATTTCCACTGTCAGTATATTGATCTTGTCGAGATGCATTGGTTTAGAGATGACAAAACTATCCTTGAATCGTAAACTGAAGCCCCCGCCTGCTTGGATTCGGTGTTCGTGGTATTGTAAGTACTCGTATACGAAAAGCGTATCAGGAAGAGAAACTGTTGATCCAGACACCATGCGGTCAACAAGCTTCTCGACGCCGTTAGTGTTGTTCCGACTTTGATTGGGATGCATCTCACACGAACCAAGAAGACCGGTGGAGTTTAGACAGTAGGGACGGGGTATAAGGCAAGTTACTGAAAGGCTATGTCCGATAGTTAGAATGAACCGGACACCCTTTGGCCCATTGATCGAATACGTCACTCTAGACATTCGCACCATGACAAAGTGAGCAGAAAGTTGTGTCAAATGATGAACGCGAACGAGTTTTTTGTTGAGCCAGACTACAGGCAACATCAGTGCACTTTGTGATACGCTCTTGACTGGTGTGCGTACAGTTATGTTTATGTTTTTGTAGTTGAAAGCAAACCCAATGGTACAGAGCGGACTAAAATTGTTTTGATCGATGCAACTTCCCTGCCGTAGCTGAATCACGAAGTTATCGAGTTTTGATCTCAAAAGGTAGAACTCTCCATGTACGCTATGTGTAAAGCTGATGCCATGGAGAGTACTGAAGTGTCCCAGCCCACCAGCGGACGCTACTGCTATGCTGAATATTTTCTTGGTGATGTATTGGCTTACCGCAAACTCGCATTTTCTCCCATACCATCCAGTAGTACATGAACTACAGGTTTCATCGCCTTCCCAGTTGACATTACATACACACCTTCCAGTACTTTTATCACAACGACCGTGACCTGTACAGGGATTTATGGTTCCTCCTGGACAGAGATTGGAGCAGTCCTCACCCCAGAACCCCTGGTCACATTGGCAAATGTTACGGTCGTTTTCATCAGCTTTTCCAAAGATGCATCTCACATTACAATGATCGCCGATCCAGATTGGAAACAGAGCTCCTGGAATTGTGTTGCATAGTTCTTGAGCTGGCCAATCGGTAGGGCTTAGGACTGCCTCGCAATGGTCAGCAAACGTTACCACAGAGCTAAGGGAGGCTGCCAGATTTCCTGCTATGCTGATGTCCTGGACGCATTGTATAAAGAAGAAGTCGAGCTCTGCAGTAAGACCCCTACATGATGTGTAAAGCTGTTTGCGATAGAAAAGGCTGAAGCAGAAATCCTTAGTCTCCCCCTCGACAGTCTTGTTCGGAAAAGTAACCTCAAACGGTTTTGTGAAGGAGCTGAGGTTCGTTTTTACTAAGGCATCTGAGTATACCCACAATGGTTGCTTCCAAGGACGAAGTGGTAGATAAAGGTGTTGGTCGTTGATGAGATCGTGAATAACATTCCCTTCACCTTCATTAACCTTCCATAGCCCAGATAGTTTAGGATGTGATGGCAAAACATTCATTCCATAGTTCTGCTGAATGAGCACAGGGCTAAACGCACTTTGCCACACGCGTATTTCATCTATAACTCCTACGAATGCAGCGTCCGTCTTTGCTTCGGTCTCTCCCGGAGAGAGTTCCCAATTTCCTAGGGATAAAACACCGCCAGGTATGAATGGATTCTCGGGCAGAACGTATTTCCTTCTCTGTATTTTACCAACATAGTTGAAATGGTAGAACTCGATAACTTCTGACTTTGGAAACCATACTATTGCTACTTGGCTCCATTGGTTTAGATTAACAGCGATTCCAGTGTTGATTACGTGGGATCCAAGATGCATTCTTATTGTGACGTTAATGGTCAGAGCAAAGGTCTTCAAAAACGTGTACGACAGTACCGTTCCTCCAAATTCAAAGGGATTGAATAGAAGTTCAATCGTAAGGTTCCTCGTGATGGAAAATGCCTTTTTCAGAGGACCGGAGGATGCTCCACTGTTGTTGAAAAGTAGGCCATACATGGCTCCAGCTGGATTCCTCATTTCGTTGTACACACTGTAAGTCAGGCTAAACAGACTATCACTAGCTTGGACAGCATACTGTTTTCCTAGGTGTTTGTTTATGAACTGCTGTGTAATATTCTCTGTCGCTATTCCAAAGTCATTGAAGGGGTCATTATCGCAAGATCGAAGGAGGCCGGTGGACGTATTACAGATTGCGTTCGGCATATCGACTTTAAAGCCGAGGTAGCGTCCATTGACGCGAATTCTAAGCACGAATTTGTCTTTCCAAGATATAACATATCGATTATGTGATTCAACCGAGATCTGAAAGCCAAGTTCTTTTGAACCTAGGATGGTGACATGTCCCGTTAGCTTTAAAGTAGAGCCGTCAACCGAGATAACCGCTTGTCCCTTGCTTGAATAAGGACCATGGAATGAGATCACGATATTCGAGACTTGAATGGCAACAGCATTAATGCAAATTGATTGTAATCGACAAGGTACATGTCGCACTTGAAAAACAAATTTTAGCTTTGGAAGATAAATTGCGTAAAATTCGCCAACACCTACAAATGAAAAGCTCGTTCCATCAAAAGTAACATATTGACCACCACCCGATGACATAGCGAAGGAAACTACTTTAAGTGGAAGAACAGCAGTAGCGACGGAGCAGTCGTACCCAACCCATCCTGTTGTGCAAGCTTTACAATCCGATGTTCCTTTCCAGTTTGCGTTGCATTTACAAGAACCAGTAATGGAATCACACACGCCATTGTTGTTACAAGGTTTCCTGGCACCCCCTGGACACACTTTTGAACAGTCTTTGCCCCAATAGCCTTGTTTACAGATACAAGTACTTGGTAGAACCGTAACTCCGTACACACACTTTAGTTCGCAAGTAGGCCCGAACCATTCAGGGAAGTTACGTCCTGGGAAATAATTACAAAGAGGCTTAGCTGGCGATACTGGAATTTCGAAAACAGTCTTACAGTAATCCGAAAAAGCTATAACAGTTTCCATGGACATGGATATGTCTTTGGTAGTAGCAATTCGTCTCAAACACGACCTGTAGTAATATGTTATGACTCCGTGGCCAAGGTCTCTGCATGCTTCATTAAGTTGACCTGTCATTAAAATCTTGAAGCAAAACGCCTCTGCTTCTTTTTGGAGTACGATACTATTGAATGAATACGAGACAATTTGGGTAAAGAAGGATTTTTCTAGCTTTGCATCTGAGAACTTCCACTGCGGGGATCTCCATGGTGCTGACGATAACTCAAGATTTACGTCACCAGCCGAGTCTATAGCAATGGATCCTTGTCCTGAGTTAAATCTCCAGGCATTTGTCAAGACCGTAGTCTTCACTGATACCGTTCGGTTCCAGAGTTGCTGAATAGTAGCTGGGTGGAAATAACGTGTCCATATTCGTATCTGATCAATGGAACCAACAAAGAATGTTGATGGCTGAGTTCCCGTGCCGTCAAGTGATGGAAACCAACCTGCTACAGCTAGCAGTCCTCCAGGCTTTAAAATGTCTGTGTCCTCATTTATGTCAATGTCAAACCTCTGAACTCGTTCGTTAGCAGCAAAATAGTATAACTGTAAGATTCGAGTTGACCTTCTGTACACCAAACACAGTTGTGTCCACACATGCATTTGCGCCTTTATGTCGGTGGAAAATATCGTGTCCCCGAAGTGGATAGCAAATGTCCCTCCAGCGCTAGTAATGAAGAATGTTTTGAATTTGCTGTATGACAAAATGACTCCATGCTGATCTATTTTCATCATTAGGTCTATGGTAATGTCATTTGAGAGGAATGCCTTGTAAATCGCCCTCGATGTTATTACAGCAGTGTTACTAAAATGCAATGTGTACCCGCCATTCGCTTCACGGCTTTCAAGTACGTCCTTGTACGAGTAGACAAATAAAGTACGGCACTGCTTCACGCTTAATTTTGATAGCATACTATATATTCGTTTTTCAGTTGTTTCACTCTGATTTGTCAGACTCTGCACGACATCTGTCCGCGTAATGTTAAATTCGAAGCCATGACAGCTATTTGTTGGAGAATAGGACTCAAGTGATGTTATATACTCCTTCTCGCAAGCACCAAGAAGGCCAATAAAGTCTTGGCAGATTAATGATGAGGCTTTGGTGACCACACTTAAATAACGACCTACAACTCTGATTTTAACCTTAAGTTGACCATGACCAAACTCGTAAAGTCTGTTAGATACTCGAACAAAGTTGAATCCGTAGCTTTGGATGGTTGGAGGGTTAGTATCAACATCTATTACTTTACCATTAAGCCACAGGACAATGCTTCCATCTGAAGTGTAGGGACCATGGAGAACGAGAGTGTGCAATGCCACACGAAACGCAATAGCATTAATGCAGGAAAACTGTTCAAAACAAGCCACTAGCCGTACTTGCACTTGTATGGATGCCTGGTTTGAGAAGATTAGGTAGTACTCTCCCGTTATTTGTAATTCAAAGCTGACGCCTGATAAGGTAGTAAAGTGCCCTCGGACATTAACACTTGCAACACCCGTGACCTCACCGGCAAACACTGGAGTAGCTATTGCCAAAGAACAGTCGTTACCTATCCAACCCGATGAACAAGAAGTACAGTTCTCGTCACCATGCCAGTTTAACTCGCAAGAACATGTCCCTGAGACAGCGTCGCAAATACCATGTTTTTTGCAAGTATTACTCGCTCCACCTGAGCATATTCTAGAACAGTTTGTACCGTAGTATCCTTTTAAACACTCACAAACGTCCATGTTGTTAGTTGAAGGTTTTCCAAATATACAAGGCGTTGTACAGTTGACCCCTATCCAGTTTGGGAATGTTCGTCCAGAGAACTCATTACAAAGCAACTGCGCAGGACTATAAGGTAAATTATAGGTATCTTGGCAGAAATCTGACAGTACTATAATTATCTCCATTGCATATGACGTAGAGCCTGTTCTAATAACAGCTGACACGCATGCTCGGAAATAAAAGTGTAGGGTGACGTTTCCAAGACCAGCACATGATCCATACACATGGCCGCTCAAAATAAGGTTTTTGCAAAACTGGGTCGCCATCGTTACAAGTGACTTATTTCCTTTATTTGGGTTTATGCCTGGTACAAAACCGATTGGAGCATCTGAGAAAACCCACGTTGGAGGATTCATAGGAAATTCAGGAAACAATAAGTCGTTGAAGGATAGAGAATCCTTGACAGTCGATCCCTCGCCCTTGTCAAACTTCCACAGCCCCGACAGTGAATCACAATCTGCTTGAATGTTAGCCGACCAACTCTGTTTGACCATTACGTAATCGAAATATATTTTAAACACTCGAACCTCGTCAAGATCCCCACGGAAGACATGAATTGCTCTCTTGTTGGATGCACCAGAAGATGGCTGCCACAATCCCATTGCTAGAGTTCCCCCATCGGTGAATGGATCTACTTCGACTATGAACTTTTTAAACCGCACAAGGCCAGAAGAGCTTGTCACATACACAAACATTTCCAGTTTGCTCCGCACGAAGACCACAGATATCATGTTCCATTTGTCTACTTCCGTTCCAAGCCCAGTGTCATATATGTCTGCCCCAATGCCAGCCTTGACTGTGACGTGGTTGCTAATGTAGAAAGTCACCTTGGCTGCGTAGGAGATCATCACCCCTCCACAAACGCGACAATTACATGATCTTGTTAATAATTGAATGGTTATACTATTCCCAATAAAGAGGTTCACAATTCTGTTTGAAACGATGGCCGAAAAGTTGAAGTTGAGGTTGTAGATACCACCATAGACAACCCTAGTCTCTTTGTAGATTTCTTTGTTAATAACTATCACGGATTTCGTTTTTCCTCCTGAGACAGATAATGTTTCCTTGATAAAGCTCTCAACATTAAAGTGAGATCCATTTGCCTTGCTTAAGCCTTCTAGTACTGTAGTCCTGTAAGAAATAGAGGATCCATTTTCTGTTGTTGCGTTATGATCTGGTGCGAACGTAGCGCACGAACCACATAATCCTTCGAAGGCTGCGCAGTGTTTAACTTTACTTTTAGCTTCAATGCTTAGATAGCGTTCGTAAAACGATAACTTAATTGTGAGGTAGTGTTCGATATTCACCTGATAGCTGTCAAGAGATGTCTGTTTTACCGAAAGTCCTATTTTCTGTATTTCACTTGTAGAGCCATCGTTTATTCTGACAACTTCTTCATTGACGTGAAATATAGGATCTTGTTCTGTTTCGTAGGGAGCGTGGATACTAAGTGCCACTTCACGGAACGTCAAAGCAAGAGCATTTAGGCACACTGCACCAACGCGACAAGGAACTTGACGGATCTGCACTTCCAGGATCGATGACCGTATCAAAAGAAATTCTCCAACATTCGAGAAACTGTACAGAGACCCGTCGAAACCATCAACGTTACCATCTTCCATAACTGTGCAAACTTTAGCGGTTGTATTTGTTGCCGTCGTGTTTGAGCTTGGAGTAGATATTGCAACTGAACACGATGTGCCAAGCCATCCAGTGGAACATGAAGAGCACTGTTCGTCTCCACGCCAATTTGGATGGCAGCTGCACCTCCCAGTTTCCATATCACATTGACCATTTCCGAAACAAGGCTTCACTGCTCCACCAGGACACTGCGCTCGACATTCTGTGCCCCAGTAGCCGTAGTCGCAGTAACACTTTTGATGTATATCAATTCCATTCACGCATTCCTTACTGCAGTTCATGCCAACCAAGTCACCAAAACGACCATCTTCAAACAAATTACATAGTTCTTGGCCTGGAAGCTTTGTAAGATTAAGAGCTATTTTACACTCTGTCGCCATGGCATACGCTGAATCGACTGCTGCATTCAATGATCCAGAAGCTACGATGTCTTCTATACACTTTTGGTAATTGATATTTGCATTTTCTGTAGCTTTTCGACATTCCTGATTTAAAGGACCGGAAAGGAAAATCCTTGAACACAGAGATTTAGATGAATTTTCAAATTTTCTGTTAGGGAATGTTAGTTGAGGTTTGAAATCCGTTATTGTCATACCCAAGTCTGAGGGCTGCCATTCGGGACATCTCCAGGGAGGTCTTGGTAGCTGAATATCAACTGACCCAATAGTTGCCCTTGCAACGTAACCTTGTCCCTCGTTGAATTTCCATAATGCTCTAATACCAGGAAGGGAAACGTCAACACTAACGCTCCAGCTTTGCTGTACCATCACACCGTCAAATCGCTTGTTCCAAATCGCGAGTTCATCTATCCATCCTACAAAACCTGGGATTGGTACACTTTCAGATGTCATCTGCCAGATTGCAATTCCCATGGTACAACTCGAAGGAAAGAGACCGCTGCCAATGCGGATCAGACTTGAGCGTACAATTCCGGTAGATGATATAACGTATAACTGAAGAAGCCCAGAATTACGTCGATATACAACTGAAATCTGATTCCATTTTAATGTCTCAAGTGTTATTGAAGTCTTGAAGATCTTAAGTCCAAAGTGTATTCTAAGTGTTCTGTTAACGGTGATAGCAAATGTATTGTTCAAGGTAAATGAGATAATTGTTCCTCCGTAACGAAGCGGATCTTTAGCCTTGACGTAGAACTGGATGGTTATGTAGTTTCCGACAAAGGTGTTCAGCAAAGGGGCAGTGACGACTGCCGTTTGGTTTAAAAAGAGACAACTTCCCGCACTAGTGATGATATTGGTTTCACCGGCAGCTTTTAGAACCTCGACAAAGCCACTTTTGCTTCTCGGTACAACCCACTGGTTGATAAACTCGTTTAGGTCTTTATTCGTCATTAGTGAAAGATTATAAGATGAAAGAATTCCTCTAGTCGAGCAGTTGGAATCTGATGGTGAATTTCCACATTGTCCTAATAAGCCACAAGCATCGAGACACGCAGACTTGTCCATGGTCATTATTAGATCCATATGGGTACTACGGTGGTATATAACTAATTTAAAGTTCTCCGGTCCATCTATGGTGTATGCCTTATGCGATGTTCGCTTGAAAGAGAAGCCAGAGCCTCCAAGTGATACGGCAGTCATCGAGTTAATCTGGACTCCATTCACTGTGACCACTACTTTGCTTAATGTCCCATAGCTCGTATGAATTGCGATGTTCGTCGTCCCGGTGCTAACAACTACACATCGTGCTGCGCTGTATTTTCCTTTTCTAACTTGTCTAATTTGGACACTCACTCCAAGGCGATAGGAATGGAATGCATAAAATTCGCCGGCCACTCGAAGATCTATTTTGGCCCCGTCAAGCGTGACGTAGTGTCCAACACCAGATATTGAACCAAATCCTGTACTTGATGGAAACGGAACGAGGGCAAGAGAGCAATCTTTCCCATGATAACCTGGTGTGCAAGCCCCACAGTCAGACCGTCCTCGCCATTTAAAAGTGCAACTACATGCTCCTGTTGCAGACGAACAGCTGCCGTGACCGTTACAAAGATTTGATGGACCACCCGGACAGGAGTGATCGCAACTACTTCCCCAGAAAGCCAAATCACAGTTACATTTATTTCCTGATTCTAGCGAATGGCGTCCAAAAACACATGGACTATCACAGTTAATGCCAATCCATGAAGAAAGCCGAGATGTCTTAAATACGTCATAATTACACATCTGTCTTGCTGGCCACATTGCAATATCCATTGAAAGTTGGCAAGCGTCTGCTAGGGCCACAATTGTGTCAGCACCCGCGGAAATATCCCTAAAGCTCGCAATAACTCGAAGGCATCCTCTAAAGTAGAATTCCATGCTGCTATTACCTAGACCGCTGCATGCCATACCAACAGGTGACAATAGAAGATTGTCCTGACACCACTGCTTGGCAGACGATTCCAAAGATGCATTGTAGAAGCTGATGGCATTAGAAATACCAGAGATGTACATTTTAGCAGAGCTGTAAATCCAAACAGGAGCTTTTGGAGCTACAGGGATATAAAGGTCAATGCCAGAAACAAGATCCTTCACAGTTCTTCCTTGTCCGTCGTTAAACTTCCACAATACAGCGAGATGAGAGGCACTTCTTTGAACATTCAACTTCCAACTCCTTTGCACATCTACAAGGCTGAACTCGCGATTCCAAATACGAACTTCATCTATGTATCCTTTAAAGCCTTTAAGACTTATAACTGCTTCATCGGCAAAGCCAGGAACCCACTGGCCAACAGTAATCGTGCTTCCTGATGAAAACAAATCCGAGATGATGCTATAAGTTTGACGCGTTATTACACCTCCAGTGTTGGTGTGATAGAATGACAAAGCCCCACTCGGGCGAAGGTAAACCAGGGTTAGTTGGTTCCATTTTCCGTAGTCAGGCCGGATTTCTGTATCCCAATTTATAACTCCTATACGCACCTTCAGAGTGCCGTTTACATAGACTGCCATGGATGTTGATTGGCTATAAGTAATCAATGTCCCTCCGTCTTCTGCACTAAGTTTGAAAAACAGCTCTAGTGTGACATAGTTGTTGGTAAAAATATCCGGCAGCAGATCACTGGAGATACCTACACCGTCGAATTTCAAACCATATTCGGCCCCTGTTGGGATTCTTTGTTCTTCGTGTTCATCATCTTCATAAACAAACATGCTATCTTTGAGAGCAACTTTCCAAGCTTCTTCCTTGCTAACTCTTGACACCCAAATCAAGTCATTATTAAGATTCCCATCGCAGTTTCCACAGACAGCCGTGGTACTTTTGCATAATGATCCACTTACACGGCCTGTAAAAGAAACTCGTTTGTTGTCAATTCGTAGTTGTATATTCAGACCAATAGCCCTGCTGCTAAGAGTATAGGTAGTAGAGGAGCTGTATTCAAGATAACTACCGCCTGTAAAAGTAAGACGTTTAGTCCTGAAACCTGTACGTTTGCCATTGAGCCAAACTATAGCCTGACCATCATCAGAATAGGGAGCATGCAATGAAATCTGCCAAAGATCTTGATATCCAAAGGCAATAGCATCTATACATCTTGAATGTCCATCAGCACAAGGAATTTGTCTTATTTGTGATCTAAACTCGGGATTTCGTACAAGCCAAAGTTCTCCCACGTCAAAGAAGTTGAAGTGAGCGCCGTCGAAGCTTGTGAAGTGACCGCCACTGAATCCAGAGCATGTAGGGAACTTGCTATTGGATACTGCAATAGAACAATCTTGTCCTGTCCAACCTGGTGAGCAAGCACTGCAGTCACTCGTGCCTCGCCAATTCAACTCACAAACACATTGACCGGTGACGATGTTACACTTGCCGTGACTGCTACATGGGCGTGAAGCACCACCTGGACATTCTGTACTGCAATCCAATCCCCAATAGCCAGACTCACATAAACAGATGCTGGTATGTGCATTATCCGCTTTACCAAAGATACATGGTACATCACAGTTTGGCCCGATCCACTGTGAACTCTGTGGAAACTGGTGACAAAGATGCTGCATTGGAGATACCTTCGCGTCGGTGATCTGCTGACAGTAATCAGCGTACAGCGTAACTATTTCACAAGCAGCGTCTACCATTCCGGTAACCCGAACGTTATCGAGACAGGCTAGATAGTAAAATAGGAGCTGCGCCCGATTAATGTATGCCCCGAACTTCGAAAAGGTCTTATTATCATAGATAAGCTCGCTACACAGTCTTCGTGCTTTCATCTTGAGTGTATCGTTGTCGAACTTTAAGTCTGTAATGTGCTTTGACACCTTGGGAGGAGGAACTTCGATTACGTAAGAGAATTGCCATGTAGGTCTACGACTAGAGACCTTTGGGAGTAAGATTGGTGACCTTCCATCTTTGGTATTTTTGATAACTCTGCCTTCGCCGTCATCAAATAGCCATAACGACGTGATTCCTCTAATCCACTTTTGTTCAGTGAAGTAAAAACTTTGCCTTATCTCGACACTGTTCAACTGTATGTCCCAAATTCGTAGATTGTCAATACTTCCTTTGAATGGTTTGACGGGTACACCGAGAATATTGGTTCGGGTAATGTACCACTGCCCAAGCCACATGGTTCCTCCAGTGAGCAAATGTCCGTAACCTATAAAGAATTTATTGGTGTAAAGGTCTCCACTGCTACTCATCTGATGGTACACAAGAACACCTACGAGAAATAAAATAGAAACATTAATTCAAATAATAATGTGGAGCAAAAATGTTACACATTAATTTTTATAAGCAGCAACCTGCCCTCCCAAAAATAAAAACGTCTATGAAATTAATAACGTGAAAAATTAGTCATCAGAACAAAGCAAGAAATACAATAACATTAAGTAAAATTCTTCAAATATTAGTAAGGCATATTTCTCACTGACAAATAAAAAGAGTAAATAAAAATTAAGTTGGCTGACTAGGCCACTAACGATTAAAAATGTCAATACGAAAAGAATTTGAACGAATGTTGAAAGCATTGTTTTAAACCACGTTCAATTTTGAGCATTGTTTCTAAAAGTCAAGATTTAGGTATCTGCATTTGTACTGCAAGATATCAGTTCTAAAGGCCTTTATGAAAAAGTTAGAAAATATATTAATCAAATTTGTTTGTAAGAAAATTATTATTATGAACAGACTTAATGATTTGATTGAAAATAAATTACATTTCGAAAATTGCAGAAAATAATTCATCAACTGTAGTAGGCAAGAAACCTAGTTACTGTTTCAATAATGTTATAGACAAATGACTCTCGTTGACGTCTTTCACTTACCAATTTCCCTCTGGTATACAATGGATAATTGATACCACCAATCAATCTGCAGCGTCCTTCCTGTGTCGAACACGGTTGATCCAATGTATATCTTAACTGTTGCGTCATTGACTACAGCAAACGTAATGGTCGTTGCATATGACAATATCGTACCTCCAACAGCTCTAACCTTGACAAATAATTGAAGAGTCAGGTCTGTCATATTGATGATTCTGGCATCTAGAATTTGTGAAAATGCTACAGCGCCGTCGAATGAAAGACAATATCCTGTATCTGTTATTTCTCTTTTCTCTTGGTATTTA
The DNA here is from genome assembly GCA_030867875.1 of Actinernus sp. WN-2022. Classification (NCBI taxonomy): domain Eukaryota; kingdom Metazoa; phylum Cnidaria; class Anthozoa; order Actiniaria; family Actinernidae; genus Actinernus; species Actinernus sp. WN-2022. The sequence goes on from JAOWCC010001751.1 coordinate 15,021,857, forward strand.
GTGGTGTTAAAGACAAACAACGATTCTTGTGCTGTGATTTTCCACCGTGAACTTAATACCTTGTTAATCACATCTTGTTCCAAATTAGGACCCCAGAGTATCGCTCCTGACGCATTTGTGAAATCATTCTCTGGCTTGTTATCACATGATGAGCACAGTCCTGTCTCTTTAGTACACAAGCTTGGATTTGAGATAAGTTGAAACGACAAATATCGGCCCCATGTCTTAATCGTAACTGATATGAGTTTTTCTAATGTCTCATTGTTAGTGACTTCAAACGCTTGCGGTGATATCTTTTGGTAAATGAAACCGTTTCCCAAGTCAACGAGGTTAGAAGACGCGACTCTGTTAGCAATCCAGATCTTTGGAGAGCCACCGCTGTTCATTGCACCTCGAATAACAAAAGGCTTCCCTTCTGTTTTAACGGCTACAGATGAAATACAGAAGGAACCATTACTGCACGGAACCTGGCGTACTTGAACAGCAAATCGTAATGAGTTAATTACGTAGTATTCTCCGAAAGTACCTAAGTTGAACTCACTTCCGGAAAAGGTGATGTAGTACCCTGCACCAAAAACTTGACAAAATGGTATTGACGAGGAATTGGTAAGAGTTGCAACAGCTACGGAACAGTCCTTAGAAGACCAACCATCAGCACAGACTGTGCAATCATGTGATTTATTAGCCGTAACAGGACATATGCATTTCCCAGTGACGTAATCACACGTTGAAAATCCGTTACAGGGGTTCTCCTGACCTCCAGGGCATTCCGTAGTACAGTTATTTCCGTAAAATCCACGAGTACATCGACATGTATCGGCACTCGAAACATCTCGTAGTCCAAACCTGCAGTAATTGTCACATCGCCCGCCCACCCAATCTGGAAAGTTTTCACCTTTGACCGTCTTGCATAATCCCTTTGCATACCACGTAGAGGATGGTAGTAGCGCACTACAGAAGTCAGACGCCGATAACACTGTCCAGTAAGCATGACTGATGTCACCAGTCCTGGTAACGACGTGAAGACATGCGCTGTAGTAGAACCACATTGTAGCTGAACCGAAAATGAAGCACTCGGATCTTAATGATGACTTAAATAAGAGGTTGTAGCACTTATTCTTGGCATCTATAAGCGACAATGATCCTTCATACCTGGTACTGTAGACTGTTGCTATATCGGTCGAGAACGGCGAAATATCAGTGGTGGAGTAAACCCATGATGTTGAATGCCATACGTCAGTTGGAATTAGGATATCAACATCTGACACACAGTCATGAGCAATATAACCTTGACCTTCATTGAATTTCCACAGGCTTGCAAGGCCTGCAGTGTTTCTGCAGTCCAAGTTATTCTTCCAGTTTAAGCGCACTACAAAAGGAGATAACTTTTTGTTCCAGATCCGCAATTCATCAATCACACCAATAAACCCTTCGACCGGAGCCCTCCCTCGTCCAGTCGGCGAGGGACACCAATATCCAAGTGCAAGTTTTCCACCTGGTTCAAACATATTAACATCGCTCTTAACAGGAAAGTTACGACTGTGGACATTACCATCGGCATCAATGAGGTAAAATCTCAAAATCTTGTATGTCTTTGACCACACAAGAGCGATCTGATACCATTTGTCAACTTCTAGCATAAGTAAAGTGTCCAAAACCTGGTCAGCATAATGTATCTTAACTTTTCTGGAGTTTACAGTGACAGCAAACGTCTCGGTTGTCGTGTAAGAAATCACAGTCCCTGCACTACCAAGGAGTTTGATCATGAACTCGATACTAATATCCGATGCGGAAAAGCTGTATATGTCTTTTGTTTGAATTCCGGTGTTGTTAAATCTTAATGCATAGCCTCCGCCCCCAAGTTCTCGCTGCTCATGATATGCGTTGAAATTGTATAGGAACAGACTATTTTTAGTGGACACCTTCCAAGATGGACCATACATCTCGTGGATATAGGACTGTGACACATTAAGGCGAGTAACGTTCAGGCCATGTCGGCTACCAAAGTCGTCAAATGGATTGCCGTTACAATTTCCCCACAGCCCTGTGCTGCTGGCGCAGTACCTTTGGTTTGTAAACTGCAGGTGCAAGTCGATGTATCGATCGTACATGCGCAAATTCAGCAGCACTCCCGTCTTACTTTTGAGCGTGTACTTCAGTGCTGATAGCCTTTTCAAGACAAAACCATTCTCTTCATTGCCGATAGGAGATTCTAATACCAACGTCTGCTTTCCATCAATGAAGACTACTGGTTCTTCAGTTACAGAGAAACGCCCGTGAATAACAACTACTGTTCCACTGACATTAAGAGCAACAGCACTGAGGCATGAACTTGAAGTGAAACACGTTACCATTCGTGCCTGGATCTCGAATAAAGCATGTTGATTGACAATGAGATGATATTCACCGTTGCCAATGAAACGATACACTGCTCCGTCTATGGTAAAGATGTTCCCTAGTCCGAATAAAGCTGCTGTTCTGTTGTTTGGCGTTTGGATCACAACCGAGCAGTCTTGACCGAACCATCCTGATGAGCATGCGCTGCAAGAGTCGTTCCCGCGCCAGTTAATATCGCAGTCGCACGCCCCAGTTGTCTTGTTACAGACACCGTTCCGATGGCATGGTGCCCAGCGCTCTCCTGGACAACTGTTTTCACAAGCTTGTCCCCAGTAACCATCTCGGCATTCGCACTTGTAGAAGTTTGCAGTACCCTGGGGAAATCAAAAACGATATTGCTTAGATTGCTATAGGCACAGCTATAACTGAGCTGCCAGATGATATCATCACAGGTGGTGGTGAAGCAGTTCATTTCCTTTTTTATAAATCATTTACTACTTTCTTAAAGGGGAACTCAACCCTAAGATCAACCCAATGTCTATTCAAACATGTATTCGAGATAAATAGGTTCTGCTATTTAATTTTTCTGTCTTGCGAATACATCTTTGTAAAGACGTTGGGTTAATTTTAGGGTTGAGTTCGCCGTTAACCCATAGACCCCATTCCAAAATGGGGAATCTTGTTTGAATAGTATAGAGAGCAGTAAATAACAGTTGAATGCTATGGATCATGTTAAAGAGTATGCCAAGATTAGCAATACTGTGGATTTTGGGAGTGAGACCACAAAATGGTTATTGAGATTTCCATATATAGAGTTTTATATGGGTCTCGTTTTCGTGATTTCCCCTGTATGTAAACGTCAATACGTTTGCAGCAATGAAAGACCAACTCCCAAACTGCTCAGTATTACTTACTATGGCATGCTTGAATACAGGCGACATTCACTTCACCTAATATTGCACGTTTGTGTCATTATGCATATTTGCGCAGCCATATTGGAATAGAGTTCATAAACTTCCCAACTGGAAGAAATCTACCATTTCTATCTTTCACCTATTATGCTTTTGTAGCTTACACGCTGACATCATGTATGAAACCGTGCCTAGTCAATTAATTTACCCCATCAACGTGTAGTTTCTGTACTCACGTTTACTCCCGCTGATTCATCATTGTTGCACTGTGTGTTGTTGTTCACAGAAATGTTAACAATGGCTGATTCTCTAGTGTTAGACCTTGGATAGGCTAGTAGCCAGGCCACTGGAAGAGGGCTATCAAGTCTGAAAAGACAGCGTATAAAAGTATTTATACTTTGTTATTTTAGCTCTAATGAAACTATAATATCGATCAGTCACTAAAACAAATCGACAGTTTTAACGAATTTCATGGGAAAATACTGGAGTAATAGTCCAGTCATTCTGTGGTTTAATCCACCACTAATTGCAACAGAAGGTTTCTCTTCGAAATATAGCTCAGACAACTGCTTTGATTAACATACTAAAAGTTCTACTAAAGTCCTGCACGGGAAAGCCCTCAAAATTGGCATAATTGCTACTCGCGCTATACATGCATCAGGAGTTACGAACTTCCGGTTGGATCACACTGCATTCTGGTTAGGTGGGCTCAGAAAAGTGGGCATCAACTTCCAGAGCGGCCATATTGGATTTGAGCGCAGTCAACTTGGAAACTTTATTAATTCCGTTCTAAAGCTTAAACATCGACTTAGAACTCCCAACTGAAGAATCTGTAAAGGTAAGATATTCCGTGTATTAGGTAGTAAGTTTTTGAACTTGCAAAGGAGCAAAAATTGACTGCACTCAAATCCAATATGTCCGATCTAGAAGTTGATGCCCACTTTTCTGAGCCCACCTACCCAGAATGCAGTGTGATCCAACAGGAAGTCCGGAACTCCTTATGCATGTATGCTGCAGCATGAAAACTAGGCTGAAATCGGAAGTAGTGTTATTTTGCTCGTTAAAACCTTAAAATTTCCCGAATTTGAATGGATTTGTGTTAAGAGTGGTACAACTAAGCCATTTAATCAGTTAACACTGATAGTGTAATCGTGTGACCGGCCGGATTCGCGTATAAGCCCATGCATTTATGCGAGTGTCACATTAATACCCAAAAGCTCAAAAGACATTAATAGTTTGTTTTATTCTTATGATTAACTTGTGGTCATGGTGCATCAACAAACATCAGACTCATGACAATTTCATGAATATGCATACGTGCAAAATGTTCCACATTTCTTTTCGGGTGTGATACTAGTAAAATATGAGAAAAACGTCACATTTTGAGACTTCTACTCGTCGTCACTGTCATTTTCTTCAGTCAGGACAGAGGAGTTTGTGCAGCTAGAGCCTTTGCACTGGCCAGAAGCCGGCGAACATTCTAGGTTGTGCTTGCGGCAGGAACATCGCATCGTGCTACATCCGGATGCACAGTTGCACCTCACTATTTGCAGTAGGCTCTCTGGCGCTGGTGGCATATCCGTCATCACCGGGATAACCTGCCCGTCTCTCACCTTCCAGCCCCACTATTCAACATCCACGTCCTTCCCTTTCCATTGCAGGATGTGGGCGTACACCCGGTAACTGTGGTATTTCACTGCAGCCGATGTAGTTGGGAGGCTGTTAGGTTGAATCTGGGTTGTTCTTGTTGCCAGTTTTTCTTTGTAGCGTTGATACCGGATGTCATCGAGCTGGCTTCCTGGCTTCCCGTTATAGAAGATCACTAGAGCATTATGCCCTGCCGTTTCGATAGCCTCTTTTGTTGCAATGCCATTAAACACCTCCGCTTGCTCGCGGAAATGAGCGGACGTGATAAACTTCTTCAGGGCCGAACCTTTCCCGATTCCATGTGCGCGAGATGTGGTGTCGCAGCCGAGAACATCGTGGATGAAAAGGATGTTACGGCAAACCTCTTTCCCTAGCTGGGCTTGTATGCTCTTAATGTTCCATACACGACGACGTAAGGAATTGGTCTTGGGCTCAGGAATAAATAACAGGTCATAGCCATCAGGATCGACGTAAAACAAAAGAAGGATAAGGAGGTCTGTATCGTCTCCAACGAGTATGGTCGTTCCCCCGGGGGGGGGGGGGGGGTACTCCTGTTTGTGACGTATTATGTATGTGCCGCGGGGGTGGGTCAGGGTTTTGAGCTCGGTTTGGTCACGTAGGGTCAGGGTTTTGACCTGATTTGGGCAGATCAGGGTCAGGATTTGAGTATAATTTGGGTGCAGTCAGGGTCGGGGTTCAGTATTTTTTAGGCAGTTTTTTTTTGTAATTTTATTTTTTTAGCTACTATGTCAAAAAAGACATTCTGTTGTCGCATTTTGATCGCCTGCCCACATGCAAGCACTGAGGTTCCCATACATCGTGACGCCGCTAATTCGTACTTCAGTACTTATCTATGTACTTCATCTGCTGATTTGTTTACCCAATGACACGTCCCGACTTGAAATGTTCCGTATTTTGCATGCAATCCCGGTACGCGGTATACCGGCCGAGGTATATATCCGACCGTGTTTTGGAAACAATTTAAAGAAGGGACAATCAGGGGTTTTTTTCCCCAAAAGGGGGAATCAGGGTTTTGGAGCTCGGATTGGGTCAAACAGGGTCAGGGTTTGAGCCTCTTGGCCTCACATACATACCCATTTTTTTCATGTAAGTACCCGGGGGGGGGGGGGGTCGTTCTTGTTTGCGCGGACTCTACAGCTGTCTTGACAATAAGGAGATCGGCATCGCTTTCTGTGTGGCGCGTCTCACACTGGCTGTGGCATAGACTGTCGCTCAACACGGTTAAGAACCGCTGCTTGTTCTTGGTATTGGACAGGAACACGTCCTTCTTCATAGTGATCTTCATGTCTTGCTCAAACGTTACAGTAGTCCCAACCTTGCCCGCTGATCTCCTCTGTTGCGTCATGTGCTTCGTTGACACGCTCTGGTCATACCCGTCAAAGACAACGTTTGGCCTTTTATACTTCTTAGTAACATAGCCACAGTAAAGACTAAACGTCTTTGTAAGTCGCGGATCCCAGAGAAGGCCAAACCACTCTGTGCAGAAGTGCTCCACCGTCTAACACGTACTGTACATCAGTATCACGTGGCGCGTTCTCGGTAATTACGTCTGCATGGAGAGAGCTTGGACCAAATAGCATCGGCCAGAGCGGGCTTATTGGCCTGTCGTAGCATCAGCGATGAATCGAATAGCGATGTCGGATAACTGCTCAACTCGTAGCGAAATATTGCAGGGAGGTCTTCGCAGCCGTTGGACGCCAAGATCAAACGCTGGAATAGGAGCTGGGGGTCGACCTCTACTTGTTCATTGCCAATCTTGACAGCCGACTTCGATGCGAGAGTAATGGCCTGCTCACTTCTCTTAAACGAGTACTCTGTAGCTGACCGTCCAGCCATGGATGCAATGATCTTCTCTCCAATTTCACGAGCGTTATCGACATTGACGGAACTGTCCACGTGTACTCCATTCATGATGTTTCTCAAGTGCGGGTCTTCTGAAAAGGGACTGCGATCTTGAAGAGCGGAGAGGATAGTTAGCGTATCTTTGACGTCGCACTCTTTTCTTGACCTTGACATGTCTTTATTTTGTTCGCCGGAGTTATAGTTGACACCTGTCAGCTCTTGCATCACGCGGTTGACTTCAGCGCACGCGGGCATTGAGAGTAGCCATGTAAGTCGTTGACCTTCTATCATTCCTCTACCCCTCGTTAAGCCTCCACTGGTCTTCTAACTTCGTTTTTTGTATTAATATTGTGACCCCAAAAAAGGGACAAAACTATGGGGCGGGGCACGGGGCGATAAGAGGGCTGCATATATCCGAACGGGGCGCTTATTCCAGGGGGTGCCAATTCAAGCATTTATAGCGAGTAATTGAAATTGTTGTCCATAACTAAATAGATATGAAAAGTATTCGAGAAAAAATGTGGTCTCAATATTGTCGTTTTGAGCATTAAGTATCAATTCGTTTTATCTCTTGAAAATATATACTAGAAATTATCAATTTCAACGGGAGGCACCATTGCAAGCTAAATTCAACACACAAACACAGTATTAGCTGATGAACGTCACTGGCATGGAAATAGGCGATCAGTGGTTAGATTATTTTCTGTAACCAATTACTCTATATCATTATGCCGTCACGGTTTGTTTATGAGGGGGACAGAATCGACTTTAACAATAGAATTTTGAACTAAATCTGCTCTGCTGAGGAAAATTTAACTTCGAATTGTCTGGTTTCCAGATATCAGCTGTATCAATGTTTATCCCACAATATTTACCGTATTTGGTAGCTGTTACCGCTATTCTACGTTCTACAAAATGCATTTGTGTTGTTGCTGTTTTGTCCCCCTCCCACGACCGTGATCCTTAGCGTTTAAACAATAGATTGTTTTGATTTGACGTCATAATGATATAGGTCAATTGATTATGTACAAAATACAATTATTATTTGTGCACAATTCATAATTTTATCAAGTTTTTCATCCAAACAAGTTTTAAATTACTGTAAGCTACGCTTGGCTCGTGCACTTGTCAGCCGGGAAAACGCACCGACGCTTAAATGTTATTACTCAAAGTGATTACTATTTTATAGACTAAGCGATATCCAATGCTTACCTGCAAAGAATATGTTTAAAGCCGGGAAAACGATGACAATGATAATGCTGTTGTAGATCTCACTCGTGTTTTACTAGACGGCGGGAAATCGACAAAATAGACATGTCGCGACAAACCCCAGACTTGTTTCGCGGCATGCTTTTAGGTTTATTTGTAATTCTTTACTAAATATTGTTTCTGTACAGTTCTGATTAACTTCTAAAGTTTATATTCTAATAAATCAGCCATGATTTAAAAAATATATATAACTCACAAACTAATCACAAGGAAAAACAAAGTTTACTATACATTATTATAGGTACCCTTCAGTATAAAAAATATCTCGATTTCCGCTGAATAAATAAAAGTACTAGATAATTACACGCATTTGCATTATTACATGGATGCATATTACTGTTTTTATCAATTACATGTAAATAGGCATTTGTTTTCTGCTTACTCAACTCTAAATACCTTCAAACTTCAAGAGGTACCTTATTGGTACTAATTTTCGCGGGCACTTAATTTCGCGAATAAAAGGTCGGCATATTTCGCGGGTCTTTATTTTCGCGATTTGGGTGCAAAATTATTTTCTTAGGGAATTAATTTTCGCGAAAATGAAAAAACAAAAAAAATTATTTCGAGAATTTTATTATTATTTTACACTTCTTATTGCTGAAAATCATCAACTCATAACAAAACCAAACTATAGAAACCGCATCTGTACCATAGGCAAATTCAAAGACATTATCCTTATGCTTAACGTTATTTGCAATTGTATAATAATTTGATTGTTAAACTGTTGTTTATCATCTGTAGGTATGCCATAGAGCTTTTACACATTATACACAATACGTAGACATGTGTTTCTTCATTAAATTGAGAAAACAAGAAATATAGGAGGGTATTAAATTTCGCGGCATTAAACTTCGCGGGAATTTTTTTTCGCGTCGCTTTAAGTTCGCGATTTATTTTAAATCGCGAAAATCGCGAAATTAAAGCGACGCGAAAATTAGTACCAATAAGGTACTTAGCAGAGCCTCGTTTTGATGCCGTGAAAAATTACTGGCGAACTCTTCATAAACAAACCCGATTTTGAGCGTTTTCCCCTATTAGGATTTTGTAGGACTTTTGATATGTTATACATGAAGTATTTCTGGACCCAAAACCGTTGAGATACCTTCTGTTGCAATTAGTGGTGGGTTGACCCCTATTTTTTCATAGAATGACTGGACTATAAGGAATTACGAAAATAAAGTTATATATCCTTACTAAATGTCATTTTTGCAAAAGTATAGTCCGAGTACCTGCTAGAAATGCGCGACTCTAACGACAGATGCAAACTACTTTCTCAGCTACCTCTTGAATGAATCATGGCAAGACAGAAACCATGTACTTGCCGATTCGAACCTTACCGAGCTACGCAGAAGAAGATTGTCAATACAATATTGCAGATTTTGTATAGATATGAAAATATGTGCAAAATGATACAACAGCGTTGCATTGTCGTTACATTCACTGCTTTGCAACCCATCCAAAGAACTTTGAATGATATAGCAAGATTAATGTTCGTTTATGACGCAGATAGACTTCTTTTACAATTTCATGTGTTTAAAAACATCAAAAGTCCAGTTACCCCTTCAATAAGATGATTTGCACTTAGACTTAACAATTGCACCGTATAATTACCTCGCTTTGAAGGCTTTAAGGTGTTTTCCAGGCATGAATTTGGTTGGCTGTCCGAAATTGTTCGTTCCTAGAGGAACAACAATTACTCCTTCCTTGTTTGCTCTCCTCACAAATCCCTGCTGTCCACCGGGAATTATTTCCATATCTGGTCTGGAAAAGCGATTATTGGGTCCAACACTAATGTACACATTATGGGAGTTCTCATTGTTATATCCAAACCAAACAAAGACAGTTCCGTTTTTGAAGCGCAATAAGCAGTGTAAGAAAGGTTTTACTGGTTTTATGCCCCTACTGCCGTCACGAGAATCATGATATTGGGCATTTACTGTCACGCAATCGATTTTACATTCCTTTCCAACATGGGCTCCGTCACAGACCTTACACTGAGGTAACGAATAACCGGTCACACATTGTTCGCACGTTGATTCATTCCAGTGACCTCGTGTCGAGTCGTCATGACACGTGCAGATGTCGCCATTTATACCAATTGCATTACCGTGCACGCAATAAACATCGCAATTACCTTTCCATCCTATGTAGTTGGTCACACAACGCTCGCACTCAGAGCCGGTGTAGCGTAGTTTGCACTGCTCACATGCACTACCCTGGAACTCGTTTCTACAAACGCATCCCGGAACACCAGTAATGAGAGTACAGTTGCCGCGGTTGTTGCACATTGGGGTACCAGGGCAGACAAGTTGACTACAGTCATGTCCATCAAAACCCTGATCACAGATACAACTCGGCAGAGGTGCACCTGCTTGTTGGACACATACACCATGCGCACTGCAGTCCGGTTCACCTGGGCAGTCAAGAAGTTCACAATGTTCTCCCTTTCTTCCTAAATTACACGTGCAGTTCGATTCATTACATGTACCATGTCCAGTGCATTCAATGTCACAGGCAAGGCCGTGAAAGCAAGGATTGCACTTACAGATGACCGAGTTCGGCGGATATTCCATGCCATGGATACACGGTAGCTCACACCCTGCACCCATAGTTCCATTCGTACAGTTAGAACAGCGAGGGGGATCATAACTACCATCACAATCACCCTTGTTGCTGCAATCAGGGATGCCAGGACAATCAGGAATATTGCAGCCTTCGCCCTTCCATCCTCTAAAGCAGTCACACTCCTGCGTGACGGTTAGGCAAACACCGTGACCACTACAGTCTGTACCCTCACCTGGACAACCGACAGTCTGGCACTTGGCACCTCGCCATCCTTTATTGCATACGCATTTTCCTGCTAAACAAGAACCGTGACTGTCACACTCTTTGTTACAAGATACTCCAGTAAAACAACTCTCACACCTGCACTCTTGCCGTTTGACAGTCTCAGTGACGCTGCCGTTGACACAAGGCAGACCACAATCGACACCCATGTAACCAGGATCACAGGACAGACAAATTGGAGGATCATGAGTTAGTCCATCACAAACACCATGCCCGTTGCAGTTTCCACCACCTGCACATTGAGGTGTGTGACATCCAACTCCTCCCCACCCAGGTCGGCAATAGCAAGTTCCAAGTGCCGCAATGCACGATCCATGGCCACTACAGTCCGTTTTCCAGCCAGGGCATCCTTTTGTCTCACAAGAGGGTCCACGCCATCCTTCGAATCCACAATCACAGGTCCCGTTAGAGCAGTTACCATGTGCTGAACACTCCAAATTGCAGGATATACCGCTGTAACAGTCATCGCACTCACATATATACGTTCCAGCTGCTGTTGGTCGTGCTTTTCCATGTACACATGGGACATCACAAGCAGAACCCATCCATCCTGTATTACAAGAGCAGTACGGTGTTGTTGCTTTTACACAATGGCCGTTTTCACTACAGTCAGGAGTTCCTGGACAGTTTGGAATTTCACAACCTCTTCCTTTCCACATGGGGCTGCAGTCGCACTCTCGTGTAGCGCTGTTGCATGTACCGTGGCCTGTGCAGTCAGTAACCCATCCCGGGCAGCCTATCTTTTCACAGTATGGACCTCTCCAGCCAACGAAACCACAGTCGCAAGTATCATTAATACAGGTTGTGTTTTCCCAACCAGAGCATAAGAGATTGCAGTTAACGCCTGCAAAACATGGGTCACACTCGCACACCTTGGGGTCCGTCTTGCTTTGAGTGCCGTTGGTGCAGGGTACTTCGCATGCATGTCCCGCCCAACCTGGCTGACATCTATCACAGTAAGGCACATTAGCAGGAATACAAAGCGCTCTGTTACTGCACTCGGGTTCCCCAGGACAATCCGGTTTCTCGCATCCTATACCTGTAAACGTTGAAGAATATACAAGAAAGTGATAAGCCAATCTGATAAACGAAGACTGAGGAAAAGTCAACGAAGACAAGTGAGAATTAAGGATGTTTATAAAATGGCCTGTACGGCTGCGCTCGCACTGTCCTTTAAAAAAACATTGACAAATATTACGTGATGCGGCCATGGATTACTTATGTAAATTGGTCTGGAAATCGTCTCTAGATCGCTAACCACGGACTTTTCTGCACTTGGTTCGTACACTACGACCTCAAGCCATATATCTTCGCGTCCACCCCTCAAACTCAGTCAAAAAGTACTAAATCGCTCAAGATTAAAGCTCATATCAACGGGTCAGCTTGTTTGATAGTTAGGTTTTGATATTTGGATATCAAAATTATGCCTTTAAGTCGATAACAAATGAGAACAAATTGATAGAAACCATTAGATGTAAGTAATGTATATGAACTTTTAAATGTAAGTAATAATGTGGCCACGCTGTTCACTAATAAAAGATAAATAACGAATGCTTACCTTTCCATCCTGGCTTACAGAAACAGCTTCCAGTTGCTGATAAACATTGCCCATGACCGGAGCAGTCGATCTTATTACCCGGACATCCTCTAGTCTCACAGTGTGGACCCCTCCATCCATTAAAGCCACAGTCGCAGTGACCGTTTATACATACATTACTGTGGTTGGAACACATTACATCGCACCCGATGTCATTAAAGCAAGGATCACATGCACACTTGCTGTCTTCGGTTGCATTTCCATGAACGCATGGCAATTCACAAGCAACTCCAGTCCATCCCTTAGAGCAATTACATATTGGTTCCGCTCCTTCAGTAGCAGGGGGGAGACAGTTTCCACGGCTGTTACACTCAGGGGTACCAAGGCAGTCTGGAATATCACAAGGTCTCCCAGACCATCCCGGATCACACTGACACTTGAGGGTAGCTTTGTTGCATGTACCATGACCAGAACAGTCCAAAGGGAAACCAGGACAGCTAGGTATTGCGCATGTGTCACCCTTATAGCCCTTATCCTTGTCACATACACAGTTTCCGTTAACGCATTTTCCGTTTCCTGAGCATTCGGAATCACAGCCGATGCCTGCATAACACGAAGAACATATACATCCTGATGCGTTGCCGTAGTTGATTCCATTAATGCATGGTACTTCACAAGACTCACCGGCCCATCTAGAGTGACAGTTACACGTCCTTGGATTGCTATTGCTGCACTCGCCGTGTCCTGAACACGGGGGAAAACCTGGACAATCATATTCACCACATCCATCGCCTGCCCATCCCGGGTAACATTCACATTTCTTTAACCTCATATTACAAAACCCATTTTCGTTACAATTTCCATCCCGTCCGGGGCAGCCTGGTAGGTCGCAATTCTCTCCTACGTACGCATCACCTATAGATAGGTCACATTTGCATTTTCCATTCGCACATTCGCCATGTCCTGAACATTCGCTCTGACAGCCACTACCAGTATAACATGGATTACAGACGCACATACCATTTGCTGCATAACCATGTTGACAAGGGTCATTGCAGCCTGGGCCCATCCAGCCCTGTCTACAGTTTGTACATGTGGGGGTAGCCCTACCCGTTGAATTGCAAAAGCCTCGACCAAAACAGTTTGGTGTACCAGGGCAGTCTGGTTTATGACAACCGATACCATTCCATCCTGAAAAGAGATATGAAAGCAGGTCTAAAGGAGAATAAAAGGTCGATGAAAATGTCTGCTTACCTTATTATAGGAAATTAACAATGCACGTTGACAACGCGAAGAAAAATTACGTTACACTAAATTAACGCGAATTTTTCAAAAGTTAGGTTTACATGCATTAAATTAACGCGAATTTTTCGATAAGCATCTTGCTTTATTTACTGCGATTTTCATAATTCTGCAAACTCGCACTTTACATTTCTGAACGTCAAACTGCGTTTTGGCTTCCGTCAATAAAACCTTCCAAGACAAGTGCACGGATGTTTCTAAGTTTTTTTTAAAGCCGAAAATTTGGGTTTGAAGCCTAACTAGACCCTATCAATTCAAAAGATCTTTCAAAGCCTCACGGTGAAATCACCAAGAGCTGCTCACTCGTTTGAGTCTCCACTGGTTCAAGGCGGCTTAGAAATACCAGTAGAAGTAACCGTGCATTGGGAGGACGAACGGGCATTGGAAATTTTAAAGAGGAAAACAGAAGAAGTGAGCTATCCTCTCGGGGAGACAGAGGAGTATCAAGATCAATCAAAAGACATTTTGAACTCGATTTTAAACGAAGACGTCCTGTCAGATAGTGACTCTGAAGAGCCAATAGAGGAGTCATGAACTAATAAGGTTTTGTAATGAAATAAAGGTGCTTTAAAATAACAATGTTGTAAAATAGCGTGCATTAAATTTACATCGACATTAATTAAGATACATTAAATTAACGCGAATTTTGTAAAATCGCGTTAATAAAGTGCATTGTTAATTTCCTATAATAAGGTATACTGTGTGAAGAAGTAATGACACAACGTTTCAGTGTAAGAACCCGCCTGGTTAGTTATATCCGCTCAATGTATTCAGTTTTCGGAAATAAGAAAATCGTTACGTTAAAAATATCATGCCAGGATAAGTTCCACAAAACGTGACCTTAATCTGAGAGCTATTGTATTTTACAGTGCGTGGCCATGAACATTACATTACATTTAGTTCCCTCCTGGAGTTCGTCCTGTGTCATTGCTGACAGCCGATAGAGTTTGACATTATTTTACATACAAGTACGTACAGTTAAATGTGAATAATTCTTTTTACATTCACTATATATTAAATCATTATATTATTATGTATATATTTACCTGGATCGCATATACATTTATGATTAGTACTGTCACAAGTACCATGACCGCTACAGTCCTTGCCACCGTGACCAGGGCATCCAGGAACCTCACACAACGATCCACGCCATCCAGCTAATGGATTACACTCACATTTACCATTCACGCATTTTCCGTTTCTTAAACACTCCATGTCACATCCTGTTCCTGAAAAGCATGCGTAGCATCGGCAGTTACCGCTGTCCATAGGTATTTGATTACCATGTGTGCAGTGATCGTCACAAGCAGGGCCCATCCATTTTTCAATGCAGTTTGTACATCGAGGGGGATTGTAGCTGCCATTACAGTGACCTGAAGAAAAAGGGAAAAGACTCTAAAACATTCTTACACATACCTTTCTAGAAATCACTCGAGTCACAAATCTGTACAGAAAACAGTGGGTATTTCTGATCTAAATTGCAGACTTATTAATACTTTAACAAACGCAAAGCAAGAGGAGTTTGCACTTCTCGTCAAGTGTTTTGGCTACGAATGTATTTTGGTCGGTCATATGTTTTGAACTCTTAGATTTGGTGATTTCGCCTATTTTATTAGTACAGCAATGGCGTTCAAGAAGCAAATTTTGGAATGGTTTTGCTTTGTTGATAAATATATGTTATTAGTAAAATGACGAATAACACTTTACAGCCATACTACACACTAAACTGTCTGATAAGAAATTTATTATCCAACTTT
Source organism: Actinernus sp. WN-2022 (assembly GCA_030867875.1). Classification (NCBI taxonomy): domain Eukaryota; kingdom Metazoa; phylum Cnidaria; class Anthozoa; order Actiniaria; family Actinernidae; genus Actinernus; species Actinernus sp. WN-2022. Next base: position 15,037,330 of record JAOWCC010001751.1, read on the forward strand.
TTATCTATTATAAGGCAGGATGTGCGTTGCGTGATTGATGGGACATTGTGATTGGCTGAAACAGACAAACCTGTCAAACAGGTCATACGCGAGAGAACAACATTTCAGTTCAAAACCTCTGAGTTCTCAGTGTCATGTTTTCGAAACTATCTGAACAGATTTTGTCAAGAAAGCTTTGTGTGAGGAAATCAGCCAGGGCTAAAACAAATTTCCAAGTCTAAAACTACAGGCACTATTGCCTGTGGAGGAAGTGTTTTGAATTAACAGTGCAAACTCCCCAGGAAGGAATTAGGAAGTATGAAAGAAACAACGTTCAATTCATCAAAACAGCTTTGGGTAACGCAGCCAAAGTGTTCATTCTTTCTTATTATCTGATTCAATCAAAGATTGAAGACACCTGTGAGGCAGTAGGCACTTTGTTGGAACACCCATACTACACTGGTTAAAAACTGGCGCCAGAAAATGAAGTCGAGGCATGTACTTAAAGTTGTTTTACAGTTCAACGTGTGCGCCGTCTCATTCGTGAATCGCTTCTCTCTAGATCTAGTGCTAAATTTGTTGCTAATTCTAAGAGACATCACACATTCTGCTTTTGTTGCAGTTCATAAGTCTCAAGAATTGTCAATGGACTTAAACACTTGAGGTGTAGAATTCCCGCCTATTAAAATCAGTCTTTTTTTCATATCGCTGGATATTTTTACTTGTTTTTGACATTATTTGGACTCCACTGTGCGCGCACGGGAAATAATAAGTTAATATTTGTTATCTTGGATGGGGAGGCCAGCAAGACAGTCATTGCATTTCTTATTATATTGAACACTATTACAATGGAGCTACTAGAACACAACATAAGTAACAAATAAAAAGGTTCCTACCTTTCCCATTACAGTCTGGATCACCTGGACAGTCAGGTATCTCACATCCATCGCCGGTCCAGCCGTTCTGACATACGCAAACGTGGGTAGCACTATTGCATTCCCCATGTCCACTGCAGTCGCTACCAATACCAGGGCAACCTGGATTCTCACAGTACGTACCACGCCATTCAGGTTCGCATTTACATTTATCATTGATTACGGTGCCATGCTCAGAACACTCGCTATTACATCCAATACCAACCCAACCCGGCTCGCAAACACAGTTTCCGCTGTTCATTGGTACTTGCTTGCCGCGTAGACAAGGGTCATCACAGCCAGGACCCATCCATCCTTGAGAACAGTTTGTACACACAGGTGGATCAAACGAGATATTACAGTGACCGCGATTAAAGCAGTTAGGGTCGCCTTGACAGTCTGGTATCTCACATCCCCTCCCCGTCCATCCCTCACGGCAAGTACATCGATGAGTAGCACTGTTGCAATCACCATGACCACTGCAATCTTCTCCAACACCTGGGCAGCCGGGATTGTCACACAGCGTTCCTCGCCATTCATCGTCGCACACACATTTGCCATTCACTACTTTCCCGTGTTGTGAACACTCACTATCACAACCAACACCACTGTACCCAGGCCAGCATACACAATTGCCGCTATCCATTGGCACTTGTTTACCATACAGACATGGGTCCGCACAGCCAGGACCCATCCATCCCTGCGCACAGTTCGTACATGACGGGGGATCCAAAGTTGTGTTACAAAAGCCCCGACTGTAGCAATTTGGAGATCCTGGGCAGTCAGGTATGTGGCATCCAACTCCTGTCCATCCTTCAGTACAGGTGCACTCATGGGTAGCGCCATTGCATTCACCGTTACCGCTACAGTCTTCTCCGATACCTGGACAGCCAGGTATTTGGCAAACTTCACCACGCCAACCACCGAGAGGGTCACACAAGCATTTACCATCATTACAGATCCCATGTCCCATGCAAAGTGAGTCACAGCCTTTACCTGACCAGCACGAATCACATTTGCAGTTTCCACTATCCATTGGTTGTTGTACGCCATGTAAACAGGGGTCATTACAGGCGGGACCCATCCAGCCTTTAGAGCAGTTACGACAGGCAGTGACACCATCTATATCCTTACATTCGCCTCGACCAAAACAACTTGGCTCCCCAGGACAGTCTACCTGACTACAATCCTCTCCACCCCAACCAGGATTACAGGCACATTGTAGCAGCGCGCTGTTGCAAATTCCATTGCCTGAGCAGTCATTTGGACACATTGGAACCTCACAGAACTCGCCCTTCCATTTGTTAGCACACAAGCAGGTACCATTTAAGCAGTTACCGTGACCAGAACATTCCGAGTGGCAATATGTACCAACATAGCAAGCTTCACACTTACATGCTTTAGCGATGCATGTTCCATTACCAGAACACTGATACTCACAGTTATCTCCATGATAGCAATGATTACAAACACATTTTCCTGTCACGCTACAGCGCCCGTTACCACTGCATGTCGTATCTGGGTCACACCGGTGTTCGCAGTGGTAGCCCACATACCCTGAGTGACAGGTGCAGCCGCCAGAAGGAGAACACGTCCCTTTTCCTGAACACATGACAATCGGATTACACGAGTACGCACAGCTAACACCATAATAACCTGCTGCGCATGTACATGTCCGGGAGACCGATGTCCAGCTTCCGTGGTTGTTACACTGATGATCGTTGGCGCAGATTTGTCCGCTTCCACCACGGGGACTTCCTCCTCTTAAATCTCTCTTTCTTAGAATGTCCCTCCTGATCGGATCTGGCGAAAAGTGTCGCAGATGCCCGCCGCTACCTCCCCCGCCATAGTAATGTTTGTAACAGATATTCGCGTATATTTGGCGGTGCTGACCATACCCACCACGAACCCTCAAGATTCCATGCCCCTCGAAGTACCTAAGAATAGTTGTAAGGTTTAGTGGAATGTTCATGATCAACAATAATAAGATAATACATATCTACGAATACTAACCCCTGAAAAAGTACTCTTTATACCAGAGGTTATTTTAGATTTTGTGTAAAGCGATGAATAAAGTAACAAGGCGAAATATAGCATTTGAAAGAAGCCTAGTATAATGGAGACAGAGCGATTGACTGAACTCAGAACGAAAGCGTCCGATATCTATGATATAAATGGGACATAAGGTCATTCTCGTGGACATACTGGGCTAAAAATATGGAAAAGGACTGATAAAGTGTTTCATTAAATACCTTTTAGAAATTGTAATAAGCCAAATTACATGATGTGAACATTTTATAAATAGCTTATACCTCGCTCCAACCATAATAGTTCCTCCGCTTCCCCCTCCAGTGGTTCCGATATTTCCGTTCGCCATGAAAGAACCCTCAAGCTGTAGAAGATGTTCTGTGCTAGAATAGATGACTCCACCACCAGAGCTAGTTCCACCACTACCAGCAATGCTGGCTGAGCAGGAGTGTTCGTATGCTGGACCACCTAAAAATTGTGGAAAGAGACCCAAATTGTGATACAACTAACGAAGCGACAAGGAGCCATATTGTGTTCGTACACTGACTGTACTGGAATTTCGGTGACAGCAACATTAAGAGATACAACATTATTTCAATAAATGGCCTTGCTTCATGGCCTTGCTTCAAGGTTTCAATAGAGCCATAACTGGGTCACGCTGTTTTATCTTGATTCGAAAACAAGTACGCCATCGAGTATCCTTTGATGTGAAACCGGACATTACAAATTAATGGGAAATTTAGCTTAATCGGATTTTAGATTTGAGCATATGAAAAACGAAAAACATACCCCCTATTTCGCAGTTGGAAATTGTGAAGCAACCTGTTTTCTTTCCAGATCCTCCAACTCCACCATGACCAGCCCCAGCTACTAAGCTACAGCCACTGCGAAACCCTGCTCCTTGCTGCGCGGGATACCCGCGGGTCGAGGTATCCGCTCTTGCGTCATAGTCAACGCTCATATAATCAGTGAACATGTTCACAACATCTGCTTTTATCCAGCCAGTGTACTCTAAGTTGAGATTTTGAACGTGAAGAGTCACAGACTGAGTCTTTACGTTTCGGGAGTTGCTGAATACTTCCATCGTGGCACCCTGCATGACTCGAAGTCTCCGGAACCAAAAGTGTCCGTTAGGTGCGGGAGAAGATACGGTACACCCAAAGCACGAGGATCGGCCAGTGAAGGAGACTCTCGCATATAAAGCATGATGAACACGCAACTCCTCGACACCGTAGAGTTCTCCTTCCAAGTTAAGAACACGAGATCTTGATCCGGCGAGAATTGTTAGTATCGGAAGCACAAGCCCGCCACCTTGTTTGACCTCATAGCTGACGGGCGCCTGAGTGCGGATGTTCTGTGTTTCCACATGAATGCGTGTTCCTGATTTTACGTACAGCACACCTGTTTTGTCACCAGTGGCCTTGTTTATGTAGAGTACTGGAATGCTACCTGAAACCTGAAGCGAAGGAGTTAGGGAAAATCATGCATTCAATTCAAAATGAAATTGTAATCTGTGACGTTCTTATTGTTGTGTTATTACGTGAGAAGCAATCCCAGATTTCAAGTTACTAGTATGTATCAATCATAGTCCCATATTTCGCACGAAAACTTTACACTTTGATTCACATGGTAAAAATGTGATTTTTATTTCCAGGAATGAAGCATTTGATTGGCAGTACAAAATGACCTCAACCATGCATCACAACTAAATAATATAAAAACTGCATATTTTAAACCAATTCGCAAAAAGCGAGTGTACCTGGTTAACAGACAGCACTGCCCTTCTCAGCAGTTTCACTTCATCGAAATAGTATCTTGTATCAAGCTCTGCAAGAACCAGTTGAAGTCCTTCAGCTCTGTTAACATTGTCTACTTGTAATAAACGATGCCGATTGCCGCCGATGTTAACCTCGATATATACAGTGCCCGGACTGCCATGGATAGAACTAGAACTACTGCCACCCAAGGAGGTGATGGTACCTCTAAACTGGAAAGGTTCTGTTAGAAACACAACGATGCGTCCACCCGATCCTCCTCCTTTGTTACTTGGCCCTGAATTGGATACGGAAATGATTATGGATTAGCTAGTCACTATACCCTGTACACTATCGTACCTTTGCCTAACATTTATTTATATCAAACTGAACAGACCTTATCCTTTAGTCTTATTATAGCAAGGGCCTAACAACTTGAAATAAAGAGCCAAAGATTTATCAATTAGATTTCCGATTTAATTCTTTTGTAAAGTGAGTCCTATAGGTTCGCACCAACATTATTGCCTCTTCGTTCTGTAAGGCATTCAACTCTCTCGCTGCCTTTCAAGACATTAATGGAATGATATGCCGCGGTACAGAATGGCTTTAGTTACAACATCGTTTATTATCGTTAATTATATTTTAACTTTGTATTTGATGTTGGTATGTGGGTTCATACTAGATCTTCAAAAGAAGTAACAGAAAACACCAATTACAACTAAACAGTCTAGAAGGCAACCAATTTATATGTATGTTTTCTTAATTAACTGTATATCGCGATTCCGTTAGCTGTCAATTTCTGTAAGTTGACAAGCGATTTATATAACTTTTAATTCATGGACAGTCGTCAGCCAATCAAATGCAGCAATACAGGTATTGTTCTTGAGAATTTAGCCTCCTGTTCACGTTGCCACACGAAAGTCTGAAGTATTTCAACGAATTACGTTGGATATGGATTAAAAAGTGTAAAAGTGTTAACCGTTAAATTAACTTTTTTTCAGCTAAGTAGTCAGTAGCATCTTTGGAAAGATATTACCTCCACTAGTTTCTACTGTTCCATATCCTTTAAGGAACAGCGTCTTGATAGTTATAGCTCCACCACTGCCACCACCATTTGAACTACTCGTACTTCCGTAACCGTTACATCTAATGACGCCATCGATATTAACATGGCTTCCCGTGACTATTTCAAGCCATGACCCTCCTGCGCCATAGCCTCCACCACTACCAGGCAATGTTGGGTTGTAAAGGGATCCGTATTGGTTCCCAACAGAGGAGTATCCTCCTGCTGAGGCGTAGGATCCTCCAGTTGAGCCTGTTCCTCTACCAGGACCTTGACCTGCAGCATACCCGCTTCCTGTTCCATCAATCAGACCTCCACTCTCAACCATTACATCATCAGCATCAATCGTCACGAAGTTCGTCAGCAAATGTAGCTTGCCTCCTAGGAGAGTAATCGGCAAAAGAAATTGATAAACGTTATTGTATTAGGGTGCGTTCGTTTGATCGTATTCCGGAATAAGAATACCTAGAATGATCACTACAAATCACGTTTTCTGGGATTTTTTAGCCACTGGAATACTAAATGTATCCTGAATATCATATATCAGCAAGCATTTGTAGCTTACAGTGCAAAATATGCCCGAACCAGTGATTTCCAGAGACTATTCCATCTATTCCTATTCCGGAATACGGTCAATCGAACGCACCCTTAGTAATCATTAGGTTTCAATTGGAATTTGGGATTAATTCGAAGAAAACAGAATTGGTATATGTAATATTTCAAAATTTCGTCTGCTGGCGAGTGCAATTTTGAAATATTACTCACAGTATTTCTCGTTAATTGCGCCAAAAAAACAGACGACTATTTGTTGATCATTTACCATAAAAAATATATTAATAATACTAAAAATACTTTAAAATACTAATATGAATTGACGACAGCAAAGACGCGCATGTAGTCAAGGAAACCATACAAGTGCAGACAAAGCAACCGTTTTTATTTCATTGACTTAACACTAAAAAAATTGCTTTGCTATGGTAACCCTGAAATTTCACTGAATTTCAACTTCCTGCACTGAATTACAACTTTGCTCTGAATTCACCGGAAATTGGGCTGCTCTCAACCAATCAGAATCGAGAAATTTCGTTGAGTATATAATTAGTTCTAATGGGTAATCGTTAGTGTGCAAGTTCAATTAACGATTAATAGTGTGAGGGATGTATGGAAACTCTAACAAGAATTTTCAAACATCACGAGCACTATTAATCGTTAATTGAACGTTGCACAATAATGATTACCCGTTAATAATACAGATGCAAAAATGAAAAGGATAACTAAATTAACTAGTTTTTGCATCGAATTAATACTGCTGTTAGTAATTAACATGTCTATGCTCAGCCAATCAGAATTGAGTATATTTGTATTCTATGATTTAATTGAGCACTAGAATTTGTTCTTGGGGAAAATATAGGTGTTTCTTTTTAAAACAACATGCAAAGCTAAACTATTTTTCTAAATTTATAAACTCTAAATCTACGAGACGTAAACTTATTATAAACTTATTATACTAATATGAATTGACGACAGCAAAGACGCGCATGCAGTCAAGGAAACCATACAAGTGCAGACAAAGCAACCGTTTTTATTTCATTGACTTAACACTAAAAAAATTGCTTTGATATGGTAACCCTGAAATTTCACTGAATTTCAACTTCCTGCACTGAATTACAACTTTGCTCTGAATTCACCGGAAATTGGGCTGCTCTCAACCAATCAGAATCGAGAAATTTCGTTGAGTATATGATTAGTTCTAATGGGTAATCGTTAGTGTGCAAGTTTAATTAACGATTAATAGTGTGAGGGATGTATGGAAACTCTAACAAGAATTTTCAAACATCACGAGCACTATTAATCGTTAATTGAACGTTGCACAATAATGATTACCGGTTAATAATACAGATGCAAAAATGAAAAGGATAACTAAATTAACTAGTTTTTGCATCGAATTAATACTGCTGTTAGTAATTAACATGTCTATGCTCAGCCAATCAGAATTGAGTATATTTGTATTCTATGATTTAATTGAGCACTAGAATTTGTTCTTAGGCAAAAATATAGGTGTTTCTTTTTAAAACAACATGCAAAGCTAAACTATTTTTCTAAATTTATAAACTCTAAATCTACGAGACGTAAACTTATTATAAACTTATTATACTAATATGAATTGACGACAGCAAAGACGCGCATGCAGTCAAGGAAACCATACAAGTGCAGACAAAGCAACCGTTTTTATTTCAGACTTAACGCTAAAAAAATTGCTTTGCTATGGTAAACCCTGAAATGTCACTGAATTTCAACTTCCTGCACTGATTTACAACTTTGCTCTGAATACACCGGAAATTGGGCTGCTCTCAACCAATCAGAATCGAGAAATTTCGTTGAGTATATGATTAGTTCTAATGGGTAATCATTAGTGTGCAAGTTCAATTAACGATGATGTATGAAAACTCTAACAAGAATTTTCAAACATCACGAGCACTATTGATCGTTAATTGAACGTTGTACACTAATGATTACCGGTTAATAATACAGATGCAAAAATTAAAAGGATAACTAAATAAACTAGTTTTTGCATAGAATTAACACTGCTGTTAGGGAAGAGGTCAAAACAATGGTACTCTGGCGGGACCCAATTTTGATGGAAGGGGGGTTGTACCCGGAACCACCACCTATTTTGGCAAAATCTAGATTTTTGACCACAAATATCTTCTTGAATAAAATACTTATTGAAGAAGTAACTACATTTCTAGTTTCTACAGGCAGAGAATAACGTGTGTCTGCATTAAAATCAGGTATCCCTATTTTACAACGCGAGAAAATCACCGTCGAAAAAAGGGGTAGGGGGTATTACCCGCCACCCACCACCTCCCCTGACAAAATTGGGTCCCATTCGAAATCCATTGTTTTGACCTCTTCCCTTAGTAATAGCCCACTTCCGCGATATGCTTTACTTGTCACGCACAAAGGTTTCAATACGAGGCTCCGTGCTAAATTAAATTAATTCTTTTCTATGTGAAAATAATACATTTAATTTAGCACGGGGCCTCGTATTGAAACCTTTGTGCCTGACAAGTAAAGCACATCGCGGAAGTGGGCTATTAACATGTGTATGCTCAGCCAATCAGAATTGAGTATTTTTGTATTCTATGATTTAATTGAGAACTAGAATTTGTTCTTGGGGAAAATATAGGTGTTTCTTTTTAAAACAACATGCAAAGCTAAACTATTTTTCTAAATTTATAAACTCTAAATCTACGAGACGTAAACGTTTTGCTAATATCGATATTAGCCCTTCATTTTGCACCATTCAAATTAGTACGTAACACTCATAGGATTAGAAGATTTGGCCTTAACATTTTTGGTAATCATCCACAAAAGGATGATTTGCATGAAATATATATATTCATATGTCATAACCACCATTTAAAAAAAATAGGAACTTTCTAACGAACAAGAGACTGGCGATGCTGAATCAAACTCGGGCTGATATTTCTGAGTGTTCAAACCAATATTTGAGTGTAAAAAATGTTTATTTTTCGGAGTAAATATAGATTCTGATCGAGTTAAGATTACTGAAGTTAAGCCCGATCGGGTGAACTTAGTGCTTGGATGGGTGACCGCCTGAGAACGGCCTTGTATTGTCGTTGTAACATCATTAACAATTTCTCCTCTTACATGTCTGGTGTATAACAAATATATCTAAAAGCAGTGCAGGTTGTCGTAAATTGAATTTCGTAATACTTACTGCGATTCCCGATAGCTTTTTAGCCTTCCAAACTTTATTTATATTTTGCAGTTCGCTAACACTCTTGGGCAAGGGGAAGATACTTGCAAAACAAGTCAACACTTGAAAGACTAATGTCAAAATATTATCATAATGGAACCAAAAGTAAAACTACGTAGAAAAATCTTTCTTTCGCATTCGTTTTAGCAGAAGTCCATAACCAGAATTCTCGACAACCAATCAAATTACGGTATAATCTATTTTTGGAACGGCGCTCAAACTACTTTCATTAGAGAAAAACAATGGTAGGCATGTTTCTTTTATAAACACAAAATTAGTTCTCTCACTAGTTCTCTAACGTTTTGGACCAATCAGAGTTGCTAGTGCAAGTAGGTGCAATACGCTTGGCTGTCGATTTGGCGAGAATCGTTTTCTAAACGAAATTCTTATACCGCAAACTGATGAGCCAAGACCCAGTATGAGATATCGAGACTTCCTTGTGGATGTGTTTGTTATCAGGATTGTACCTACCTTTCTTGATGGTTATATCCGCCATTTGAAGCACGGCTTTAATGGGCGTCAGCCTTATTCTGATGAGACCTGTGTTGGTGACTATCACCAAGGGTATGTTAAGGAGACCAGGTGTGAATGGGTTAAAGGGATTGTCCTCTAGCCACTTAGCCTCCGTTGGAAGTTCGGCTGTGTGTGCAGTGCCTGAGAACTCGACCAAGCCATTTCGTTCGATAACAAGCTTTTCCACTCCTGTCATGCGACCTTCAAAGGGTAATTTTAAGGTTTGAGATTTTATCACGATCACAAAAGGTTAATTTACATTTAAATGCTATGTTCGTTATTTCATATGCTATTTTACGCCTTAAGTTTGATTTCATATCATTAGCAGGTAAAACAACGGTAAAGCAATCGACCTAATTCGTTGTTGTCCCATTACAGATCACGTGATGTTTCAAATACCAATGTTACGTTTTTGCACCAATGCAGATCACATGATGTCTCCAGGGGATTTAGGGCTTTGTGTTGGAGTTCGAGTAATTTATGCATTTTTCCGTGGGATTAAAAACAACAACAAAGAAACAGTTCTCAAGGGTTTGGTTAGGTGATCTGTACTGGGACAACATCGAGGGGAGCGAATTAGGTCTATACAATCTTCGGTATTATGGATAGACTTAAAGTGATGATAATTTTCCATTTCGAATGACCACTTTTTCAGTGTCAACAGGTCAATAAGTGTATCCAAATTAAAAACAATTGTTCCAAATGAGCAAGTTAAACCACAAAGGAAAGTTTACCGGTAAAATCCAGTCCTCCATTTCTGGAAGCCATCTCATTATTCAGCGGAAGTGATGTCATACGTGCAACACGATAACCATGTCGCGCGAAATAGTGTGCATAAAAAGGTAGCCAACTTCGCAAAGATAAATAACTTTCTTCTTGTGTACGCGAAGAGGTTTTTAGTAGAAATATGCCACCAAGGCGTTGTGTTGTGCAGGCGAGCGCTGAGTGTATGACATCACTTCCGCTGAATAAAGCTGAACAAAGGGAACGGCCTCCAATAATGGAGGACGATTAGATTCAATATTCGGAGATAAAAAAATAAGACTTCCTGTCATCGTATTAAAAAACGGCTTACACTGGTAATAATATAGCAACTCTTCTTTATCAATATGCAAAAACATTGATACACTGTATGTCGAAATTTGATCGTAGTGGCACTTTAAGACAGATTGATAAACTTGAAGCCCGCGAGCTCGAGAACAAGCCGGAATGTTACAAAAAGGAAAGGATTTTAAGTCTTGACCTTATTGTCTCCATGTTCTAAACCAATAATGCACTTATAGTTATCCTATTTCCCATGCGCATGACAATTTTAGACTTGAAAAATAATAGAGAGAGATATTTGTAACTGTGGGAATAGCTAGGTACGACCAGTGACCCACCTCTTATGGTGGATGTATCTCCTCTGATAATGACCTCTGTTGGGAAGACGATCTCAGCGTATTCATCGACGTGAAATCCACATGGTGCATCCATGTAGGTGTGTGTGGATTCCACCACAAATACAAAGAACCTTTGCCTTTCAATAAGTTTAATGACACCTGTTTTGTCGCCTGTCACCTCATGTGCGATGACCGTTACATTTTTAGCATCTTCAGGATGATAGAAGATAAGCGTTACGTGATTTTCAACCTGTGGCGAAAGGGATACGTATATGCTTACTGAATAGCCGAACAACATCACTGTAAGACATTTGTAAGACACTGGCAGACATACTTTAAGATAACGATACTTGATACTCCCTAAGGACAGGAATTGCTCAACAAGCTGCCCTTGGCTGCTAAAGAACTGGGCACTAATAAAGCATTGAGCTGAGAATGTGTCACACTATGAGGGTGGAAGTTGACTTCGTATAGTGGTTATCACGTTGACTTTGATGACAGAAGGTTGAGTTAGGGTAAGTTTTATGGTTCGAGTTAGCGTTTGTGTTAGAGATTGGGTTTGAAGTCTATAGACCTATCTCACGCGGAGGTCATCTTGGAATACACCTATTCTTGATGCTTACCCAGCCTCGGTTAAAGACGTTTGACACCGAGGCTGGGTAAACATTAACAATAGGTATGTTCCAAGATGGCCGCCGCGTGGGAAAGGTCTATTGAGCGATTCCTATCATTAGGAGCGCGTATTCTTGAACGCTTCAACTTTTTCTGTGCATAAAATTCCGTCAATAAACGTTGTTTATCAGAGCTCTTGTTCGCATTTGCAAAACATGCCTAAGCAAACTAACCTGCATTTCATCAAACTCGTAAGCAACGGTGTCTTCCTCCATAATAACAGTAGGAGTAGCTACGTTCAGGCGCTCATTATCAACCTTGACTTTAGAGTGATCAGGTTTGAAGAAGGTAAAGTTTCCATTGGGATTGTATTTGAGTTCGCGGTACTGTGGTCCACGTCGACTCTCGTATTTGTACACAGTACCCGCTGCGCCTGCGTATTGAGCATTGCTGCTCGATCCACCAACAGATCGAAATGTTCCTGGAAAAAAACACAACACAAAAATGCAGCAATGTAACTATTTTAAAGTACCTCAATGATTTTGTCATTAATATCGATTCTACTTCAAGTGGATAGGTAAGTAGTAAAATGTTTCTTGACTTGAGTTATAAAGGTTTCTATTTCCAATATGTTAATTATGTGATGTCATAGGAGGCGTCATTTATTATACAAAGACAGGAGCCCATAACCAGGAGCGTCCATCCACTTAGGGTGGATGTTCACTTAGTATGTCCACTCGTTCTTATGTTAAACATTAAAAAATACCAGCGAGAAGGTGGGTTATTCACAACTCTATGTATTGTTGTAATTTCGGGCTTTGCACCTTCACGCTGGGATTTATGGATATTAAAAAAATTAAAAATAAATGGTTTATTTTACGTAGAAGATACAGGAAGCCGTTACCGGGTCTCCCAAGCCAGAGGCTTATGTTTAAGTATTCCGACGAACTCCATGGTCGAATTGGAATTTAGGTTGGTTTTTGAGGAGGGAGAAAAACCGGAGAACCCGGAGAAAAACCCTCGGTGCAAGGGTGAGATACCAACAAACTCAACTCACATATGGCGCCGCGTCCGGGATTCGAACCTGGGCCACAGAGGTGAGAGGCGAAGCGCTTAACCACTACGCCACCCTGGCTCCCCTTAAGAACGTGGCTAACACTGTGTACATGCGTCTGTAGTCATGGCATTCAGCGGTAATTTTCGAATACGAAACTAGACTAGTAGAAACTCTACCTCAGGATAACAAATCAACGCAATAAAAGGTAAATAAGTAAATATGTATTTTTGTTACTCAAGAATAACTGAAGTCATCCGTATCTGACCACAAGCAACCAAAAGGGATATTTATAATTCACCCTTTTGAACATGCTAACAATCTGAATTTCAGTGAACTTAGTCTGATTTTTGTAATGTAGTGTTTGGAAATGTTGTACTTGAATTAAGTAGAGCGATTTCACTTTATCCGTGACATAAATTCTAGACAATTAGACATTTTTGGAAACTAATTCCATTGTTTTCTTTTATTCCATTTTGACTAATAGAAACTAACTATTAGCTTTTGTTTCACGGGTTAAGTAAAGCCATTCGCCTCAATCCCGGTTTCTAGGAAACTACCCACCCACCCCTCCCTTGGATATGCATGTTTTATTAATGATTAACCATTAAAGATTAGGGTGAAGTGTGGGGGAGGGGTGGGGGTTTCCCAGATACCGTGACTGATCCAGCCATTGTAACAGCTAAATTACTTTATTTGTACCTACCCCCGTAGTTGTTTTGGAAGTTTACATGGATACCAATCCTTCCTCCTGCTCCACCCCCACCGCCTGTATTTCCATTCCCACCACCAGTATTGATTTCTCCATGGCCCGTAATGTTCATTGTCTCTATAAGGACACTGCCACCACTACCACCCCCTCCGTAACTATTTGGTGCACCTTGACCAGAAGCTGTGATGAGACCATCTAAATGCATGTGTTTGCTAACAAGCCACCTTAAACATCCACCACCTACAACAAGCAGGCACGTCTTAAAGAGCAACTGAACCATAAAATCAACCCAACGTGTCGTCTATACACAGATGTATTCAAAAGAAATAAGTTCTGTTATTTAATTTTTCTACGTTGCGCGTCTATGTAGAGAAAATCTGAAAACCTACCTTACCGACCTCCTACAGGCGGCTCGACTCGTGTAATTTGTGGCCTCAGGTATGAGGAATGAATAAGTTTGCCATGCTGTCTCCGAGATTGAAAAGCTGAACTAATGTCTCCTAATTGCGGAACATTGTGTTTTCTTTGGGCTGGTGGTGTGATTGTCTTTCCTTGGTATGTGTGACGTACGATATGTGGAAATTTGCATTGAATTGAGCCCCCACACAAGCTAGATTTATCAGCTGAGAATCTGTTATTTTTCGAACTTGAAAACTAATTTTCTCTTCATAGACGCGCAACACAGAAATAACATAGAAGAACTTATATATTTCGAATACATTTTTGTATAGTCGTTGGGTTGATTTAGGATTCAGTTCTCCTTTAACGAGGAACTGTAGCTTATTAATGTAGCCTAACAGAGGAATAAGCTCTTTATATATCGAAATAGTTATAAAACATAATATAATAAGAATAAAATAAGAATAAAATAATGGAATTAATCAGTGGCATATCCACGAGGTGGCTCTTCATTCACTCATGGGCCTACGTTTTAACGTCCTTATCCGAGAAGACGTGAAGGTCTAACCGTTTGTAGCTCGTGAACGAAATTGTTTCACAAAGGTATCACCTTATTTTAAGACCCTCGATTCAGTTTTAAAAGTTACAAATGTAATTCGTTAGTCCCTCTGTCTGTTTTTCTCTTTCTGTAAAAAATAGGCCACGCTCAGTATTTTATATGTTATAAATAATTTTATATGATTTGTATAATAGATTTTTAGACTTATACTGTTGTATATAGCCACCTTAGTTTTAGACTGGTAGTTTATAGTTATTAGTATTATATATATACATTTATTTATTTATTGAATAACGTCCCCATTTCGTGGTTGTTAAATTGCTATTTTAGCTAGACACTTAAATAAAGGTTATTATTATTATTAATTGTATACCCACTGTTCTGACCAAACAAGTGAAAAGCCAGTATCAGGTATTGCCCTTTTCTAGATCTCATAGTGTGTAATCATTTTGTGTATATGTATGTAATGATTTGTGTGTAATCATGTTGTGTATATGTATGTAATGATTTGTGTGTAATCATGTTGTGTATATGTATGTAATGATTTGTGTGTAATCATGTTGTGTATATGTATGTAATGATTTGTGTGTAATCATGTTGTGTATATGTATGTAATGATTTGTGTGTAATCATGTTGTGTATATGTATGTAATGATTTGTGTGTAATCATGTTGTGTATATGTATGTAATGATTTGTGTGTAATCATGTTGTGTATATGTATGTAATGATTTGTGTGTAATCATGTTGTGTATATGTATGTAATGATTTGCCTAATAAAAAAGGCTTATTTTATATAAATAATAAAAAAATACCCTGAGTGTACATTTTTTTATTGATGTATACTCAATTATTTTCTTCTTGTTATCTCAGTATAGTTGTTATTATATATTTTTTTCATCCATCTTCTATTTTACCTGATTTAGTATTTTGTTCCTCTTATTGTATATATTTATTATCTAGCTTTTCATATTTTTCTTCCTTATTAAATACATAGAAATTGCAATAAGTCGACCATTACGGTAACCTTCCTTGACCATTACGACACTTAAATAACATTATACTAACTGACTACACTAGCCGTGAGGTCCTAATCCTAGTTACTCTTTAGATATTATTGTTTCAGTTTTTGTATAATTAGAAGGTACAAATAAATAATTGTTGTTGTTGTTGCTCCTACTATGTCATTTCTCTGCATTGCGCTTGTAAGATGTTTTTGAAAATTAACCGATTCTCTGCTGTTCAATCCAGTTTGTATGGGGCTCACTTTAGTGCTAATTTCCCCATATTCACGTCACGTATACCAAGTGGAAACAACTGTAACTCCAACAG
This sequence comes from Actinernus sp. WN-2022, assembly GCA_030867875.1. Lineage (NCBI taxonomy): Eukaryota > Metazoa > Cnidaria > Anthozoa > Actiniaria > Actinernidae > Actinernus > Actinernus sp. WN-2022. The sequence continues at coordinate 15,053,413 of JAOWCC010001751.1, forward strand.
AAAGAATGCAATTCAATAGGACATTTTCATTATGGCATCATTTTACAACAACTACTAGAATCATTTTTAAATTGTTATTCTAATTCAAATTTATCAACTCCTTTGAGAATTCCAAGACAATGGTCCAAATTAGAGGAACGCAAGGAGTTCTGGTAGTTGTAGTATTTGACGTGATCATACAAAAGTCCTATTCCGTGGACACACGGTAAAACACATTTATTTCCCTCGTATCTGACTTGAACCGTCTGTATGTAGCAGAGTTTATAAGAAGGTTTTCAGAGTTTCTTCTATTTGACGTGGAACGAAGTATAGCCGGAAATGTTCAAATAAAACTTTTCATATTCATATTTATTTTTAGATTTAAAGTTGCTTTTTTTCTACAGTTCCCCTCTAAGACATTATTCTGTAGAACGTTGAGAAAGTACTTCTATTTTTTTTAAATAGGGTGTCACGCTGCGCCGAAATTCGATAAAACACGGTGTGATTTGCGTGCATCAAAAGACACTTCACATACAATATGTACACTGGGTTATATGTTCTCTTCAATTGAACTTTTTACCCTTGAAGCTGAAGCTCATTAGGAAATTAAAATGGCTTCGCATACATGGCCATGTGACTTCTCTCAAGGTAGCAAAAGCTTAAATGCTTGGCTAACAACATCACGATTTACACAACAGACATTTTGGGCAAAGTACTCCTACATTTTAGGTACGAGCTAGTGCCAGAAATGATCGGCACGGCACCCCTAATTTTTGTCGTGTAAATGGAAATGTTCCGGGTACGCGTGCCCAAAATCTAAGGGTTCTGAGACCCTGTGAAAAGGTAGTCTCGGCCCGCCTGTTTGGAGTGCCGTGCCCAAGTTAGGAGTGTCGTACCCAAGTTAGGAGTGTCGTACCCAAGTTAGGAGTGCCGTGCCCAAGTTAGGAGTGCCGTGCCCAAGTTAGGAGTGTCGAGCCCAAGTTAGGAGTGCCGTGCCCAAAATGCTTGTAAACCGGACTAATATTAGGAATCAAATGTCCCTTCCTTTGCGTAGTTGGTTTCCGTGGCATGGTAATGACATGGTAACCATTTCTACTTGTTTGTCTGATGTGAGACATGTTTTGTCGATAACAAATACTTCCGCAACATCGTGTAGGTTTTATATGCGCCTAAGCAAATTTTTAAAACATGTGAGTGCTAGTTTTGAGCCTTAAAGGTAAATAAATCAGTATGAGGAGAATTTGGGAAATGGTGGAATCGTATTGCAAATGTTTCATTTGTTGTCGTTCCTTAACCAATATGAACACTGATACAAACACTTTTAAAAACAAATAGACAAACACGTGAACTTTACTGTGCGACGACTGAAAGCGAGGCCACTTGGATAACGAGAACCAATCATATTGCAGAATGAAGAAAAGCATTCCAATTTACGAATCCTAACTCTGACTTCAAAACTAGTTTACCAAATTTGCTCAATTGCAAAACTTGAACAAGTTAAAAGGATTGTCTTTTACTCGACATTGATTGCCTTAAATAACAGTAAGTTGGAATGCTTTGCTTTCGTTACAGTAATCGCACAGTAACAGTATAGTTACACATGTAATCGTTTCTTGACATTCTTAGGGTGCGTTCGATTGACCGTATTCCGGAATAAGAATACACAGAATTATAACTACAAATCGCTTATATCGGGAATTTTTAGTCACTGGAACACTAAATGTATCCTGAATATCACATTTCTGCAAACGTTAGTAGCTTATAGTGCAAAATGTGCCTGAACCAGTGATTTCCAGAGATTATTCCATCTATTCTTATTCCGGAATACGGTCAATCGAACGCGCCCTTAGTTAATTTGTTTGAGAATCATTTTTACTTTAAGCGCTAGTGGTAAATATACTTTACTTAATCAGATGAATACGAACCTGAACCTCCTGTGCCATGAGTTCCAAACCCGCCTCCACTTCCCAGTTCGCTCGGTCTGTAAACAGATCCATAAGCCTTTCCAAATCTCTGGCTTTGAGAAAATATCCCTCCTTGACCACCATGGCCACCACCCGAACCATATCTACCTGCTGTATTCGATCCAGCACCAGGCCCCGAGGCACTACTGTGACCGGCACCGTCCAGCCGCACTACTCCAGTTGTTTCGATCTTTGCAAACGTAGAGTAAAACTCGCCATGGTTTATAGCAACAGTTGCGCCGTAATGAACTTCGAACAACGTCGACGTCACAGAGATTACTACACCTGGACCACGTACTAAGTTCAGCAGCCCTCCATTTTTAATAACTACATGAGCAAAGGAGCTATTTCCTGGTTGTGTGATCTCAACGTACGTTCGATTTTCCACTAGTGCAGTTTGGGCCGTATTCGAGATTGTTAAAGTAGCCCTATCCTCTACAAATAAGAAATGGACCCCCGTCAGCCGCCCATTGATGACTGTTCTGAGCCCGTGGATGTGAAACTCTGCAGGTACGACTAATTCTGCTCCCTTATCTACAAGAAAACTACATGGTGCTTCAGTTCTGTTTGTCTGGGACTCTACTACTTCTGCATATATTATTTGGTTCGTTCTTATATGGAATTGTCCTGTTCTGTCTCCGATAAACCTGTGAGCAATAACAGACACATTTAAAGCACCTTCTGGGTGATATACCAACAGCCGCGAGGACCCTGTCAGGACAATCTCGTCAAACTCGTAAAACGTTGTTTGATTTTCCATCAAAGTTGTAGCTCCTGGTACATCCCTACCTTTATTGTCAATGTGTAAGAATCTGTCATCCACAATCATCTTTGATGAATTCGAGGGTTTGTCGTATTTCAAATAGCGATATTCTAGAGGCCTGAAGTTTTGTTCTCTGTACAAGGTACCCGAAGGAGCACTGTAAGCGTTAGTTGCGCCTATTCCGCCATGGAACGCCACCCTTCCAGAAAAGATGTAACGCCAACGACAGTGTATTCCAACTCTTCCTCCGGCGCCAGCACCACCCCGACCTGTCGATCGACCACCGATGACCGATAAATCGCCGTGACCCGTCATATTTGTTGTCTCTATAAGTACACTTCCACCACTGCCACCGCCAGCATTTGTCCCAGTTCCATTGCCTCCTCTGGCTAAAAGGAACCCATTTAATTCCAGTCTTTTTCCAACCCTCCATATTAGTTGTCCCCCTCCGGCGCCACCTTTACCTTGACCACTCCCGCCGCCACTGCCAAGAATGCGAGGGCGGTAGACAGAACCATAAGGCTTACCTCCTTCTAGACCACCTTCTCCACCATGTCCAGCACCAGTTCCTACAGACGCGCCATTTTTTACGACTGTCTTTCCTGCACCTGGTCCTTTTTCCGCGGTATGGCCAGTAGCGTCGAGCACAAGATATCCTTGACTATTGATCCAGGCAAAAGATGTCAAAATCTCACCATAGTTCATATTGAAAAATCCCCTGTATTTGATCGAGAACTCATTAAGCGTTAGTTGAAGGAAGTCTGTAATTTTTTTGAACTCAATATAACCACCACGTTTGACTATCAGCGTAGCGAAGGACACATTTCCAGGCGGAGATATAGTAATATAAGCTCGATTCTCGATACGAGCTGTCTGTGTTGTTGAAAAGAATACCACCCCTGCTCCAAAGGAAACTTTGAGATGGTGAACACCAGTCATCATCCCTTCTATTCTTGTCTGTGTTCCATGCATGCTGAAATCTGAAGGTAGAATTATCTCAGCCCCAACGTCAATTCGGTAGCCACAAGGTGCTTCAGTCATGTTTGTTTCAGACTCAACTACTTCGACATAAATCTTTTGATTTTTGCGAAGATGGAACTGTCCAGATTTGTCACCAATGAACCTGTGAACAACAGCTGTCACGTTTTCATTACCCGGTTGATATAGAAGGAGTCGCGACTTGCCAGTTAACTCCATCTCGTCAAACTCATAATAAGTAGAGCCCTCTTCCATTAACATTGTTGCTCCTGGGACATCGAAACCTGCATTATCTATATGGACATAGGTATGGTCGACGGCCATCATGGTAGCATTTAATCTCTTATTATACTTGAGCTGCCTGTATTGCAAAGGACGATAGTTCTCTTCCCTGTACATTGTGCCTGCAGCACCTCCATATTTGCTCCCATGTCCACCATGGTCTGTAAGTTTGCCAGCATAGGCATACCTCCACCTGCAGTGTATCCCTATTCTTCCTCCAGACCCACCCCCTCCTAATCCTGTGCCAGGTCCTCCCATAACGGAAATCTCACCATGCCCTGTCATGTTGGTTGTCTTAATAAGTATACTTCCACCACTTCCACCACCGGCGTCAGTACCAGTACCATTTGTTCCTGTGGCTGAGAGAAGACCATTAATGTCCAGACACTGTGCTACATCCCAGTTTAGCTTTCCTCCGCCTGAGCCACCAACACCTTGTCCATTACCTCCACCACTGCCAAACATGCGAGGTGAGTAAACTGAGTTGTAAGGTAGTCCACCGTCTACAGCATCCGTCTTCCCACCGTCACCCCCATGACCAGCACCTGATCCAACGTTCCCTGTCGTCTTACCCTTTCCCGGACCTGTCTCTGGGCTAAAACCTTTTCCATCCAATATGAGAATTCCCTTACTTTCAATCCAAGCATACGTCGAGAAGATTGATCCATAATTGATCGTCATTAAGCCTTCGTACTTTATTCTGAACTCGGCGCATCGTAATGCTAGTGGATATTTTACACGGTTAAAGGTTATTCTTGAATTTCTTTTCACTGTCACCGTGCCAAAGGAAAAGTTCCCTTTCTCATTAATTTCAACGTAATGACGGTTTTCAACACGAGCAGTTTGCGTTGTTGATGACACCTCAAGATACCCTCCACTCGCAATGGAAAGATCATGAACTCCTGTCATTCGGCCTTCAATAATTGTTCTCATTCCATGTATGTTAACAATTGCAGGGAAAATTATTTCTGCCCCTTCATCGACCTGGAAGTTGCATGGTGCTGTCGTTTCGTTGGTTTCAGATTCCACTACCTCAACATACACTGTTTGGTTTTGGCGTATGTGAAAGCGTCCGGTGCCATCACCAAGAAAACGGTGCACAATAACAGTCACATTAGAAGCTCCAGGCGGATGCCTTACTTGAAGATTCGAATCCCTTGTAACGAAAAGCTCCTCCAGCTCGTAAAAGATATGTTCACTTTCGAGTAGCAAAGTATTCCAACTTGTCTTACGGTTCTCACTGTCTACTTCCATGTATCGATGGGATGCGACAATGTGAGAAGTATTCGTCCTCTTGTCATACTTCAGTACAGCATACTGAGGTCCTCTAGCTGTCTCCTCCACATACACGGTTCCCGCGGCCGCTATGGATTTACCAAGACCACCATATGCCTTGTATTTTCCTGCATATTTGTGACGGAAGCGAATATGGACCGCTATACGACCACCGGAACCCCCTGATCCGAGACCCTGGCCATATCCACCCTGGACATTGATCTCCCCATAGCCAGTAACGTTTGTGCACTCGATAAGAATACTACCTCCACTTCCACCACCGGAGTTAGTACCAGTACCGTTCAAGCCCCTAAGCGTTATAAGTCCGTCCAGTTCTATTTGCTGGCTAACCTGCCAATGAAGCATTCCACCTCCTGAACCACCGCGACCTTGCCCGTTTCCTCCCCCACTTCCAAAATGTAGTGGCTTGTAGACGGAACCATACGATTCTCCGCCTAATGTATTAGGCTGATAAGCGCCACCTTGTCCGCCGTGTCCTGCCCCTGTTCCAATATTGGCAACTGTTTTTCCCTGTCCAGGGCCTGATTCAGCAACTTTTCCTGTACCATCTATAACCAGTCGGCCACGGCTTTCAAGCCAAGCCCAAGCTGAGTCAATATCACCGTGATTAATGTTGACTAATGCATGGTATTTGATCCTAAATATCAAGGCAGTAAATATCAGAGATCCAGTTATCTTGGAGAACTCAAGTCTCGAACCTTTCTGTACGTAAACCTCAGGAAATGTAATGTTCCCGGGCGTTGTTAGAACTTGAAAGGTTCCATTTTCTTTTATTCCTGTCTGAGTTGTTGAAAAAAAGACAACATCCGATCCTTCTGCTACAACAAGATGATAGACGCCAACCACAAGACCTTCAAAAGTGCAGCGTGTCCCCAAAAGTGTAAGAGACGATGGAAATGCGATCTCTGCCCCCTTTTCTACCCTATAGCTAACGGGGGCTACTGTGTATCCTTTTTGTGACTCGACCACCTCAACAAACATCTTCTGTCCAGTTCTCAAGTGAACAAGACCGGTGCGATCACCTGTGAACTTGTGTGCCACAAGTTGCGCGTGTTTCCCATGAATATGAAGAATAGCATGGTTCCTTGTTTCTAACTCATCCACTTCATAGTACGTAGTGTTCTCATTTATTATAATAGTAGCTAGGTCAGGATTTCGGTTTTGGTTGTCGATAGTCAGTTTCGTAAAGCCAACTCCAAATTCAGTCTTGTTGCTGGATGTCTTTAAAAGCGGTCGATGTGATAAACCCTGATTCGTGTCTGTATAGTAGACAGTGCCAGACGCTCCAGCCTTTAATCCCAAACCACCATAGGCCGTATACATTCCGGCATACTCTCTAAGCCATGATATATGAACAGCAATGCGCCCACCAGCACCGCCGCCGCCACTCCTATTACCATTGCAGCCATTTACAGTTATGTTACCATGCCCAGAGAACTGGCTGGTTTTTATAAGTATGCTTCCACCACTGCCTCCGCCACTGTTGGATAAGCCACTGGTAGCTTCGTTTTCAATTCTACCGTCGTGATGGAACCAGCGTCCGATGTCAATCTATGATATGAAAACGCACCCAACTGTTATTATTACGTTTTCTTTATTTAAAGTGTCTATAACTATTTCTTTAAATTTTTATAGCCATTGATGTTGTTGTGATAGAAAGACGCCATGGAGAATAATGCATTAATGAGATGACGTCTACCCAGGGATCAACCCAGGCTTTTACTTACGTGGCCATGGGTCAGGAAAGGTCAAATTTACACGATTTCAAACAAGCGTAGAACATTGAGTATTCTCTTTAAGCCAAAACTTTCTTCACATAAATATTCCAAACATTTCGAAGGTTCATAGCTATAAAAATTGCAAGAAGGGTTATAGGCACTTTAAAGTAGATATATTCATGCATTGTAATTCTCGAATGAAATTAAAACTTTTGAGACTTTTCTTTGAAAGATTAAACCTTACGCTGTCTATATATCGACGTAAAAACAACAAGCGGACGTTCTTACGTAATTTACATTATACACTATTTCTACAATTGGCAAATAGAAGTACGAACCTCGAAATAGTATGCCTCAGACATAATCAATATACCTTTTCCGCCTGACTAAATTTTGTCCCATTTCAGATCACATGACCATCCCCTTGTATATTGTTTCTTTTATTTCTGGTTAACGCATGAGGAGATATGGAAATACTTCGGACAAAGAATATTATTCGCAAAAGATTTGAAATGGGACAACATTGAGCCAAGCAGAAAAGGTCTATTGAAAGAAAGTTGATTTTTTGGATAAAGGTAGAACTATTAACTACTAACATTTAAACACGAAGTTCCTACTTAAAAAGGGAAGCCCATTGGCTTGTCACCTTCAGTTGCCAATCAGCCTTTGTGGAGTGAACATCTGCGTGATGCTCGCTCCGCTTGAGTGCTCCCGGCTGATTTCTTATCGCGCGAAATTCAAAACAAATAAATGTTAAACTTCAGAGTAAGGGATACAGAGTTCGTAAAATGTCATAAAATACCATAGACAGTCTATCTTCCCTCTGGTCACTTTTTTACGGCTTGTGTAATTTGAAACCTTAAAAATCTAGCATTTTAAAGTAGAGGCTGATATGCTCGCTTGCTTTTTTCACTGCTCTTCAATTTGAATTTCAAATTTCAAAGCCATGAAAAGAGGAAGGGGCTTACCCTTTTACAATGGGTAACTAGTTCCTGTAAAAAATAGTGTTGGTCTGCGTTGGCGGGGAAGTTAAACAGTGATATAATCAACTAAAGTCCTGGGCTAGCGCTCGAAACGTCAGCTGCTACTCGCTTCCCACGGCGGTTAGCATACCTTAATCGACTTTAGTTGATTATACCAGTGCTTACCCTTTTATACCGGAAGTTCGTGTTTAAGCATATTAAAATACGTTGATGACTTCATCCTGATAACAAACCTTTATTGTACTTCCACCTCTTCCGCCTTGACTACCTCCTCCTCCACTGCCAGGATGTATCGGGTAAATATACGATCCATACCCTTCTCCCCCTGATACATTACTGCTGGGACCACCTTGACCACCGTGGCCAGCACCTGACCCGGCACCATTCAAGAATACACCAGCCGCTAGACCACCTCCAGACTTGGGCCCACGACCAGACGTAGTTATTGTTGACCCACCTTCGAGAAGTACCTCACCGCATGTCATGACAATACTGTCCCCGGATAGGACAGTTTGCTTTCGCATATGCAGCATATCAGTTTCTAATACCACGTTTCTGCTGTAGCGTAATTGCGAACCAGCTTCCATCACTAGGACACCAAAAGCGAGTTCTCCTTCTACTGGTTCCTCGGTATAATTTCTTTTTTTCATCAAAGCATTGCTCGCTTTTACTCCAACCGATATAACACGACCTTCCGTGAGTGTCAGATTTGAGACTCCAGTCATTCTCCCGTTAAATACAAATGCTGGGTTCTTCTGGCCAGAGACGTGGAAGTCCGGAACAAGGTAAATCTCTCCTCCATAGTCGAGTAAGAAGTTTATCTTAGGATAGGATCTACGGAGCGTTACTTCGTCATACTCAATATAGAACTTTTGATCGCGTTGAATGTGCATTGTAGATAGACCATCACTAATAACGGTATGTACCGAGATGGAAGGTTTTTGGCTGGTACTTGCTATCTTGAACAAAACCTACGAGAAACGGAAAAAAGGTGGCAGTCTTTCATTTTACGATCATTGGTTACACCGAAGTCCATATGAAACGAAATTAACAATTTAAGAGAAAATGTGGCACACAAAATCGATATAAAAAGATGATAAATGCAAAAATGTTTTTAACTTTAATTTTGAACACAGCTAGCCGATCCCGCCAGCACAATAGAAGTCCGCGTTAATAGTGTGACGTCACTCTTTCGTAGTTCCCAGAAATGACTTTTCTAACCTTGTAGTTTAAGATTTGGTGTTAAAACATATTAACTTGTCACGATAAGAGTTTAACATAATTTTCATGTACACCGTATTATTTCAGAATATATATATACACATATTTTCCCTCAGAATATATATAGACATATTTCCCCGCTTTTCTTTTGTAATCGCTCCGTGAACTGTCGGGGAGAAAAAGCATCTGCCCCCAGTCACAACATTGTTTGATCTAACCGCCGTCCACGACCATGGATGGATAAATTATAAAAACATACAGTACGCATGCTTGTTTAAAAGATTTGCTGATTTAAATTTGAGCCCGCTATGATACCGTGCACCCGCCGACGTCAATCATTAGTCTGTATACTAATTACTGTGGGATCACTTTCTTCTCATTGGTCAACCCGTCCAAGCGAAGCAGACGTTTTTTTGGCGAGACATTAGATTGACGGGTGACATACGATCAAGTGCTAAAGTTTTCGTGTCGCTTAGTAACGCTAACGCATGCGCAACAAACAATGTTACAACTGGGGGCATAGTCTGCATTTGCCCCGCTAGTTCGCGAAGCGATTACAAGAGAAAGGGAGGAAAAGGAGGCTTGCAGGGAATATACGTCTATTCCTAGAAGAGTTTCAGTTGCACCTTCAAAATACAAACAAATACATAGGTAGAACACAATAACACACTCAAACCCGCTGACGACGTACCACACCCTGAAGCATTAGCTCATCAAACGCAAAGTCAGCAAAGTTTTCCTCGGTACCATTCGTTCTCACGGTTCGAGGATTTCTCTGGTCTAACACAAACACCTTTACTGGGTTGGCGTTTTGATTATCGATGTACAACCGACGATGAAACTTGGCACCACGAGCCTCTTCCACGAACACTGTACCCGAACTCCCATGTTGAGCTCCAGATGCCACACCACCAAGTGCGTAGAAGCTTCCACGGTATTCGTCCTTTGTTCTTACGTGCACAGCGGTCCGGCCTCCTGATCCACTTCCTCCACGTGCAGGTCCTCTTGTATTACTAGGTGCCCCTCGTGCTGATACAGTACCATGACCACGAAGATAGCCTGTTTTCATCCACACACTGCCTCCACTTCCACCACCACTAGCTGTAAATACCAAAAGACAATAGATTATTTTCATGAATTTATTCTCTACAGTAATCTTTTGATTAGGTTTAATGATCTATCCTTTAAGCCTGGATTTCACTAGCGAAGCAAGCACAAGCGCAAGCACAAGAGATATGCGTCAAGTGAAAACGAACCGTGCAATAAGCGGAAGACTCGATGGTCACTTGTCTCTTTGTGTAGCGGCCAATAATCCAATATGGCGAGAGGGACCTAGAACGAGTGTTTTGATTGGTCAAACGTAATTAGCTGTCAAAGACTCCCTTGTGCTTGCGTTGTCTTCCGTTTTCACTAGCACAACGCGAACGCAAGCATAAGCACAAGCACAAGGAAAAGGAAAACTTTTTATCCTTGTGCTTGTGTCAGTGCTTGCGCTTGCGTCGAGCTCGTTTTCACTGTAAAATAAGGACGCTTGTGCTTGCGCTAGTGCTTGCGTCGCTAGTAAAAACTAGGCTTTACACGTTTGATTTTCTCTCTTAACATTCTGCTTTCAGAATGCTTTTTGAGTGAGTCTTTCCTTAGCCTTGCGCCTACAAAAAGCTATGTAATAGACTATATCGCAACCCCGCCGTTGCAGTGCACTCTGGGGTGGATATCTCAGTTTCCATTGATAAATCCAAGATGGCCGCACAACAACAACAATGGAAAACTGAGATATCCATCCCAGAATTCACTGCGACGGCGGGGGTTGCGATATAGTCTATGAACAACTGTGTATGAGTGAAGTTCTGTGTAGACTGGGAGGTTACACACTGCACGGTTTTTATTAACTATGATCGAGTTGAAAATGGTATATGGGAAGCGAGGCCTAGCGTTCAAAACATTTCCCACGGCGGTTAGCATACCTTATGATCTCTAAATTGATAAAATTATCTTAAGGCTATCAACCTGAGTTGGCTAGAACGTCGTCTGCGTCTGCGTTGATAATTCCATCGAGGACAAAGGCTTCTCCAACAGTTATTTTCACTCGTCCACCACCGCGGCTTCCTGCACCAACAGGTCCCCATCCCCCACGGGCTCCAGGTAATATGGGTTCGTATATTGACCCGTACACTTCACCTCCTGAATCTGATTTACCGTCCCCTCCTGGAGTAGCATGTCCTGCACCAGACCCTCCATTAGATGAGTCTCTTCCTGCTCCCTTTTCTTGATTTGAATAGCCCCTTCCTTTGCAATACAAGATAGCATCGGGCTCGAGGTAGAAGTCTGTGGCGTCAATAGTGAAGAACTCACCCGTGAAACGGCAGTTGAATTTGATGTCCTAGCGTTAGCAAGGGAACACATTACGACAGGTACAGACATATTGTGATGTAAGAACACGTACAAACAATACCCTGCACGTAGGTTTCGTAACAAATACTTTACGGTAAATATTGTGGTTTAAAAATCTCCATGGTCTAATTTTGGCACTGGTTTTCCTTCAAAATCAGCACTCATTCACGTGATACTCTAAACCTAACCTTAACACATACCTGACCAAATATTAAAATCTAAATCTAACCTGAAAACTATTTGCAAACAAAATTAAACCAGTGGTAAAACTAAATCACATCATGAAAAAATGTCAACCATAACAAATAGCACATCACATCACATTTTATTTTAAAACATCTAATTCGATAAAACTTTAACTCTTTGTACATTACAAGTCTGGCTATTGTTTCATTTATTGGATTGGCCCCATGTTAGAGAAATTCCCTTTTTTATTACCGACTCTTTCGGGTATGACTCCTACCGCTGATTTCGTACTCAAGTACGCTAAGACTTGGGTTTGACCTTGTTGCCAGACCCCCAGCAAAGATTTAACGTTTTCTTGTCTTTAGTAATAGCTACTATTTTAAAATTATAACTAAAAGTTTTGTTGGGTTTGACTTCCACAACATTTGCAGTTCTTCTTTTGTATGGTGATCACGTGATAAGTGACGTCATAGCTAAGGGAAACACATAAAGAATGGGGCCGCGAGTTTTATACATCGGACGAAATTGATCATGAAAATAAGATTGCTTTAAAGACCCTTTAGCACGCCCCGTGATGCTTTGCGCGAAACAAGTATTTTCGTGGACCACGAAATTCAGTTCTGTGACCGGCAATGTCTACATGTAAAGAATCTGCTTGCATCGTCGTTGTTACCGCTGATAGTTACTATTATATACGCACATACGATGAATACTCTTCTTAAGAACTTATTTAGGGCATTCTTTTAAATATTGAACACAAATTTGCTGACAGATTTTGTGTGACATCCAACGGCCCAGCAAATCCGAGATGGCGCTAGCGAAGAACAACCGCCGAGAACATTGTCACGGTCTGTCTTCCTTCCTAAAACGAAGGTAAGAAGATCATTCGCCGATAATTCTCCGATCTTCCAGTTAGGGAAACACAAGCAACTGAATAATTAAATAACGTCCTGCATCAAGTTCTCTTCCAAGTTCTACCTTTGTGGATGTTTGATTAATGAATAAGTCTCAGCTTTCAACGCTGAATCGATTTTAGGACTTTCTTAAACTAGGCATTATTTCCGTTTATATAAAGTTTCATAGAGGTCCATAGAACTGATTTTGACGACAGTTGTTGAGTTACTTGTTGAGTTAGGCGCTCGTCACAGTCAGTGAACACGAAATCAAAACAAAAACACGGCTTTCGCGCAAAGTATCACGGGGCGTGCTAAAGGGTCTTTAACAAGTTAAATAGAATCACGGTTAGATGTTGTTTTTTATTGATTAGGGGATAAGATATTTAGGGGGGATGTGGTCACGTGACCTGTTTTGCTGAATATTCCCTTAACAGTAAACGATAGTCAAGTTCTCTAAGCGTGAGTTTCTAGAAATCAGTAATCAAAATAGACTGGATATAGTAACTTGTTTACTTGGTGAAAACGCGCAACCCCATTTTAGAAGGAGTTTCCCCCTCTGATATTCGTGATAACAGGTCACGTAACCACCCAAAATTTAAAAACGCTAGTTAAGGTTCTTTATCACGTTAAGTTCTATTGATGTACTGAGTTTCACATATTTTTGTCAAGGTTCTAGCTCATAATCTTGAAAAATGTGTTTTTCCTATTTTCGGTCAATGACCCAGGACTTAAAGTGCAACTAACCCCTTTTGCAATTTTTATACATATGAATCTTTGAAAGGTTTTGAGTACTTCTGCGAAGAAATATTTGGCTTACAGAGAATACTCTATGTTCTAGGCTTGTTTGAAATGGTGAAAATTTCACCTTTCCTAACCCATGACCGCGCAAGAAAAAGCCTGGGTCGATTCTTGATCTTACGTCACCTCATTAATGCATTATTCTCCATGGCGCCTTTCCATCACAACAACATCGATATATAGAGAATATACACAGTCTGTGAGTTGTTAGTAAAGAAAACAGTTATTTTAGAGTAAATGCTAAATTTTTATTCAAGTTATTGCAAAGTCGAATGAGTTGGATGACGTAAGATCAAGAATCGACCCAGGCTTTTTCTTACGCGGTCATGGGTCAGGAAAGGTCAAAATTTCACCATTTTAAACAAGCATAGAACATAGAGTATTCTCTGTAAGCCAAAAATTTCTTCGCAGAAGTACTCACAACCTTTCAAAGATTCATATGTATAAAAATTGCAAAAGGGGTTAGTTGCACTTTAACATACTTGAGTATGAGTGGAACAAACTACGGCAATGACTACAACATGGTTACTGTATGGCATGCCGTGACATTGAAATGGTTTCCCTATTATTGTTTACGTCCTGCTGATCCAATCAAATTACAGAGTTACGGTACAGCCAACAGCAACGTTCTTACCAACAATCCAGAGGTAACATGTACACCCATCGGAGGAGGGTAGTTAATAACTGTCCCACTGCCAAACTCGAGGGAAGAGAACGTAAAACTTCCGTCAGGGTCAATGAAGTCGTAAACGTCATTACTGATCCCAGCCGTATGCGCGTGCCAGTCTACTTCAACTTTACGTCCATGCGCAATCCGGAGGTGACGTACACTGACGAGTCTGCCATTCCATGCAAACGCTACCGACCCTAAACCAACTATATTAACTGTTGTGGCCATTATTGCTGTTGATTGATTATCAAGTTTGAAGTTTGCCGCAGTTCTGTTGAGAGAGGCATGAAATAATTAGAATTATACTTTGACACAGCCTGAAGACAAATCACAAAATGAATAATATCTCTTCAAAAAATGGGGCTAAAATAATTGGAACTGTGCGCATGTATGATACTGAGGAAAATAAACATTATTGGGCAAATCATATATGACGTTTCCATGGAAACACCGTTGGCTCCATAAAACGATTACACCGTACCAATCTTCGATTCACAGGCACTGTAGCTTTTAATGTTCTATGTGACAACGTTGGTGCAATAAGGTATTTTGCAACAAAACCCAGATTTCGCTGCATTCTGACCGGTTCTTGGCCATGATTAATAAGAGTGCAGAGAATGATGTCGACGTGTTTTCGCTTTTCCACCTGAGTTTTGAACATTGAATGACACAATTTACGATCAGTAAGAGTACAGGCAATATGGGAAAATGTATCGATTTATTAATATTACTATATTATTACTACATATTTCTATATTAAATGCACTTTACATTGACAACAACTACATTCCAAAATAGTCTGCCTATAATCCAATAATACATTTGCATTATGACGTCATTTTACTACAACTACCAGAATCTTTTTCAAATAATTTTTTTCTCATTCAGATTTTTAAACTATTTTGAGAATTAAAAGACAATGGTCCAAATTAGAGGAACAAAAGGATTCGCGCAAAGAGTTCTGGTAGTTGTAGTGTGTGACGTCATCATGCAAATACCCAATTACCAGAGGTTAATTTTGAGTAAGTGTTGGAATGATAAAATACGTAGTTATAATCATTGTTATAGCTGGTGTATGAGAAGTTAGACAGTTCAAAATTGAAGTTATCAGACTAAGTACTGTGGGAAACCCATTGTTAGAGGAATAACAAAACCATGCATGCAACGAGGACAAACAAATAATTAGTAACGTAAAGAAAATGGCATCATAAATACCCCCAATTCTCTATCCATAACAGATGAGTATTCAACATACAAACCTGGTAATCGTGTAGGCCGTAGGTTTGTATTCGGCCTTTAGGATCTGTCGCTTATGTATATGCACCAGTCCCGTGCGATCCCCAATGATTTTATGAGCATTTAGACTTAATTCCCACCCATTTGGAACTAGATGGATTGACGCATTTCGGACGAGATGCAGCTCATCAAATGTATACGAAGTAACATTTTCGTCGAGTGTCATGTAACTTGACCACGGACGGTATTTGTTGTCTATACGTAGCTGGGTATACTTCCCTTCTTTGCGCATGTCTCGTAAATAAACTGTTCCTGGTCCCCCAGCGTACTCTGTGTTGTCTTTATTACTTTCGCCAGCAATACCACCAAGAGTGGAGTATACACCAAGATATTTATTTTTGGTTACACGTGTGTATACTGCTATACGTCCACCAGAGCCACCTCCTGATGAAACCCCGTTGCCACCTCCTCCATTGGAACTTATAAGCCCATGACCATAGAAGCGGCCATTAGAGAGCCATATACTACCTCCACTTCCTCCTCCAGCATTTGAGCTTGTTGGAGCATCTTCACCATCTACTTCGACTGTACCGTCAAGATACAGCTCGTCGCCAATGTTGATATACATTTTACCACCAGCTTTTCCTCCGGCAGTTCTTCCAGGACAACCCGGTACGCCGTACTCTTTTGGGTTAAACAGGCTTCCGTAGGGTTTAGTCGCGTCTCCATGGAGACCTGAAAGTTCAATCGGGGAATAAAAAATAGTGCAGTTATTAAGAAATCTTGAGAATGCTACGAACATTAAGAAGAGGAAGTATATTTAGCAAAAAAATATTGTGTTATTCATTTTCTGATATAAACTGAAATTATTCAATTATTCTTTACGCCAAAAACATGTGCATGTTCTCGGACAATTAATAAACATATTACACTTATCGTTATGCCAGTTTCTTAATAAAAAATAACTACTTTAGTGAGAGCGTACTTACAAACGTCAACAAATGTTTCAAATAAATTGTAAAACGGGTTTCCTACCTCTTCCTCCACGGCTTCCATGGCTTCCACCCGAACTTCGACACGAACTAGATACCGTAGGCCCAATGTCCGGTGTAGGCCTGTTCCCACCAGAGGCTGTCATCTTACTTCCGGCTTCCATGAGTAACGAGGTAGCACCTACATCGTACTTATCGGCGATTATTCTTGACCCGTATTTCAAATGCATAATGCCCACTGTACACCGGATACCGAAGGAATGGTCAAATAGCAGTTCTGCACCATCTTGGACCTCCAGCTTGGCCAGTACTAGTTTTCCTAATTCAGAAATAACCAAAACATTATTTACAATATCTGCTGAGTGTGCCTCGCTTCCAAATTGAACCTTTAGACGCTTTGTGATGAAAAAATAAGTAACATCCGTCATTCGGCCATTCAGAGTGAACGATGAATTTCCGGGAAGCTGACTAAGACCAGGAGCACCATCCCCAATCACATAAAGTGATGCTCCAAACACCATCTCCCCACCACTGTCAACCTGTAAGTTCACAGCGGGCTTTGATATGCTGTGAGCAGTGTCAGATGCTTCAAGATAGATAGTGTGGTTAACCTGCGCGTGTATGAGGCCGGTTCTGTCGCCAACCAGTTTGTTCATCCGCAGTACAGTTTTATTGTTTCTCAAGACCATTGTGATCGACGCTCGTTCCAACAGATGAACCTCTGAAAACTCGTAGGAGTCAACATCTTGTTCATCTATGGTTACTGTGTCGTACAGAGATCTCATTAAGTTGTTAATGCGCAATATAGTGTACGGACGTTTGGAACGTATGTCTTTTATAAATAGTGTTCCTGGTCCTCCATGGGTTCCTCGGTCAGATGTTCCACCGAACGCGAGATATGTGCCTCTGTAGGTGTGCGAGGACGTGTAAATAGCTAAACGTCCTGCTGCGCCGCCACCAGCTCCATTACCAGCTCCTTTACCTCCATTAGCGTTCACCACTCCCAAACCTGTCGAGAAAAAAAGTGATATTTAAACGAGTTTAGACATACACACGTCCTCATTCGTTCTTGAGCTCCTTGGATCAAGTGAGAGACTCGAAAGTGATGTCATATTCTTGGCTTTCACCCACGTGACCCGGCCTTGACAACGGTTGCTATCCGCCATATTTGTGCCCCTCGACCCGTAAACAAAGACGCGAAGTGAGAGGATTTAGTCGAATATGGTTCACTGTATTATCGTTGGTTGCGGGTCGAAAAGCGGCAAACATAAGCTATATTTTGCTTCAATACCTAAAGTAAGCACTCATCAAGGCGAAGAGCACGAAGAACGAACGAGAGAACGCAGAAGATTGTGGATTTCGGCGATCAGCCGCGGAGATACAGCTACTAAAAACATCCTCGAAAGCGAACGGGTATGTGGCCGTCACTTCGTTTCGGGGAAGCCTGCAGCTTCTTGGGATCGATATGATGTTGACTGGGTACCCAGTCAGAACCTCGGCAAGAAAGAATATAAGGAAGCTGAGGCGAAAGAAAGTAGACAGAAAGAGACAGAAGCGAGAGCTGAGAGGACAAAAGAGCGCAAAAAGCGAATCGCAGAACAACAAGAGATAGAAGCCGCAGCGAAGAGAACGCAGTTGGATGTTGCTGGAGATCGTGTACGGGATATTGAATTCATAGACGTTGGGAATGAACCTGAAGAGGTAGAAATGGATTTGGACCCGGAGCTAGAACCCATAGAACCGAAGGACGCCGAAACGCAAACCGAGGAATTGCAGTATGTGTTTAGAAGCGTGCCAACATATCGCGACTCAAAGATCGCTGAAACACAGACTGAAGAGTTTCAGTACATGTTTAGAAATCAGACTTATCAAGCCCCAAACAAAGAATACTTCAACTCAGACGATAAAGTTAGATTTTATACCGGTCTCCCTTCATATGAAATACTTATGGTTGTGTTTGAACATGTTGCGCCCTATGTATCTCGTCGATCTCAGTGTCTGGACAGCTTCCAGGAATT
Organism: Actinernus sp. WN-2022; assembly: GCA_030867875.1. Classification (NCBI taxonomy): domain Eukaryota; kingdom Metazoa; phylum Cnidaria; class Anthozoa; order Actiniaria; family Actinernidae; genus Actinernus; species Actinernus sp. WN-2022. Next base: position 15,071,784 of record JAOWCC010001751.1, read on the forward strand.
TATCATGGTTGTGATGAAACTGCGGCTAAACATGCCTTTCCAAGATCTGGCCTACCGGTTTCTAGTTTCCCTTTCTACTGTTTCAAGGATATTTACTGCCTGGATTGTAGTCTTAGATACTAGATTGTCGTGTTTTGTTACATGGCCTGACAGAGAGAGCTTGTGGAAAACTATGCCTATGTGTTTTCAGTACACATTTGGACGGAAAGTTACTGTTATTATTGACTGCTTTGAGGTGTTTGTGGAGAAACCTTCAAATCTAATGGCGCGTGCACAGACCTTTTCGTCATACAAGCACCATAATACGATAAAAGTGCTTATTGGCATTACACCACAAGGATCCATCTCATTTGTATCAGAGGCTTGGGGTGGTCGCACATCTGACAAATTCCTGACAGAGAACTGTGTTTTTTTGGACAAACTGGTACCAGGGGACACAGTGATGGCTGACAGGGGCTTTACCATTGCTGAAAGTGTTGGTTTAAAGCAAGGGAAGCTTGTTATACCAGCATTTACAAAAGGGAAAGCCCAGCTAGACCCAGTGGATGTAGAAAGGTCGAGGGGAATTGCGAATGTCAGGATTCACGTCGAAAGAGTGATTGGACTACTGCGCAGAAAGTACACTATTTTAGAAGGAATTATTCCCACAGACTACCTAGTTTGTCGTTCAACTGGACCTGCAGAGGTACAGGTACCTATAATTGACAGAATTATAACGGTATGCTCTGCTTTTGTAAATTTTTGTCCTCCAATTGTACCATTTGATTAGGATTTTTTTCAATTGTTCTAGTGTTATAATATAATGTTTTATTATCCCACTAAACCTTGTATTCCAATCAGAAGTGAGAGAAATTTTCCTGATATCATGGACAGTTGCACAAGCATAACTATAACAAAAAAAGAAAAGATGGGGAAAAGTTTTGTGAAGAAACCAATGAATGGCTTCCCGGTGAAAACAAACTTCAAGTCAGTGGGATAATAATAAAATATTATAGTACAATTGATGTTCTCTTCCGATAAATATCAGGGCTTCTCAACCTTGTCTCGCCAAAATACAAACCCTGTCTTGTCAAACCTGCCCTGATATTTCACTGAAGCAAACAAAAATTGCCCAGTATGTACACTCTGATTGGTTGAAAATCCAGGGAGGTACATGGCTGGCCTATTTCATAAAAGAAATTAGCACACATTTCTCATTTTACCATAACATGATGTGAAAACTGGTTGAACGGCAAAAAAACTGTGGAAATACTCACTCCCAAAGGGGCTCGTATTCCCACATAATTAGCCATTCTCCCATGATAATTTTATGTGTGGTACCATCACATGGTACATGGAAAAATGTGTGCTATTTCGTAAATAATAGTACAGAGAAATAGCAGCACAAGGTCTTTTTGTAGACAGACCCTGAGATCCAACTGTTAATTATAATAATAAATAATTCCACCTTCTTGCAGTAAAAACCAACTAAATAAAATAAAAATAAATGTACAATTAAAAGTAATTGTGGATTTTAGAATAAAACTATGGCTAATTCACAGGAGTACAAAAACTTTGTTCAGATGCCTATGTAACATAGAGTGCAAACAATATATCTGTGAAACATTAGTGCCACAAAATTGCACAAATTTGTACAATTTTGTAAATAGTCAATTTCGTCTAGACAGACAAATAGGTGAAAAATCAGCTAGGCATAAACCACTAAATTGTACAAATGTGCAATTTGTATTTCACGGATATATCATTTGCACTCTATTCGAACCATTAACTATTTATACTAAAAGATGGGGAACATGCTAATTGATCCATTTTGCAAACATTGCAATAAATGTGGGCGCATTCTAGGGATATCAAATGTTACATGCCTTGGATCAGTTGCAAAAATTAAACACGTAGCAAATGCAATGGAAAAAACACCACAGTCGCTACCATTTCTCTGCTGCTGTACAGGTACATAGTCCAGTGAAACTAAATGTCCACCAAGCAAATCATTTGCCTGTTCTTCTATTTCCTGGCTAATAGCATCATCATAATAACTATCATAAAGGTTTACCATGCCAGGCAAACAACCCACAGAACTGATGCAAACCCAGTGATCTGTACCAGAATGCAAAATCTGGATACATTCTGCTGAAACTACATCAAAGTTTCGCACGCGCCCTAGTGTTGGGCGCTGCAGTCCCTCAACTGATGGATTGACTTTCTGTAGTAGCACTTGTGCAGCTTGCACAATGTCACCAGAAAGCCAACCTCCAGGATCCCTGATAAGGTCATAATCAGCATCCACCAAATGTGCAAGAGTTCCAAATTTATCAATTGGTCCTGTTGTTTTGTTAGTAATGACAACATTGTCCTCATCACCGCTCGAATCACTCAACTCACCAGTAGCAGCCGACACTGTCGGTGACGCAGAAGAAGTACAAGAAGTAGATGGCTTTGTCTTTTTCCCTTTGCAGGCCTTGCATTGCCATGTTGTTTTAGAATTATTGGGCATCCTTTTCAGCCCCAAACAACTAATATGGAAGTACCGTCCATGGTCACACCCAGTATTGTGACACTCAACCAATTTGTCTCCTGGAGATGGTTTTGCATTGCAGAGACAAATATTGGTGCAGAGCATGGCAGCCTGGTTCACTAGTGCTTTCCCTTTGGCTGATGTAGCCTTCCTGGCCACACGCTTAAACTCTGGTAGCCTGCTGCAGTGGGGACAGTACCAGGTATTCTTCATTGGTACTCCACTTATTGCCAAACATGCCTTGTGAAATCGTCCATAAGGGCACCCTGGGTTGCTACAGGAAACATCATCTGCACTGCTCTGCTCTCTGCAAAAGCAGATGCTATCAATCCCTGGAGCCTTTATGACCACATCGCACTTTCTTGTGTACCACCGGCCCAGGATCTCAGGGAGAATGCATATTCTCCAGAACGATTGTAGTTTCACCATAACAGTACTTGTGTGTTCCATATCAGGACTAATTCGGTCGCATAGTAAATGGGCATTGCCCTCCACATCAAATGTACAAACAACAAAGTCACAGTATTTCCTCTCTGGAAGAGTAAATAACTGTTGCTGGACTTGGTGGTAATAATTATGCGTTTTCTTCAACTTAAAGACCCCATCCACCTTTTCCAGACACACACTCTTTTTATTGGCATACTCGTCAAAGTCATTATCGATTATAGAAACTGGACATTTGATTTCCCCGCATCCCAATCCACAACAATCGCAAGACATAAAAAAGTCAGGTGTGGCATGGATAAAAGGGTACTGCTTATTGATAAACAGGCCACATCGCTGAATCTGAAAGTTAACATGATTTCCCTTCATGTGTGCCTCATAAGCCTTAATGGCAGGTTCCTCATATTTGCACCCATGCCTTGTCGCCTTTGTGTTCACTTTGTACAAATGGGGGTAACAAATTGACTTCAGCAGTGATTGCGGCGGCTGTGCAAGGTTGCTGTGGAATACTGCGCCGCTAACAGATGCACCAATCCGTCCAGCTCGATGCCTAAAAAAGCCTGGACCCCTTGCTTGTGACCTTGTATCTTTCTCAACCGTCTCGATATCCTCATCAGAAATATTGACATGTACATCTAAACATTTGCGCAAAAGATCAGGATATTCGAGGTCTAAATTACTTGGTTCATAGAGATCCGTTAGTACTGGGACGTTGCGGCTTTTTGACACAAATTGATCGGCATGTTTCTTGACTAAACTTAACGCCACAGCCTTTGTTTTGCATTGGTTCAGCTTGTCATAAAATGTCACAATTTCCGCTGCTGAAACTTGAGGTGTCGGGGTTTGCTTTTGTGAACCAGTAGCACTAGTGGGTCGTTCTTGTGAGCTTATGCTTCCATCAAATGAATCTATTTCACTATCTATGTTTTCTTTCAGCTTTTTAGCCGAAGTAAAGTCGATGTCTTTTATCCTCGCATAAGAAACTTCGCTCACATAAGTTGGAAGCATCCATGTACACTTTACTTGCGTGCACGCTAACTTCCTATTGATTCGTGTCCAACATTCAATGTAAAATAGAACGCTCGCAACATGCGAGCAAGATTCTGCCAACCCTGCTTTGCATCCTAAACAATGCACAGATAGAATGGTTCCATCAGTCCCGATTATTAGCCACACGTCCACAAGAGGGTCGTTCATTCGTTGTGAGTGTCTAATGCGCGCTACAACAACGTGCTTTCCGGCGATCACCTTCCCTTTTACCGAAGCCACAAAACCAGATACCACTTGATTGTATGCTTCCAAACTCTTGTAGCTCTTGAATTGGTCATTGGTGTAATAGCTTGTTTGGAGGACCAAATAACTGAACAAATCCGACTGTTCTACTGGCGGCAAACATTCGGGATCGAACTCATCGCTTGGGATAATGGCCGGGTCGATTCCTATCACCGAAATTTTCTCGAGATATCGCAGCTTAATGCGGCTTTCCAAGGCCAAAGCATACTTGGAGAGCACTGGTATATTCTTGCTGTGCCTTTCTAGCTCGTCTTTCTTGATTTTCTCGGACGAATTCATGCTTAATGTCGATAAAAACGGGAAAGTACTACAGAAGTGGCCTACGATCACAATAAATTTCACACTCTGAGGGGCACAAACATGGCGGCCGTCCATATTTGGAGAGGCCTGTGACGTCACGTGAAAGCCAAGAATTGCTCCTTCCTCCTCGGAACGAGTTTGAAAAAGGTGGCTAGAAAGCTATCGCGTTTATTAGTGCTACGCACTGTTTAGTAATACCCTCTTTAAATAAAGTCTTACTACTACTACTATTACTATCGGCTACTATCGAGTGTCTATGTTATCTCAATGCTTTGTGAGAATAAGTGCTACTACTATCGAGTGTCTCTTTTATCTCAAGGTTTTGCGAGAATAAGTTTGGACTTGCTTTCCTTGAGAGAGTGATAGAGTTGTAATTTCGCAAGGATCCTATTATTTCATTATCCGGTTTCATTTAATTTTCAAAAACAATTATATATACAAACTGTGGAACTGGAATTCTTAACACGAAAGTAACCAATGATGATGAACTAGTTAAGCAATGGTTAACATTGAAATATTCTCACCTCTAAAAGCATCAGTTTGTAACAGAAAACTTCCCCCACTTCCACCTCCGGCTCCACTTTCGGCTTTAGCCCTGCCACCTTCTACTGTAACATTGCCGTCGTTAATAACTTCTGTCCCTGCAATAATTTTAATGTAGCCGCCACCATTTCCGCCTAAGACACCGCTATTACCACGTCCACCCCGCCGACCTGGTTCTCTCGGTGTGAATAACGATCCATAATACGAACCTCCAGCTCCTCCGGATCCTCTGCCACCTTGCGTTGCATGCCCTGCTCCAGCTCCGCGCGGAAGAGGGGAGATCTCAGAAGGTGGCACAACATGCCTGGCTTTGTTATCTCCTGCAGAACTTAACAAACCACCAGTCTCAACGTCTATCCTGGAAGCTTTGATGTCAAAATGATATGCAGATAACACGGAGCTAAACTTGACATTTAGAAATCCAACAACAAACTTGACCTCAGTTGCATCTTCCATAGTCATTGTGCTTCCACTATACAGCTTCAAGATCGAAAACTGAAATGTTCCAGGTGATTCACTTTGCGTTGAGGTGTGTGCCCCCTTATGTAGCCTTATGACTTTGTTTTGAGTTACGAAAAGATCCCGGACGCCTGATAACGTACCATTCCACTCAAGAGAAACTGACGCCTGTCCTACTATGTATGATTTAGCCGCTAATATGGCTTCTCCTCCGCTTTCAATCTTGACATTAACTGGTGTCTTTGTGACAGAAGCTTGAGATTCAATAAAAACAGTTTGATTGTTATAGACATGAAGTAATCCAGTTCTATCGCCATAGAGTTTACGTATTTTCAGCACTCTCAAAACAAATGGATCTACTGCCTGTCTCAGTGATGCTTTGTTGTACATATACACTTCATTAAACTCGCTCGTCAAATCTCTTTCACTAACCGTTATGAAGCGTTCCCATCCTTGGCCTTGGTTATCGATATGTAGCTGGTTAAAAGGTAGCTTGTAACGAATTTCTCGTATAAAAACTGTCCCTGGCCCTCCTGCGCCTCCAGGGCTTCCTGACATTCCTCCTAGAGCTCTTAGCTTACCGATGAACGAGTATCTACGGCTGACATGTACAGAAACTCGGCCTCCGGAACCACCGCCTCCACTTGCGTCTCCTCGGCCTCCATTAGCTGATATTACGCCGCTTCCTTTGAGTTCTTGGCCTACCGTTATGAAAATACTTCCGCCACTTCCTCCCCCACCACTACTACCCGAACGTCCGTCTCCTCCATTAGCTGTAATGTAACCATCATTTAATAGGACGTCTGCGATTATTCTTGTAACTCCGCCACCTTTACCACCGGAAAGAGAAATGGTTCCATCGCCACCAGGATTGCCAGCGTCAGCAGGCCGATAGATAGTCCCGTACGGAAATCCACCTACTAATCCACTTTTTGAAGGGCCTCCTATGCTACCGTGCCCTCCACCCGACCCCCCAGTACTTCCTTCACCAGTGTTAGTTTTCTCAGTTATAATGTTGTTTGTTGATAACGAAGCACCCCGACCAATTAGTAACTTCTGTGCTTTAATTTCCACGAATTTTCCTTGTAAAAGGACGCCATTTTTCATGTCTAGCGTTCCAACGTTTATTCTCAAGTTCTGGGGTGCGCCGAAGTCCGAACCACTCTTAAGCGTGATGGTAGCAAACTGTTGAGTCCCTGGGAGACTTTGGAATAGAAACTGGCCTTTCCTCATGAGTGTTGTCTGTGATGTAATACCAAAAATAACTCGGCTATTTGATTCCACTATTAAGTTTCGGACGTTAGAAAATTTTCCATCGATTCTGAGAGTTGCTCCATCAACAGACACATTTGATGCCGCCACCATATTAGCTCCTTCCTCGATATGGACATTAGTGGTCAGAGTTAGGTGGGTCTCTTGAGATTCGACTACCTTTACATACATGGTCTGATTTCGTTTTAATGCCAACTCTCCCGCACCATCTCCGGTGAATGTGTCTATTTTGATAAGAAGTTGAAGCTTCCGTAAATTTGCTATCTCAAAACGGACACTGCCCATCATTTTTAACTCGTCGAAGTAAACTATTTTTGCATCGGGTTCTGACAGCACAGTAGTAGGTTGCGTGCCTGAAAATTTCCTGTTCTCCATCCAGAGTCGATTTCTTGGAATAAAACCCTTGTTATCCTGGATGTATACAGTCCCAGCTGCACTAGGAGCCACACCCTTTCCACCATAAGTAACAACATTGCCTTCGAAGCCTAACGTTCTTTGCGTGTAGAGTCCAATGCGACCACCGCTTCCACCACCTCCCTGTCCCTGTGCATTACCTCCTGCGGAGCTAATCAGTCCATTTCCAATGATATCTTCAGCGGATACCCAGATACTTCCACCACTGCCTCCACCACAGTTAGAAGCGTTGCCAGCGTTACCATCTGATCGTATTTCTCCATCAAGGCGTAGAGTACTGATAACAACAAGATGAAGATATCCGCCACCACTTCCTCCAGAACCTGAAGTGCAACCTCCTCCACCGCTTCCAGTTAGGTTTGGATTAAGTGTCGAACCATACCAGGAACCGTAGTTTCCAGTAGCAATTCCACCAAAGCCCGCATGCCCAGCTCCTGTTCCTGTCCCGCCAATTGTACCTCCAGCACCAGGGCCAGCCTCATTTTCGTGCCCTTCTCCTGATAGATTTATTTTTCCTCCTGCATTAATATTGACATTAGAAGCACGAATGTCGAGCCAGCTGCCTTGAAGGAGAGCAGCATAATTAAGTTCTAATGTCCTAACAGTCAAAGGAATTCTCTTAAGACGGGCATTCTCAAATGAGAGAACCGCGTTTTTCTTGATCTTCAAAGACGAGAACCTGTATTCCCCACGTTTTGTCATAAATGTATACTTCCCATCAATGAATCTTGCTGTCCGTGCTGAAGACAAAAACTGAGTACGTCTGTTCGCACCAATGATCATGTCAAGAATGCCAGTGAGTGTCCCTGCAAAATTGTTACTTATTCCAAGGAACGAAACAGTGTCTGGTACCCTAATTTCGCCATCTCCATCAACGTGCAAATTACATAAGGGTTCTAATGATTTGGACTTTGGCTCAATAGTGAAAGTAGCACTGTCCTTGATGTGAATCGTGCTTTCTAGATCGGTGATTAGTTTGTCAACGACCATATCCTTCTCTATATGAAGAGTCACCTTCCCATAAAGCCGAAGTTCGCTAAAGTGGAACGATATCACGGTTTGTTTAAGGAACGCCGGGACACTTGATGCTGTTGTGATTCCACGATTATCTATAGCGAGTCGCGTTGATCGCAACCCTGGTCTCGCTTCCTCGATGTACACTGTACCAGGTGATGCACTTTTTGTGCCTGCGTTGCCGCCCTTCGAATGTATCACCCCATGATAATCGTACTTTCCAGTAACCAAAAGGGATATTCGCCCTCCCCCTCCACCTCCAGTCACATTCACATGCCCATCACCGCCATTCGTTTCTATACGTCCACGGCCTCTGATTTCACCCGTAATGGTTGCATTCACACTTCCGCCACTTCCCCCACCAATGCGAGTATCACCCGAAGTACCACTCGAAGAAAGCAAACCATCAAGTAACAACCTGTCAACTTCGAGTTCCACTATCCCTCCACCGGCCCCAATGACTAAATCGCTTACAGGTTGTCCACCGCCACCACTGCCGAACTCTGTTGTCCGATAGAGAGAACCGTAAAGAACGCACTTTTTAAGACTTGTACCTCCACCACAGCCACCATGGCTACCTCCACTTGGGACCGACCAACTCCCTGCTCCTGGTCCTTGCGTGGCAGAAAAGCCGAACCCATCTGAGCGCAGGCTACCATTAAAAGCAATATTTAGCGATGGCGTCTTAATGAGGAGGTAAGAGCCTTCCAGGATACCACCAAACGCGACATCAACTGATACTGATTGAATTTCGACTGGTGTCTTTTTAGTTATATCTGTTTCAAATTTTACACGACCACCGCTTGATACTTTTAATGACCGAAAAGAGAACTTTCCAGGCAAGGCGGAAGGTATTCCAGTGACTCCAGTCCTTGCAACTACCACAGTAGCACCCTGTCCAACTGTTATCTCTTGTCCGCCAATTAGTCTTCCTGCAAGATACAGCGAGGGACTTGCCTGGGTTCGAGTGATGAAAAGCTTTGGAGCAAGATTTACCGTTGCTCCTTCGTCTATGATCATTGCCCAGGGAAACATGAACGGACGTGATGAAATGGCTTTACTTGCTCCTAATGACAAGGTCTGATTTACATGGACGTAAAAACTTCCAGTCCCATCTCCATCTATCTTTTGAACTTTTATGTCCATCTTTATATTTCGCAATGATGACACTTCCACGCGAGCACTACTGACGAGTCTCAGTTTTCCCATCGTATAAGATCGCTTTGCTTCGTGCATTATATTTGTCTTGGATAATGTCACTTGCTTGTTATTGTCTATGATGGTGGCGTTTTGTGGTATTCCAACCTTGAACTCCCGAATGAATACTGTCCCTGCCGCTCCATACTGACTCCCACTACCTCCATAACTGGAAACTACTCCAGCAAACGGCCAGTAATGAGTAATGTACAGTGCCACACGTCCTCCTGAACCTCCCCCTGATACACTTCCACCATTACCGCCATTTGCTCTAATAATGCCATGACCATTTAAATTCTCTGCGATAAGCACCAAACTACCCCCACTTGCTCCACCGTTAGTATAAGTTTGTCCGTCAGCTGAGATTTCTCCATTAAGAGTTAGTGTGCCTTTAACGTTCATGTAGATCACCCCTCCTCCTCGCACAATATTGCCGCTACCATAATGACTAGGTTCAAAGACTGAACCATATGCTTTTCCACCTCCACCACCACCTCCCTGTCCACCATGACCACTACCGAAACCCGAAATAATAGCGGTTCCTGGCCCTTTGAGGAAGCCCCCACCTGAAACCGATATAGAAGCAGTGCTTTCAATAACTAAATTCACCGCTGTTATATTTAAGAATTTCAGGTCCTCAGTCATTGTGAGAAGTGATCCCTTGCTCATATGCAAACTGTCTGCAGTAATTGCCACTTTTCTATTCTGGAAAATCAGTCTTGCGTTTGTCTCTAGCTCTAAGGTACTCAGATCAATTTGAAGTTGTGATGATACCCTTCTGATGGCCGATCCTGAGCTTGCTTGGACTCTCGCATTTGTTCGTAGCTTCAGGCTCGTAGTTGTTATTTCACCAGAACCATCCAGCCGGACAAATTTAGTTTGGCCAACTTCTGGTTCAACTGCAATCAGACGACCAGCTATAATTACTGTTGGACTGCTCGGGCCATCAAATATAGCCTTGTCCTTTAGGGTCAAAATTCCTCCACTTTGGACCTCAATATCACATTTAATCTTCTTTTGTGTTCCTGCGATTTCCTTTATTTCCAAAGAACTTGTCGAAGTGACAATAATCCGTCCTGTGCCATCCGTAACAAAAGTTGATGCATTGATTGTTTGTGAGGAGGTTGAAAACATTGCTGAAGATGATAGCCGTAGTTCATCAAACATGTGGCCCGTCGGAGAATTGGGTAATACACTTTCAGCCGACCCTTTTCCTTCTATAAAAAGGATATCGTAAACCGACTGCTTCCGTTGATCTCTGTATAGTGCAGTCCCAGGGCTACCAGACCTAGTGCCTCCACCACCAGCGACATCGAAGCTGCCACGAAAACCATCAACAGATTGAAAGGTGTATACAGTAATGCGACCTCCTCCACCACCACCAGCTGGATTAGCAGCGTTTCCTCCCCTTGCTCTTAATGTTCCATATCCTGTTATAAGAGAGGTATTGACAAAAATGCTTCCGCCACTACCGCCACCAGCACTGTTTGAACCAGCTGCCCCACTTGCATCGATAAGGCCATCAATTATCAGCTCTTGGGTTTCTAAAACAATCGCACCACCTCCACTTCCTCGATAATTTGCATGTCCACCACCACTTGTTCCATAATCTAGTGGGGTCCTGATACTTCCATAGATTTTAGCATACACTGTGTCACCACCGCCATAACCGCCATAACTTCCACCATGACCATTAATGGTAGGTAAGATGGAGTGAAAAGAGGATGTCATCGCTTGTAGCGTTCCTCCGGAGTATATTGTAAGTTTTGAAGTTTTCAAACGACTGACTAAATTCCGATTGGTAAAGGCCCTAAATCTCAACACAGCTCTTCCCTGGATCTCAAGGGAGCGATAAGTATAGTTGCCTGGTTGGAATGTGCATGTTTGGCCGGGAAGCAAGATGAAATCATCATAATTGCAAGCAATGTAATAAGTGACGTTGAAACGATTCTCATTCAGGAGCTCATAGAATGTCCACTTGTAGACTGACGATACCCTTATAACCGTTCCGTTACCATCATCAACATTTCTCCACGTAATTTTGTATTGAGTTCTAGATACGTTATGCGTAACAATATAAGATATATTACTTTTCCTCCATAAGTGTTTTCCTGTCCCACAGGGATTGTAAAGGTTCTTTGATGCCAGTGCAACTGTTTCATACCCATGAGGACAATCTTGCCTTCCAAGAGGAGGGCCATTCTGGTGAGTAATCCTATTTATAGCTGTAACAGGTATGCCGCCAAAATCAAAACTGGCGCCGTAGTCGAGCTGAAAAATGTTTGCCATGATACGTACCCGTCCTGACGTACCTGTTGCTATAACGCCACTTTTTTTAACATGCAATTTCCGAAATGCACAGAGAGATACGCCACTTTGCTGACCAATTCGATATCCAGTATGTCCCGGGTATTGGAGTAGCAGTTTTCCATTTTCGTTCACTATGAGGGCCTTAACACCCACTAAACTTCCTGATAATTCCAGTTGTACTCCACTCCTTATGACAAGAGTCTCAGGGACAGAAAGTGTTCCGCCGCGTTTAATTTGAGCGTCAAATGGTAGATCATAGCTGGATTGATCAAGTGATGTAACGGCTATGTAGGCATCATGATATGGTTGTACAATTATCAGTCCTGTTGCATCACCGTAAGCGTTTTTCGCTATCAAGGTCATTGGATGGCCTGGTTGACAAGACACCATGGACAGGGATCCACCTCGAAGAATATGAATCTCATCAAATGCATAATCAATCTTTCTGATATCACAGACAAGAATACTTGGTGCATTGCTAGCGGACAGCCCATGATTATCGAGAATAAGTTTTGTGTACTTGATGTTATCATCAAAAATGTGCCATTCATACAGGAAACCCGAAGCACCATTTCTTCTAGCACTACCACCATGGAGGATAGTGAAGAACAACAATGATGATTTCTTGTAATAAATAGCAACAATTCCACCACTTCCTCCACCACCAGCACTAGGACCACCGTCACCACCGCTTACGTCCAAAGAGCCCCTGCCCTGCATGTTGCTAGTAGTAATTAATAAGCTACCACCTGCTCCGCCTCCACTGTTACCGTCCTCTGCGTTTAAGCCTCTGGAAATACAAATAAAATTCGTTTTTGCTGTAGCCATTTCAAATTGTTTTTTATTTTGTTGTTCTATTCGTTTAAATGTCTTATTGGCGTAGGATTTAGACATTTTACACTTTTCTTCGATAATCTTTTTAATAACCCATCAGAATGTTTTCCCCAAATGATTCGTGGAATGCATCACTTGACCGGATATTTGCTCTCCGCCAGACGACAGATATCAGCGATTATAACCCATCAAATATTTTCTCTCGTGCGTGATTGGTTGAATGCGTCACGTGACCCGATATTTTCTCTTCGCGAGTGGGAAATATCAACGAATAAGCGCGCGTCAAAGAAAATATTTGAAGGGTGATAACAACAATAACCTACATTGTGGCGTCGAAATATGCCCTGATATTTGTCCTTGGACATTATCTGATCGTCGAAGCTCACAGTTTCCCTTGAGCCTTCGCTATCGTAAACTCTTCGCTTCTCAAAACAGATAATATATGCGGACAAACATCAATGCATATTTCAACGTCACAAGTTAGGTTATTGTTTATATACTGTTGCTTCCAAAAATGAATATTTCTACAGTGGATAACTACATTCTATTCTGTAAATATAATAGAAGTAAATTGTTTCAATCTTCCTCGAAATTTCATTCATTAACAATTATTTTTCCACTTGCCAAAAGTCTTTTCAATTATCTACAAACACCAGATGTTAGGTAAAATATAATACGATTATCGTTATTATCGCTTGACGTCACTTCCATCCGACTCAATAATGCCACTTTGAGTTCAGTTAAAGGGACACGTCGTTTTCAAGGTTTGTCCATACATTTTGACAAATATTCAAAATGCAAATTCCAAAATTAAGCAAATAATATTTCTGAAAAGGAATATTCTAAAATACGGCGTACATGTAAACACTGCTTGATACCAACCTTAGTGAGATTGTGCCATCAACCCACAGTGTCTTACTCGCAGTTATATTTAATCTTCCACCTCCGTTCCCACACCTTGAAGAATAGCTACGCAACCCGGCGAATCCTGCTCTTCCAAACATGATTGGGTGAAATATCGAGTCGAAGGGCGACGAACGACTATGCAATTGATTTCCCAATCCCCCATATCCTGCATGGCTACCTCCAGAGCCAGCGTTGTACGAGTTGTATGAGGAACACTGCTTTCCCTGTCCGTCAAGTGTAAGAAGTCCGGATTCTTTAACCGTCATACTTTCTGCCAACACTGACACATTTCTTCCGGTAACGACCCCTCCCGCTTTTACGTCAAAGATCTTCACTTGAAGAGCATACTCATTTGTCGTGCCCGTGAGCTGCAGGTTGCCACCATCAATAAGGGTTAATGATTCAAAACTAAAATGCAACGCTTTGAGGGTTCCTCTTGTCAAGGCACCCGATGTATCTCCAAAACGTACGAGACATTCAGAAATTGTGAGATCATTGACGCCGACCAAGAATCCATTAAGGGAAAGGGAATTTCTGTGAAGCATGACCCGAGGAGGAAGTTGAACAAAGCCCGACGAATAGATCTTTAAGTTCACTGGTATGTAGTAATCAGTATTTGTTATCGCAATAAGCTGTCTTGCCCCGGCATGGAGAAATCCAAAGCTTCCGCCTTCATAGTCACCAGTAAATTTCTTAACAATGTGCCTCCGAATATGCATACGTTCCAGCTCGGGTTCGATTGCCAGGTGAGATCCACCACCGAGCTTTAACTCATCAAAATAGAAACCCTCATACACTCCTAGCCCGAAGTCAACGTCTTTCGTTTTTACCCTTGCGGGATTACTGTTGAGTGAAGATGCAGTCAGCCACGTCCTTGCACTATCAGTGGATAGCCGAGAATAATCTGTGATTTCAGAGGATGCTGGTCTACGGCCTTTATTGTAGACTTCGAGGATACTATACAAGCTGTTGAGGTTTTGCTTGTATATGGTTCCAGCAGCCCCAGCCTCTACTGCTGACCCTCCTCCATAAGCAGTAATGGATCCATGAAAAAAGTTGCTGCGGTAATGAACTGCAATTCTTCCACCACTTCCACCTCCTCCTCCCTTGCTGCCACCATCTCCTCCAGTAGTAGTAATAGTACCTGAACCATCGAAATCCGTGGTTTCAATTAGAATACTACCTCCACTACCTCCTCCAACACTAGCACCGACAGCACCGCTTGCACCGTCTGCTTCGATGCTTCCATCTATGGTGAACATAGTTGTTTTGATGTGAAGAACCCCTCCTCCTGGAGTGTTAGCACCTCCTCCGGAACTACCAAACATCTGCGGCATAGACAAGCTGCCATAAAATGCACCGGTAGTAACCTGAGATTGACCACGCCCTCCTCTTCCTCCATGTCCAGCGCCAGATGAACCTGACGAGTGATACCTTCCAACTCCTGGGCCACTACCGTTATTCATTCCCTGGAAATGATAAATTACGGTCATAAATTTATGTCTACCGATGGCATCGCATTGCCTTAGAATGTTTCCATACATTTTTACCAATAGTTATTGTGTAATTACACGTTTTGATATATATCACATTCCGGTGAAGATTGAGGTATATTGCTTATGATTGCCTTTAGTGATACAGTCATACCGAAGTATTTTATGGCTTTTCTCAGTATTAAATTATATCAGTTTAATAGGTTACCTGATACTTCAAATCCACCAATCCTGACTGTTCAATAGTCACTTCCTGAGCCTGGAGTGTTAGACGGCCAGCTACGAGGACTCCGCCACTCCTTATTAAGAGTGAGGAGCAAATTATCACCAATCCATCAACATCGCTTTCGATTTCAATTTTCCCTCCTCCTTGGATCTCTACTGCACTGAAACGAATGATGCGAGATTTGCTTCCATCTGGTGCTGTAAGTTCTCTAATATGAGAAAAATAGTATGTAAAAAACGCATTAAACAACCATGCAAGCAGAGAAGACATGTGTGTATCAGTCTTGAGAATACGAATGACGTAAAAGGTCTCCGAATGTTTTTGTTAGCGTTCTAACATGGTGAAAATCATTTGCTTCATTTGAACCTTATTCTTACCTCAGAATAAGTCTGCCGCTGTTTCCTACTGTCACGTTATGTGCTCCACTAACACTACCAGCCACAATCACCTTAATACCATCAATAAATAGGTTTTGTGGCAACTTAACGTCCGCTCTTCGGTAGACATTTAATCCCCACAAGAGGTCGGGATGTGTCCCTTTGTTGTTGCGTGTCGTTATCGTAAGCCTCTGATTTTCTCGGACGTGTAGAATTCCCGAGCGGTCACCACTGATTCCACCGATATCCCAAAGAATGAGTGCATTTGGAGGCGACGTCTCTACTGCTAGCTGAGATTTTCCGCGAATATCTACATCAGTAAAAGTGATTTTACTGGTACCGCTCTGGGGAGTAACCCATGTCCTCCCGCCATCGTGTACAAAATCAGTGATGTCGTCTGTCAAAGGTGCTCCAAGGTTGTTGTTGTTTACTACGAGTTTCGTCGTATTCTTTGTCGAGTCACTAATAAACACTGTCCCTGCTCCTCCGGTTTCAAAGGAGCTTGACCCACCATAAGCCTGAAGTGAACCACTAAACGTGCTATTTTTGAAGCTAAGAGATATCCGTCCACCGCCTCCTCCGCCACCAAATCGATTACCGTTTCCACCCAATGCTCGTATCTCGCCGATACCTTTAAGTACCTCAGTTTTTAAAAACGCGCTGCCGCCACTCGCTCCTCCAGACCTGTCTTGCTTACTTCGTTCTCCATTGACTGTAACTATGCCATCAATCATGAGGCTTAAGGATGAGAAGAGTTGAATAATTCCTCCGCCTGCTGCAGACAAACTGCCACTGCCTTGAGATTTTGGCTGCTGTACTGAACCGTAGGGCCTACCTGGAGAAGAAGGTTTAGTACCCGTTCCTCCTCGACCACCATGGCTAGCACCAGAAGAATCTAAAATCAAAAGTCAAACGCCAAATGTTAATGACAATATTTATTTATTTACAGGGTTGGAGATCCGTAAAGATGAAAAATTTTGCCGGAGGGATACTTAAGGGACAAGATCAGTAAACGTGAAACTTCGGCTGACGCCCAACAATAGACTGTTTGTTGTCCCATTTCAGACCACGTGACTTTTCCCTTGAGTAATGCTTTCTTGTTTTGTTGTATCCCAAGAGGTAATATACCAATTTCTATAATTGGAAAACAAAGCACTGAATCCTCTGGAGAACTATCACGTGGTCTGATATGGGGCAACAAACAGGCAAGCTGACTAGGTCTAATACTTCAGCTTTATTGAGAATATAACTGCAAGGAATCTACGTTTGATAGATGTAAATTGTGGTAAAATCGTAACTTCTATTTGGAAGAAGATAATGTCCAAGAGTCGAAGCAAATTAAAAGAAAAAAACATCAGCTCTCTCACAACAGTCACAATTTATTGTAGATACTGTGGTTATAGCAACACCTCCCTCAAGAACAAGTTCTAGTTAAGGTTTATAAAAAATTCTTATGTCTACCCAAAAATGGTGAAGGTTTCCTTGAAGTTTTGAAATAAGATTAGTAGAAATACTTATTATATAAATATGCAAAGAACGCATGCAACATGCACAAGAACACAAGAAATATGAGACCGGGAAGCCACTTTATTTTTACTACCCCAACACGGTTGCAGGCATATTGCTTTTTTCAGATTTATGTAATAAACAGCTTTACTAGTCGGCTAACCAGCTCATGCGGCTGCGTATTTTTACTAGTCATACGCATTTTGGCTCGCCTGAAGACTCGTAAGAATGCACAGCCGTTTAGCTCGTTAACTCTATTTACAGTTGGAAAAAACATCAAAAGATCTACGTATGGAAATAGGTAATACCATATACACACCAGAACTTGAGCCAGAGCCCAACCTTGGACCATTACCAGCTCCTTCTGCTGAGATAACTGCTGAAGACTCTACACTTATATGTTTTGCATTGACTTCAAGCCATTTGCACTTTATTAGGCCTCCGGCTAAGACAGTAAGGCTCTCGTTTACTCGTAGCCGCAGTGAGGTTGAAATGGTGTCGGTGGCCTTTAGAACGGCGCGGTCCGTTATTGTTAGGGTGTTCATCTCGAGGGTCCTATCGAGGTTACCAGCTGAGTGACCCTGTGAAATAACAAAGCCATTCAATTCCTTTCTTTGGGGTGCATCTGTACCAACGATTTACCTCAAATAAAACTAAAATAAATATGAATTTTACAGTCCTTAATTAATAAACATTTAACGCTTTTTAGCTGTTTAATTAAATCTTTTTCTGGATAGTTGGTAAACAAATTCGAAGGGCTGTAATAAATTCAATACCGTAAAATTCCAAATATAGGCGGGCATCGAATGTAAGTGGGTATAGAATATAAATGGGCATGTGCCGTTGAAACATTTCGAATTCATGTATAAGGGGTGCTCGGATATTAGGTGCACCCGCTTATACAAAAAGTAAAAACAATAAAGAAACTTCTATGACAACCTCTTTCTCAGGCTCTTTTCCTCCAGCGAGGTAAATACCCTGGTTAGAGCTGTTCACGTGCCATACGAAATCTGCGTGGTTTCAAATAACAAACTGGAGGGAGGAGCGGGAAGTCAAATATTATTTTTACTAAGGTTAGGATGGAGCTGAGCTTATGTTATCAAACAAACCTGTTTGAAAGTAACATGAGTAAATATCAAGATCGTCTTTATCCTGATGTTTCGACTTCAAGTCGTTTTCCGAATTGAAAACCTTTATATTCTCCTAAGTGACGTTAAATCAAGTTCTTGTTGGCTCCGCCAGTCCTTTGTCGACATTTTGGCGGTTGGAAATATCTCGACGAAACGAATGTTGAGCTCCTTTCCGTGGCCGAGGAGCTCTCTTCCACGGCATGAATAGTTGCCATGTCTAGTATGTAGGTCATGTGAACGGGCAGTGAACACTATTAGGGCGTTTAAGTCGACAATTTGGGCAATCCAAACCTCTTTCGAGAGACAGATTTGCAGTGTATGGCCACAATGTAGGCGACTACATGGATTTTCATCTTGAAAGTGCAATTATTCTATTTTGTCATTGTGTTGCAGTGTCGTCCTAAAGTTGCCGTCCTGTTTGCTTAAAATCCCTGCTAGCAGGTGAAAGACGGAAGAAGATGGTAAGCGACAAGATCCTTTTCGCAGTCAATCATGTCAGCTGGAATAGCTACTATTTGTTATCGCGTTGTTAACTGCTAAAAACATAGCGTCGTGTGAACCAGGACAAAGCTTAGCTTGACAAAACTCCTGAATTTTACTAACCCTCCCATAGTTTTCTTTGTCCCGGAGACATGAGACCAGCCCCAACCAGGTTCTTTTTCTCGAAGGAGGAAAAGAGCCTTGGAGCGAAGTTTCTGCTATTGAGTTACTGTTCAGTGTTGGACTGCTTATTTTTGGGGGAAAACAGAAACGTTCATTTGCATTTGGGTATGCTTACAGTGACTAGCAGTTGAATTTGTTACCGGTAAAACTGGTGTTTTAAAATCGTTAAATCCCCCCTCCCGGCTACACTTTGAGCATTTATCATGATCACTAATGAATTCTTGACTTAATGTAAGCTGTCCTCGATTATAAGCGGGCATCGAATATACGTAGGTGTCGATACCCCTTACCAATTTTACGATTGGGACGTTCTCGATCTCGTTCCAGAAATAATAATTGAGATGAGATGATATATGACGTCAGTCGATTTGAACAGCCTTGATTATTACCATGACAACAGCATAATTTGCATGACGATGCGTGTTTTCGTTATTTCCACACATGTGCAAAGTTTCAATTATTTTCACCGACTATTTGCAGAGATGTTCTTCATTTTGTGATTTGTACCAGGGCTGTTCAAATCAACAGACAGAGCTTGCCTACTAAACTCACCCCATCGTCAATGGTCAGCGTTGTTCCTCTGCCTATGTACCAATCTCTCAATCCACTTATTGTCCCCCTGATACTAATTTCAGGATAGTACAGATCTTTGAGCAGCATGCTTGGCGGTACATGGAAAAAGCCATCGTCATAGATCCGAAAACTTGCTGGGAACTGTGTTGGGGCGGATTTCACGTACAGCTTCTGACCAATACCGATGTGCAGCAACCCACCCAGATCACCCTCCAAGTGTTTTATCGTCAATCTGATTGCGCATTCACATCTCAAGCAGCCGCACCTACCGAGACTCCTTAACGCTAAGTGGCCTCCGCCTTTAAGGATTAACCGATCAAGAGTAAATGGTCTGTGGTAGTCAACGTAAAGCCACGCTCGTCCACCGTCGGAGGAAATGTCTTGGAAGTCGGAAATATACAGCTTGGAAGTACGGTAGCCATTGTTGTCGATGATGACAGTGCGGTGCTCCGTGTTCTCTACAAGGTACACAGGTCCAGGGCCTCCAGGTTCGCTGCGACTATATCCACCATGGGACTTGAAAGCACCACTAAATCGATGTGATGTGTAATGAATTGCTATCTGACCGCCTCCCCCTCCCCCAGCGTCACCAAAACTTGCACTTGCCACTGCTCCACCGGCACTTCTAATTTGACCTTTACCAGCGAAGAGTTTACACTGGATGATGACACTGCCGCCACTTCCTCCTCCAGTACCTGGGAAGAGAGCAGGTGCTGCAGAGACGTCGACAACACCGTCAATCTGAACAAGACCTGACGCGTTGATCCTCACCACACCCCCTCCACTACTTCCGGGCTGGAGAAAACAAAATCATATCACATTGACAACGTAACGTCATGAGATGAGATGACCAATTAACGTATTTTGGTTATGAAATAATATCGAAATTATTTATCGCTAATGCAATACTTTTACCCACAATTCTTTCGGCGCAAAATTATAAAAATCCGTTTTAAAATCGCGGTAGAGAGTATTTAAATCTTAACAACAATCCAGAACAAGTGCTGCTGCCAATACGCTGTTATTGAAGAGAATAGAGGATTTCTACGTGTTATCTTAATAACAATCCAGAACAAGCGCTGTTGCCAATACGTTGTTATTGAAGAGAATAGAGGATTTCTACGTGTTATCTTAATAACAATCCAGAACAAGTGCTGTTGCCAATACGTTGTTATTGAAGAGAATAGAGGATTTCTACGTGTTATCTTAATAACAATCCAGAACAAGTGCTGCTGCCAATACGCTGTTATTGAAGAGAATAGAGGATTTCTACGTGTTATCTTAACAACAATCCAGAACGAGTGCTGTTGCCAATACGCTGTTATTGAAGAGAATTTGATGTGTGTTTGACTGTGTTAGATTCGCAAGGGATTGTGGTCAAATGTACGGCCGCCATCTTTTTCCGTACGGTGGATTATGTATGTATGTACCTCTCTCTTTTACTCAGATTTCTCTGCAAAACAAAAACAAAACGAAGGAACCTAGCGAGGCCATATAAAGTCAGGTCTAGCCAAAATAATATATAACAATGGTTATAATGGAGACAGGAAAAAGTGAAAATCCCATAGATAAACCCTCGGAACAAGATATAAAAAACACAAATCTCATGTTGAACTGCTTTTAGCAATCGAACTCACGGTGGTGAGATGGCAAACCTCTTCCATTGTGCGCCACCTGGGATCCTTTGTAAAAAGGATGTGTGATGAATTATTTTTATTTTTATCATTATCATCACTATTATCATTGTTATTGTATCGTTATTGTTTTCAAGAATTTGAATGAATTGCGTTAGGGCAGGTTAAGGTTACCACTAACGTCTTACTACAAGAAAAGTATAAATTTACACAAATAAATATATATTTTTGGTGTTGTGTGTATACATAAGAACGCTAGTTAGGTGACTAATGTGAATAACTTGTGCTTCTTATGAAAAAACAAAGAAACACAAGTAATGGCAATGCTAATTTATTTTCCTAGATCTCCAATTTTTTTATGCTTATTGATACTTATAAATATCACTTATTTGTATTCACAGGCAGACTTATGTGTGGTGGTTACCTGGTCCCTGTAGCCTTGTCCTCCACCGCTTCCTGGATCTACAGGCATATCAAACATCCCATACGCTTTGCCAACACGGATCTGACTATGTCCCCTTCCTCCTGCTCCACCATGACCCGCACCTGACGCACTTGTCGACGATGCTAATCCGGGTTCACGACCCTTTCCGGACTGGTATCCCCGCGCATGCGCAGTGAAAAGCGCGTCGCCATCAATATAAACATCGGCACTGTTAAGGTATATCATGCTGATGTTTATAACTGCTCCTGCCGTGACAGTCAGCTGTCTGTCAAGATTTATTGTCAGCTCTGATGGTGTTGGTGTCGATTGGCGTAAGGTTCCACCGTTGAGAATCGTTATGGCATTAAGGGAGATTGTTCCGGGCATGTCTGAATTTAGATGTGCCAGGGGTGTAACGTCTAGGGTACTGCTGTAGGAAATTATAATATCTCGTAGCCCAGTCATCTCGGACTCGGAAAATATTGAAGATTCCTGAAGGTAAAGCTCGCTTGGTAGGCCAACACTTGAATTCTATTTCGCATAGGGAAAAGGAAACAGAAAAATGCTGCT
Source organism: Actinernus sp. WN-2022 (assembly GCA_030867875.1). Classification (NCBI taxonomy): domain Eukaryota; kingdom Metazoa; phylum Cnidaria; class Anthozoa; order Actiniaria; family Actinernidae; genus Actinernus; species Actinernus sp. WN-2022. The sequence continues at coordinate 15,093,881 of JAOWCC010001751.1, forward strand.
CAGGTACAACCGAAAGGGGATAACAGTTATCTCTGGCGTTTTGATAATGTTTTAAAGAAATGTGGCATATTTATTTTTACCAGCAAAATAAAAAAGATGCTAGTGTGATATTAACAATGATAATAATACACGAGAGAGGGACTGCAACAACTTAAGCCACGTTAAAAACAGCAACAAAAATATAAAATTGTTCAGTCTTCGAATGATTTTAGGTCGTGCGTCGTGATAGTATTTCCGTGATCCTAGCAGATACCGTGATAATACATCTGTGATCCTATACCAATAAAAAGCTTCACTTCATTGGTCGACGAGCTACCGAGAATAGAAGAGGCATGTACCCAGTATATCTTTCAAGGAATCTTACCTGGTAGGCGCGGATATTGAATGGAATGACGGTGTTATTATTATCCGTAAGGTTAACAAACTGTGAACTTGCGATGTGTAGTGTTCCCGTGAAGTCCCCTCTGTATTCCTTGACAGCAAGACTGACGTGAGATAGATCGTTCTCAATCGCTAGGTTTGCATGGCCGCGAATATCCAGCACGTCAAGAACATAATTTGTATCAGTTGTTCCGTCGTAGACAAGCCACGTGCGTGACGAGTCTTGTTGTAAGTTGTCTCCATGAAATAGGCTCGGATTGTCCTGTCCGATGTATACCTCAAGTTCACCCACAGCAATTCGTGTTTCCAGTCTCGTCAGGGTTAGACTGAACTGTACGAATATTCCCTCCGTCATGACGTCATGGTAGATCCCTGTGTCAAAGCAGCCGGCAAACGACCGCTGATCAAGCGTGTGTTGAGCCTGCCCGTGAATTCGTCGACCTTCTATTAAGTATGTGACACGGTAACCGTTATGGCAGAACTAATAAGAGGAGAGAAAATACAGCCAAGTCAAAGCCAAGAAATATGCTCTATATGTGGTCGTTAATAGTACAACGGAACGATAAAAAAAAAAATTCTCTATGTGTCTCATTTAGATGAAACATATTTTCAATTAAACAATCCTAGAATATGTAGACGTGAATTTTGTGAAAACCATGATAACAAAAGTTAAATTAAAGGCACACTGGCAACCCCCAAATGATAAACTTTCTCATGAGAAAAGACACAAATAACTACTCACTACTCAAATTAGTAAAGTATGCTTTTCAAGTATACTGGAGAAAATTTGGGACAATTTGATGAAGGATAGCAAAGATTCGAGTGGATGAAAAATACTGCTTTTAAGATAAATTTAAAGCAACTTGAAATCGGTTCACTGTAACCGAAATCAAGTTACTATAATAAGCTTTTTAATATCCACTTTAATCTATGCCATCCTCTATCTAAAAAGTTTGAAAAGCATACCAGGACATTCACATGGCATTATTCTTCAATCTCAGGCTGTTATTTTTGTAGTTTTGTTTTAAAGGTTCAATTCGATTGACCTTGCCCCTTTATCCAATGTTGTTGAAAGCAGGATAGATATGTTATTATTTAAGATTATATCCCATCAAATATATTCTCTGAGATTTTTGCGTGATTGGTTGAATGTGTCACGTGACCCGATATTTTCCTTCGCGAGCGGGAAATATCAGCAAATACACTCCCTATGAGCGTACATACATATACATACATACATATACTTTATTTCAGTTCGAATTTGAGATTAGCAACAACAACGATTTTATTGTACCCACAATTAGGAAAATATAATTATTACAATCATAAGTTTAAATATTTAAAGGGCACTGGGTTCCCGAAATAACCAGAAAAGCTAAAAATGACAGGAATCCAGTTACATGCAGTAATTTACAATACTAGGTCGGAGGTACTCAAATACATACACACACACGTAAGCACACGCACACATAAATACTAAATCTACCAAAGCTTATTAATATATTACATAATACAGTTTACAGAAGATAAATGTGTTAATAATTACAGCTTAGTATTTTGAGAATGAAAGAAGCAGAAATCAGTCTTATTAGCTTTTCAATGAAACTTAATGAACAACAGAATGATACTAGGAGATTAATATTTGCATAGGAATTCTGTTTTTAGGTTTTCTTTAAATTTCTTGAGGGAGGTGGATTTGACATGTAAATCAAATGAATTCCACACTTTGGGCCCTTGAAACCTTATATTGAATTTGCCATAATTTGTTCTTGCTCTAGGAAGATAATAAGACTGTCTAGCTGCAGATCTTGTGTTATAATTGTGAATTCTTCCAACTGAGGTAAAAAATGTATTAAAGACTGAAGGTAGCATTTGATTGTGGAACTTGAACATAAAAACTGCAATATGTAGTGTAACAAGATCACGCAGCTTAATAATATTTTGTGACTTAAATAAAGGGCTTGAGTGTTTATCAAATTTTGAAAAGGTCATAATACGCAAGGCCTTTTTTTGAAGAACAAAGAGAGGTTGAATAGATGTCGGGTATGTGTTACCCCAAACGATTATCCCATATATCACAAATGGGTAAATGAGGGCATAATAAAGGTTGGTTAGGATAGTAATGTCTACATAATAACGAAGTTTAGATAATATTCCAACACTTCTTTTTATCGTTTTGGCAATGTATTCAACCTGTAATTTCCAACTAAGATTTGAATCAATTAATATACCAAGATATTTAATGCATTTCTCTTGTCGTAATTGCTCATTATTCAAGGTTAATGCAAAATTGGACATTAATTTCCTTTGAGGAGGATGAAACAGAACAAAATTAGATTTTTCTATATTTAATGAAAGCTTATTAGCACAAAGCCAGATGTGAATATTGGCTAAATCATTATTAATACTAGATTGTAGTATATCAAGATTCTTATGTTTAAAAATAAATTAGCATCATCAGCAAAAAGGTGAAAGTCAAAGAGGGATGAACAAAGATGAAAATCATTAATATAAATTAAGAATAATATTGGACTCAGGACAGATCCTTGGGGAATACCGCAGAAAATAGTTGATTGGGTTGAAGTTACGTTATTAACTGTTACAGTTTGCTGCCGGTTACTAAGATATGAGGTAAACCACTTTTTAGCTACACCTCTTATACCATAGTACTCCAGTTTTTTTATTAAGATTTCATGATTAACCGTATCAAAGGCCTTGCTAAAATCTAAAAAAATTCCACACGAAAAATCACGCTCATCAATTGCTGTTTGTATTTTTTTAATTATACTAAGTACTGCATGGTCAGTGGAATGTTTAGTACGAAAGCCAAATTGCTTGTCAAATAAAACGTTTTTTCTTTTAAGAAAATCTAGCAGTCTGCTACATACAAGCTTCTCTAAGAGTTTATTGAAAATAGAGAGGAGAGAAATTGGACGATAGTTGCACAAGCAGGTTTGAGAATCCTTTTTATATATAGGTATTACGTTGGCTATTTTAAGACTGGTCGGCACTATCCCAACTGAAAAAGAAACATTAAACAGGGTTTCTAGGGGCTTTGAAATTACGGTTTTAAGAATCTTAAGAACAGAAACAGGTATACTAAAAGAGCCAGCAGCCATACCAATTTTAAAGTTAGCAATCTCTATCTCAATTTCATTAGTAGTAACAGGGAACATGTAAAAACTATTACATGATGGATGCTTTAAGTAATCTAATGGTGATTTCTGAACATCTGGTATTAAATTAGCGATATTATTTCCTACATTTGCAAAATATGCATTAAAAGCATTGGCAATCATTTTGGGGTCAGTTATTTCTGAATTATTTTCAACAATTTTAACAGCCTTCAAACTAGCCTTCGGCTTAAAATGTATAATTTCTTTAATTCCATTCCAAACTCTTTTGCTATCATTGATATATTCTAAAAAAATATATATTATAGTATTGTCTTTTACTAATCTTTAAAAGGTGATTTACTTTGTTTCTATAGTATTTAAATTTAGAGTGGTAATAAATAGATTTTGTCTTTAAATATTTCTTATATAATTTATTTTTTACTTGTATAGACACTTTCATTGCAGGTGTTATCCAGGGTTTAGACTTAAATTTCAATTCTCTTCTATATATTTGCTTTATGGGGATATGTTTATCTATTATTCCAGATATTTTATCATAGAAGGAATCAAACATACCAGATGGTTCACAATCAGATGTAAAAACAGTTTCCCAGTTAATGGATTATATTTCATTAATCAAGGTTGTTTCCTCGAATTTAGAGTAATCTCTCTTATAGATTTTTACATTAGCATTAGATTTTTACATTAGTATTATGATGCTAGTATCTTCGAACATACGGAAGTAACAATACAAGATAAAATACAACAATAATTACAGCACATATATAATCCTGTCTAATTTTATGCTTAAAAGTGGCTAGATTAGGAGATTCCCTCAGGTCATCATCCTGTTCATTCCAGTGTTTCGCAGCCACGTATTTAAAAGAATGTAGGCCAAACCCCCGCAATCCCCCGCAGGTTGTAGTTACTTGAGCGTAATGTAAAAAAGGATCTAAGGTATGCAGGAGCTATGTTATGGAGACATTTGTACAATAAGATAAGCATGTCCTGAACTCTTCTACTGAATAAAGATGTACTATTAATCTTCTTCAAATAGGGCACTATACGTACTAGACCTGTCATTTAGGGCAAGCTGTAGTACTTGCTTATTTAGCAATTCCAACTTATCGGCGTTTCTGGCTCCACAAAAGTGCCACACACTGCTGCAATATTGTATAATTGGCAGTACAAAAGCCTTGTACAAGCGCACTTTGATATTACCCGATATGAGGTTTCTGAAACGCTTAATAACTTGGAGTTGCATGTTAACCTTTTTACAGATTGTAGACACATGCTTGTCAAACTTGAGAGCATATAAGCGCGCGTCAAAGAAAATATTTGAAGGATGATAACAACAATAACCTACATTGTGGCGTCGAAATATGCCCTAATATTTCGTCCTTGGACATTATCTGATCCTCAGTTAATGTTAATGTCGACATATTTCGACCCCACAATATGTAAATGTATTTATATTACTTAAACATCAGTCAAATTTAGGCTGCGCTTTTCAAGAATGATATTGTCGTGTTACATGTACTTACCGGATAGAAGCGGACATGGTGGACGTACATAGGTCTCGGTAGCACCACATCAATGCGTATCGCGCTGTACGCCCTTGTCACTATGTAAGGTACCTGCCAGTTGCTGTCAAACATGCTATGAATCCAGTAATGATTATAGGTGGCACCTGACGAGCTGAATGTTATACCCTGCATACTCGTATAAGTGTTACCTCTTTCTGCACCACCAGAAAGTCGGAGCTTTTCTACCTGGAAAGACGTGAGGGATGTCAAACTACAAATCGGTTATAGAAGAATTCAATGACACGAAGTCTAACTGCGAAAAGTAACTGACTTATCAGACCCCTAAGGACTTGGCGTTCGGAATATAATAAATGCCAAGGACAAACTTTGGTAAATAGTACTTAACAGAATCTGATAATTTTGACGGTTCTACATTATAATCTAGAGATTTTGAGTATCTAGAGATTTGAGTATCTAGAGATTTTGAGTAAGTCACTACATAATTATCAAAAAAGGTTATGCAAGTAATAAAACAATATCTTCTCCTGTGTTTAATTTCTTCCTTGCTGATACAGATATCTCAATTAACGTTGTCTGTGAGAAGGCAGGGCTTGACATTAACTTTTTTCTCAAGGCGCCAGCTGGCGACTAAACATAAATATTTGCTCGCCAAATCAGAATTTTTAGTCGCCACTTTAAAAATAAAGAAAATCGGGATACCTGTGGTAGCTTCTACTAAAAAAAAAACGCTGAATCACGCTACTTTTGGAAGAAAAACCGCAAAAACAAAGTGGCGCCTTGCCGAACATGGCGATCAATTACAACTGAGCCGATTAGGATTTCGTTTGCGACGATTTTTTATAGGAAACTGGTTATGGAGTTGCAGTCTAGATTATTAGTTTTTTATTAGAAATACCAACGAATAAGGGTTAAAAGGGTAAGGCGCCAGCTTGCAGCCAGTTTAGAAAGTTTGGTCGCAAGGGCAAAAATCTTAGTCGCATTGGCGACCAGTAGGTCACAATGTCGAGCCCTGGAAGGAAATATGGCATTGGGAAATAGGGCATCTTTAAAATGTCAGGCGGTTGCACACAGGCTAAAAATGGATAATAAACAAAACCGTAAACTAAGTTGTCCAGGTTGTAACTCGTAACCATAATTCGTTTCGGTTTGGAAATACCCTAATGCCCTATTCCCTAATGCCGTATTCCCTAATTGCCCTATTCCCTATATCCCACACAACATTAATTGAAATAACTGTATACCGATTACAAAAGGAAAGTGTAAATAAAGCATTCAAATTAAATAACTCCATTCTGATGAAAGTGGACATATTTACTTTCAAAGTTCAACTATCAGATGAGATACAATCATTACATAAAATAGTCTTAATATCGTACCTCGTTTACTCGAGCGGTCGACGGTGCTTTCTTCTTGTTATCCACCTTGACTGACCTCACGCCCCTGACTATGTTATCTCCTCCTCTTTCTACGAACACCGTCCCTGCCGCTCCAAACTCTCTATTCCCAAATCCACCGGCCGCTTGAAGGTCGCCATCAAAGAAACCTCCATTGTGGTAAATAGCTATTCTTCCACCTGCACCACCCCCACCACCACGGGATGCGTGATTGTAACCATTTCCACCGTTTACCTCAAAGATGAATGAAAATGTGAAAACTAGTGCCCATTATTACAAGACTCTTTCAAAGCCATATCGAGTGTTCTAATTGACTGTCACTCGATCGGAATTTTACAGTACCCTCGGTCCGTACTGTCACGACCACGGGCCGACGTTTCCCAGAACTGGTCCGAACAAGTACGGTTATGCAGATTGGCGCAGTGGTAAAACACTCGCCTCTCACCGCTGCGGTCCCGGGTTCGAGTTCCGGCTCTGGCACCGTATGTGAGTTAGTCCTTATCTGCATTCGAGGGATTTTCTCCGGGTTCTCCGGTTTTCTTCCCTCCGTAAAAATCAACCGTGAGTCGAGTGTAGTGTGTCCAAACACTTAATGTAGTGGGGAGTGTGTGAGGAGTAAAAGCAGGCCCCCACCAGCTGTAAGCTGTAGTACTTAACCTGCTATAACACATAATATTTATTTATTTATTTTATTTTGTTAATAAGAAGCCTGTCATATGGCAACGATCCGTACTGTAAATTCCGGACCGAATGATAAAATCCAGCCTTTGCGCTTGGTTAGTACGAAATTATTATCATAATAAACTTGTTTTCCTTAAAAATATGAAAGTTCTAACCTGCACGATGCCACTGCCCTCCAGAAAGGTTGTTGTGATTAGCACGCTGCCACCACTTCCACCGCCTGCGTAACTACCGCCGTAATTATCACCATTCGCCTTAAGATCGCCCTCAATGTCTAGTGTATGGTTTATCCTCAGAACGAGTATTCCGCCACCACGTCCTCCAGGAGCGCTGGCGGACACCGACCCACCACTGCTCCCTGAAAGGTAAAAAAAAAAAAATATTACAATGTCACAAGTCGGACGAGATAGTTCAACTTGAGAAGAATTAAGATGCAAGCTATTTAAACCCGATATATTAAACACTTAATGACTGGCCCCGAGGGAAATAGTGAGTTTTGTTTCCCCAAGATCCTCAATGATCCCAGAGACGGAGTCGAGGGAACATCGAAGATCGAGGGGAAACAAAACTCACTTATTCCGGACGGGCCAGTCATTAAATGATTTGTTATATAGCAACAATTTATAAAATTCCTTTTGTAAATATTTATTTTCCCGCCTTTTGCTAGCCAATGGCGCGCGCGACACATCACACTTTCTTATGCCACGATGTGATCACGTGGCGGGATACATTTGAATTGTGCGAGATGCATTGGATTTTGATGACTGCCACGTGACCCCGGATCAGCCAATGAGAGCGTGCGTTGTATCTGGAAAACTCATGGCTATTTAACAATTATCCTGCAAGATTGCGCGGAATATCGCCAGATCATTAGAGGGTGGCTAAAATCAGGCGATATTTCGCATGATCGAGCAGGATAAATTCTATTATTATTCAACACATCGACAACAGAACACAGTTTTACCCAAACACTCGCAAAGGGCACATCTCTATTTCGAATCATAAAACGATTTTGGCGGGAATCTAGTGGCGCGCGCGCCATGTTTGTGCACGATTTTGGCGCCTTTTCACTTTGAGCGACGGAAACATTTTCAGAGTGAGCTGATGGTTAGAAAACAGTATATTATTCATGTTAAAAACAAGCAAAAAGGGAACCAGTGGTTGTTAGTTTATATTCGCATGAAAATTGCACCTTGCAGTTGAACTTGATTGACTCGGAGTTTTCCACTTGAAGGCGTACAAAGTTGTACAGGATTTGTTTCATTGCCGTCGAGAAACGACCAAAACATATTGGACATTTGCCGGTTGAAACTGTTAAATAAATAACCATGGACGGTCAATATCGGAGGACTGAAATTCGTTGATTTACGAATACGTTTCAACTTTTCGAAGTTTGTGGTGGAAACCAATCGATTTTGGGGTCCAGATGAAGAAAGTAGAACTTCTTGACCCTCGACTGGATATTTCGAAGAGCCTGAGGACTTACAAGCAATTAAACTGCAAACGAGGTAATTTACTAGTTGTTTTCTTCATGTAATAAGTGTTTTCGAGCAGGAGCAATCAGGAATATGGAATATGATTTGAGTAGTTGCGAATGGATTTACCATTCATGTGTTTTTAATCTTCAATATTCAACTTTGTTGCCTTTTTTGTATTCTCCGTGAGCAGCACTATTGCCTATTGATATTTTAGTCGATTTCATTGTTTTCTACATTTTTGAAACACTGTAGCATTTCGTAGAAAGAAAATACTACCATTAATTCGTTCGGATGACATGTTTCGGGTCGGGTGGAACTTCTCGAAACGATCGACAGTATTGGCCTACCCAACAATAGAAAACACCCTAACCTTTAGAATGTCAGTACAAAAACAATAGAAGTATAGTATTATGGGTGCAATCAGAATACATGTCTCGAGTGGTTCCGTACTACTCGATCTTTCGCAGGATTGCTGTCATGTGTAGGTGACAAATATTATGGCAATGTTACTATCTGTTGAATAATAAGTAACAATATTTGTTGTATCAATTCCAACAACATCAGTTCGTTTTTACAATAATAAAAATACTAAGAGTTTATAGCAGCTATTCCAACAAGTTGAAATAAGACTATAGAAAGTAAAGAGATCAGATTATTTGTTTTCTTATCTTTGAAATATGCCTTTGAGAAGAAAGTTAATACAAAAATACTCAGTGCACTGGTATATTAGTATTTATTATTCAACACATTGCAACATTGCCCAAATATGGTCATTTCACCCTCAATATCTCGGCCTTCGGCCCTCGTCGGCTAAGTATCTGGCGATATTCCAAGCGATCTTGCAGGATAATTGTTAAATAGACCCATTCGAAAACTGGCGTCCAATTTAAATATGAATCGTCCTGGATTGACTAGCCTCGTACCCATGTTGCCGCATAAAAGCGTTTTCACATGAATGCGAGGCTAGTCTGTCCTTAAGTATAGTTATTTGGACGCCATCTTTCGAATGGGATCTATGTACAAAACCGTTTCATCTCTTACGTGTATGAATGTATTTAACTCTTAAGATATGTTTCACTTGTTAGATTGTTTCTTACCGAAGTCGTTTGGCTCTGCAAATGACCCATATGATGCCCCCGAAACTGGAAACAGAGCTGCTCGACCGCCTCTCCCTCCATGGCCTCCTCCGCCGCCACCAGCATAGCCACTGCTAAGGTAATTCAATCCAGGACCCTTACCTGACCAAAAGAACGGTTTTCGATTGTAAAACATCAGAGCCCATCACGGGAGCAAGTAAAAACACAATCAGCCAATTACGAATTGGAGTAAGTCCTGAGTGCATGGTTTTACTTGAACCAATAACGAGGCAAAGTAAACGCAATCCTGAATTACTAACCAACCAAACTCGAAAGCATCACCTAATTACTTTTCAACACTCAATCGAAAACCACTCTACTGGCCAGTCTTTATAGTTACTTTAATTGATAGACAGAGTATCACACGCAGGAATGTATGCAGATTGATGGATATCGTTAGCGATACGCTTTTACGCCCCTGCTGATTATTCATGTGCATAGGCAGGCAGAACATGATGCAACACTCCAGTACTGAATGTATTAAAGGGCTATGCCAACCCCCAAACGAGAAATTTTCTCATCAGAAAAGACAAAGATAACTACTCAGATTAGCAAAGTATGCTTTGCAGATATACTGGAAAAAAATGTGACAATTTTGATGAAGGATGGCAAAGATTTGAGTGGATGAAAAATACTGCTTTTAAGATAAATTTAGAGCAACTTGAAATCGGTTCACTGTAAACGAAATCAAGTTTGTAGAATGGGCTTTTGTAACCCACTTTAGTTTTTGCCATCCTTTATCGAAAACATGTGAAAAGCATACCAGGACGTTTACGTGATATTATGTCTGAAGGTTCAATTCAGCTAGTAGGCAGTGCTCCTTTAAGGCACAGCAAAACTCAGTCGTAAAGCAACTGATGGTTCAAGGGCGTCTTAATTATATTAAAATATCCAATCTCTTATTGGAAGTTAGAGGTCCCAACGATAATAACACCTATTAACTGAGGATAATTGACCGTTCCGATTGCCTCAACTTTACGATTTATCAACATTGCACTTTCGATGAAGAAAAACGTACTTTCACCTTTCTCGCGCTCGAAAGTTCATTACACAGGAAGTTAATTATACCTAATAAACGCCTTTAGATATTGATAACTATATTTTTATATATCATCGTCATTACCGTTGTGTTTGAAGTTCTGTCCTTTCAGAGACGCCTCGACAGTCGCTAAAGCATCAATTGTCATGTTCTGCGCATAAACATGAAGGTTGACCGCTGACAACCTGCCTCCTCCCTGCACGTGGATGACCTTGCCACGAAATTCTCTCACTCGCTCCTGATTGGTCACCGTCATGACACCACGGTTACGTATGCTGATAGATTCATAGTAGAATGTCTGCAGACAATTGAACAGAATAAACCTAAGTGAAATAAGGATCGACAAATACGCGATCTATGCTTTGGAATACAGTCGAACCTGTATATAACGGCCCTGTATTAAGCGGCCACCCTCTATTAAGCGGCCAGTTTTCAAAGTCCCGAATTTTCTCCCATACAAGCTCTGTATTTGCTACCTGTATTAAACGGTCACCTCTATTAAGCGGTCGCGGCCACCCTTGATCAGTCCCGTGTTTGTCTGTCTTTGTTATTTTGACCTGTATTATCTTTGAATGGAAACCTAAAACCACCGCTACAAAGCCGTTATTGTTCATACAGTAGTTCATTCACCAATATCGTAAAGGTAACAAAAAAATGTTTAGAATTACCTGACCTCAAATCCTTCTTTAGTTAGTTTTGTTTGTAGCCATGTAGTTGAGAAGGAATCACCTTCCAGAGTCCACGCCCAGTAAGTATTTTGGTGAACCTGTATTAAGCGTCCAATGTCTAAAGTCCCGAGGGTGACAGTTATAAACATGTCATGGTTATACCTTAATGCCTGTCTTGCCAAAGGATTAAACATGTCATGGTTATACCTTAATGCCTGTCTTGCCAAAGGATTAAACATGTCATGGTTATACCTTAATGCCTGTCTTGCCAAAGGATTAAACATGTCATGGTTATACCTTAATGCTTGTCTTGCCAAAGGATTAAACTTGTCATAGTTATACCTTAATGCCTGCCTTGCCAAATGATTAAACATGTCACGGTTCTACCTTAATGCTTGTCTTGCCAAAGGATTAAACATGTCATGGTTATACCTTAATGTCTGCCTTACGTATGCCGTACATTGGCTTTCCTACTAACCCTTGTTGGCTTTCCCTGTACATTGTACATTTCCTTCATGCGGATTTCCCCACCATCGATCACCGTGATATTCTGACATCGAAGTAATACTCCGTCAACTTCCACTGTTACCCCAGCTACCAGTAGCTCGCCCTGCATTATTGATAGACCCCCCTGGTAGATGATCATGTCCATTGGGAGGTAGGACTGCAGGGACAGGAATGTTTGATTGAACCCAAGATGTAACCTGCCCTTCTTGTCACCCTCCATACGACCTGTTAGATCAACGTAACGTGTTCAACGTCTTAAAATATTTGGTGTGATTTTGAATAATAATTTTCAAACTTATGAATCATTAATGAGATCAACAGCCAATCAGGTCATCCCATTTTGGTCAGGCGGATGAATCTTGGTATCCAATGAAACATCAGATCAAAATCAAATTCATACACAGATCAAGACACTTGAATTTTAACTAAGTAACAAGGATTACATCACAGGTTTGGCTTCCTATGATCATGAATAGATTGTGAAAAGATGGAAATAAAAATCAGCCGCGTACGTGGTGTCTCTCAAACATTTCACCTCGTGAATGCTTCCGACGTGTAGTCCTCTATTCTGTTCTCTGCACTACAAGGCACGTGTTATTGAAATAAGTGACAGAAAATAACGATGACAAGCCTTGTGATCAATAATTGTATGCAGTATAATACCAGGTAAACAATACTTCCTAATGATTTACTAATACAGGTATATATTATTTGAGATGTCATATTAAAAACTTGTTCTGCGTGTTTGTCCGTGGTATTAAAACACCTCGAAAGCACTAAATCTGCGCCACTCGAGATTCATTTTCTTTCTCGGTGTTTTGATGACGCGGTCAAACACTTGTACTCGTTTTTGATGTACAACTTCATATATATTTTACTGGTGCAATTTTGTTTCTTGGTACGTTTCAGATTCATTTAATTGCTGTGGGTCCATTTTTCAGGAATACCTCCCAATGGAGGTAATTTAGATACTTTGTATAAAGAATACATACATCATTTATCGCACTCAGGATAAAACTACCGACATATCTAAATTTTATCCCTCACATACACATACATGGTTAAAAAGTTGTGTCCGATCAAAGATAAATGTATATTCTCACCGGGAGCTCCGCATACAATAGCCATACAAATACTTATTACATAACCATAGCATGCGGAATTCGGTCCGTAGGGATGTGTTGCATAACCAGATGACGCCTCCCTCATATAAAGAGCCACGCCTTGTTCCATAAGTCCTCTTTAGTCTTGTCAACTAGACACGCGAGTCCGCTGCTACGCCCTACCCCCCTCCCCGCAGCGATGAACCTCTTTGCCCTGACTGGGAGCTACCCAGTCTCAACCGCCTCGGGCTGATTCCTCTCATAACTTAGTATCGCCATTGTCATTGTTTGTGGATGCTCTCGGTGAGAACATATTACTAGGTTTTGTAGTCTTAGAAACTGATACATAACTAACTTTAAAGAAAACTGGTGCCAGGGGAAGGCTATCCTCCTCCTCAACCAACTACTTATTAAACCGGAAAACCACCGAAAAATTAGCCTGCGAATACAGCCATCTCGTATCGGGAACCAAAATCAAAACGTGGCCCCAGAGAGAGACGTCTGCCTCTTGAGACGGAAAATTCCATACTGATGACGTTATGCGGCCAGGATCTGGTCGCGATATTTGATTGGCTCGTATATGATAATTAGGCATACTAGCCAATCAAATGACGCGACCAGATCCTGTCCGCATAACGTGATCAGTATGGAATTTTCCATCTCAAGACGCAGACGTCTCTCTCGGGAACTACGTTTTGATTGTGGTTCCCGATGCGAGACGGCTGTATTCGCAGGCTACCGAAAAATCGGAGTATTGGGTTACTTATTGCGAGGGAGAAGGGACTGGGACCGAAGGAAGGGAAACATCTCTCCCCAGTCCCTTCTCCCTCGCCACAGGTAATCCAATTCTGGTTTTTCGGTAATTTTCCGGTTTTCGGTGGATTTCCGCTTTACTAAGTAGTTGCCTACGGAGAAGGCTAGGAGAAGGCGATAGGGACGTACCTATCACAATTGAAATCGCGTTTCTGGTGCCCATAGGCTTGATGAAAATTATTTGTGCTCCACCGTATAAATGAAGCTCCTCAAGTTCAACGTCACTCTCATTAGTGCCGAGGGCTCTCTCGTCCAATGTTAGCCACACACGGCTTGGACCGTTACGGGAGAAGTCTCGGTACGAACCACTGAGGTTGGTCGAGGGATCCCGGGGACGACGTTCAAGTGCGTTGACATAAAGTGTCCTGTGTAAATATAATTCAAAGGCCATCAAATAAAACTGTTCTAAACATGAATATTCATCATTTAAAGTAAACAATTTGCTTTCTTATGTATTCAAGTCACAATTTCTTTCAGAGAATGCACGTCTTCTAATAGACCATTTTCTCAAGTATGCGCATGCAACAGGCTTGACGGGCCGGTAAATAATTCACGTGGGCAATCACGTAGTGGTTTCCTATAACCCTCCCTATTATTTCAACCAATACTAAATCCAAGCTGCCTACATGAAGTATTTCTTGGCGGGCCGTGAGTTTTGTTAGCTTTTGTTAGACTCGTTCTGATGCGTCAGCCTTTGTTATTCAAATTATCGGCTATTGTTCAAAAATTGGCGGCTATTGTTCATAAAGCGATTTGGCGGGTCAATATTGCGTGCGCATACCTGAGAAAATGGTCTATCTGTCGTCATAGCAGTCAGGTGTTTACAGTTTTGTGTGAACACTTTTATATTCTTGACATTTTATGCTCGACCAGTTTTCCTGCAAGACCAAGTTTGCAGTCGTTTTTAGAACGTTATCTTTGTATTAAGTTTCGGTAGCAAATAACATTTAGAAATATAGTAAATCAATTGATGATGAAACGATGAAATTGACTATGAAACAGTTTATTGTATGACTAAATAATTGCTGCAATCTGATTGGCTAACAGTGAGGGCACCAATCGTTGATTCTTATTCTAATGACGTCATAGCAACCAGTGTTTTTCAAAGTTGTGTGAAAATATTCAAGATGGCGGATCGTTTTCCTTCGCCAAGGTTTACGAAAGAATTGTAAAAGAAAGCAGAAAACAAAAGTAACAAGATAGACCACAAGCCGATTTTCAAACATCCGAGTAATAATGTAAAATATTAATTGCACTCGTAATCATATACTCATAAGAAATCTAAATGATCAATATTCGTCAAGTGTAGCTCCTAAAGGCGACTTGTATATTCGATCCTTTCCTACCTATTTTGATTCCACTTTGTGATGTTCATCTCTTCATTTTCTAGTTGGAGAATCCTATCAGCGTGTGCCGCGTCGTCGATGCGGTCATGTCCGTATGTAGCATTGTTGCCTGGGACGTTTTCAAGATAAACGGTACCAGGTCCTCCGGGTTCATAAGGACTCCCACCGCCAATAGCAAGGAACTTTCCAAGGAAATGATTCTCTCTGTAGTAAACAGCTATGCGTCCAGCTGCTCCACCTCCCCCATAGTATGACGTAGAACTATCACCAGCTCCTCCCAACACATCGAATTCTCCATCACCGTGAATTCGTGACGCGTAGACTAAGACGCTCCCACCGCTTCCACCCCCGCTTCGACTTGACAAACCGGTCCCCCCACGGGATGACAGCGTTCCGTCTACTACAAGGGTGTCATGCGCAATGATTTCCAGTCTCCCTCCTCCACGGCCGCCAGTGAATGGATAGATGTTGGCACCTCCAGTACTTCCAGACATTGTTGGAATCCTGTAGTTCCCGTATGAGACTCCAACTCGATTTTGACCTGAACCTTGACCGCCGTGACCGCCATAACCCGCACCCGATGCCCCGGATGTATGTCCCCAGCCATCACCGTAGTAACGACTTGACTTCTTTGGAGCCAGACCGTTACCAGAAAGTAAAGCAAAGGGCTCGATCGTAATATTTTTGTAGTCAAGTCTGAGGCTGTTAGCTTCCATCTGAGCATTAAACAAAGAAAGAAATAACTGGTATGAGTTCTTAGTTAGATCGTTTATCTTTGATGTGCCGGCCGCAGTCATCAATCCAGTTAATTCGGAATTTTTCCGAATTACCCATTAAATACCCGGAACATCCGTATCTTATAGAATATACCCATGCATCATTATCATCCCTAATCCTATTCTTGAAAAATATGTTTTCTGTTTTTCAATTATGGAGTACTGCACATAAAAATTACCACAGCTCACAGAGCGTGTTCTATAGGAATGAACTTCTCTGATGTTCAGACACAAATTGGTTATATTTTGAGGAGCATTGTTGTTTGAAACATCGTGCATAAGAGATGCAATATATGCATAATACAGGAATCTTTTAAGAACATTGGAACTTTCCTAAAACGTTGGAACATCTAAAGAGAGGAATAGCATGATCCATAGGTTTAGCAAAATAAATAAGACGTGAAGCACGTGTTTGGTGTATAAGGACCTGTGTAAGATGTGTATGGGTCCCTGTCTCCAGGCACAGATGGCATATGTGATGTAGGGATGTATGAGTTCTTGATAATGTTTTTAAAAGAGTGTGTAAAGGAACAAAATGTGGTGGTTTTGTATGGTCAAATATTTTGATACTGGGAATATAGTTAAATGTTTTTTTATGTGGATGAAAAGGCCAAAGTTAGATTTCTTGATATTTAAAGTTAATTTTATTGACCGTCAGCCAATCTGTAACACTTTTGAGTTTCATATTTATACTATATTCAAGTGCTTTTAAATTCTTGTCACCATACATCAGGTTTGTGTCATCAGCAAATCAAAAGAATTTAAACTTTTTTGAACACCTATGAATGTTATTAAGGTATATTACGGATAAAGAGGTCCTACAACAGAATTGTGGGACGCCACACATTGTGGTTACCTTTTTATAGATATGATTAACAACTTGACTTGATTGTAGGCGATATTTTAAGTATGATCCAAACCAATTGTTTATTATTCCTCTTATTCCATAAAAGTGTAGTTTATCTAGTAATCGTGTGAAAAGCTTTTTCTAGATCAATAAATATTCTACAAGGAAAATTATTTTTATCCGTGTCATTCTGTATCCTGTTGACGATGTCTAATATTCCATGCTGTGTAGAATGCGTTTCCCTAAAACCGTATGAAGGTTTTAACTCTATCGTACATTGTACAATAAAGATATTGGTCGGTAACTCCCAGGGTCAGTTTCATCATTAGTTTAAAATTATGCTGGTATGTTATGTCGTCATCTGATCTAGTTGTAAAAATTGCATGGTCTTTCTTTGCTTTGTTTACTACTTACCTATATTAGCCACATATGAAACATCGTATTTGATACACAGTATGTACCTACCCTAGCGCCTCCTCGTATATCCAATGTTTTGCCTGTCACGGTCACGTGGGCCTCGTCCTCCCTGTCCACCGCCATGTATCCATCAGTTTGTATCACCACGTGATCGTACGAGAAAATTGTCTCCGTTGAGTTATGGATAACAAAACGGCAATGCGGTCCGACAGTCAGGTTCTGCATCTTTTCCATGGTACCTCTCATCATTACCTCCACGCCCCTACAGGTTGTGAACTCCGGCAGCGCAACACTGGCGGTCTTCTGGACGAGGAAGGAGAATGGAAGGTGGCCATCTGATCCTTTCATGTTGACACGTTGAGAAGGACGGATTGTGAGGAGACCTGTAGTATCACCAGTGATCTTGTCAACATGGACAGTGACGTCCTTTCCACTAAGACCCAAACTTCCCTCGCCGCCGATATGTAGCTAAGAAAAAGAAAAAGAAAGCATTGCTACAACTTAGAAAAACAATGGTTGACCATCGGGATCGTAATACAATACGCTTCCAAACACTGACAGTCAAACCCGACAAAGTTCGTTTCGTACCTCCTCAAAAGTAAAGTCTTTTCTACTTTCGTGTGCAGCGATAATCCATGTGGTGCTAGGTGGAGTGAAGTGTGGGGTTTGTTGTGTGGCTGTCGGATTCTCTCGTAGGAATAGTCTAACTTGGCTCAAAGACGAGTACTTAGACAGTTTACGAAGACGAACTACAACCTTAGAAAACAATAGGCATACGTTATTTATTATTTTACTTATGTATCGAGGCCTAGATGTACCAGATGATGTTTTCGTTAAAGTGCAAGTAGCGCCATAAAACAACATGAACTCTATTGGCCCCAAATTCTATTTCTGATATACTTCAGTTGTCTAACTTAGTTTTCTTTGAGAGGCAGGAGCAGCAATTAAACTAGAATAAACGCTACCCGAATTGCGGGATTGATTCATCTTGTGATGTCACAATGGAAACCTACGTGATTCTATTGTAGTAGTTTTCTCTAGGGAGGGAGTTGATTCATATTATGACGTCACAGGATCCATGAAAACTAACCAAAATTAGGGATTAAATGCCAGAAATGTTACCAAATTTGCAAGATTAATACCTTTTTGTGAAAAACAAACACAATAGTACATTTTTTTTTTCACATGATACTTGCACTTTAACTAGAGTAATGTTATTATACTATCCGTAATTCATATTATTTATTTCATATGTACATCATCTCACCCTTATATGAATGTTACTTCCTAAATGACTTAATCATAATCTTAGTCTTACTAATGCCGTAGACCCATTACATAGATGGCGTCCAATTTAAATAAGTATTGTTACGCAGACTCAAGCCTCGTGTTCACGTTGCCACACAAAAGCGTTTCCACATTAATGGGAGACAAAATATTCCTACACAATGGTTATACGAATTGGACGCCGTTTATGCAATGGAATGGGTCTATGCATATGTTGAAGGAGTATTATTGTGATGCGATTGAGCATTACAAGGTGCTTAGTTCAAAAATGAATTTCAATTTGTTCAATAATCGTTTGCTTAACATACCTTATTGGCCATGTGTCTAATTGTAAATGTACTTGGCTGACCTTGAAGACAATTGGTCGTATCAATCCAGTCGCCTGACCCACCAACTACACTCACACCCAGGTAAACCTGCACCAGATGTCGCGTATTATAGTCTGCGCTACACAATGGGTAAACCAGCATGGACTCGAGGTAGAGTGGGAGAGGAAACTGAAACGTCACGACTGGTGCTGAACTTGTTGTATAATAGCTATTAGAAGACTGAAACAGATATCCAAGAGCACCCGATCCACTAACACATATTTTGTGATCCCGCGAAGATACACGATGACAATACGGTGTCCCGGTGGCACTAAGGATCACGCCATTGGGTGCCTGGTACATTTTACTGTAGTAAGGATATCCAAAAGCCGTTCCTTGTAATTGAAGCTCCTGAACCTCACCAACAAGTTGACTCCTCTTTCTGCTTACGCCGTTGTTGATTTTCAAGGTTCGATGTAACTTCGTTGCATTGCTTCTGTCTTCTATGTAAATCGTTCCGGCTCCTCCTTTTTCTGTCGTACTCGTACCTCCATACGCCTGGTATGTTCCTAAGTACGTGCTGTTTCCACCGTAGTATAGGGCAATTCGGCCTCCTGCTCCACCCCCTGCACCGCTTGAGCCCGCGCCACCATTGACCTCTACTGATCCTTCGCCGTCAAAGTTCAAAGTCTGGATCCGCACACTTCCGCCAGCTCCTCCTCCACCGGAAGTTCCTAACTGTCCGTTAGCACGAAGTCTTCCTTCTAGTCTCATCATATCTGAAACGTCAAAAACAATAACTCCGCCTCCTCTCCCGCCATTATTACCGCCTCCACTTCCATACTGTTCAGGGTTGTAGATGGTGCCATAAGCTGTTGAGGCCGTCAGAGCGTATGATCCACGTCCTCCTCTTCCGCCGTGACTTCCACCGCCTGCTCCAGCACCGTAGGGGTTTCGGGGTAACCCTCCACCGGGACCTCTTGCGGCGCCGAACCCTCTGTAGTCAACGTTTACTTCGCCTACCATTGATACGTTATAGATTGGTTTCAAACACAAATAATGAAGCATCCTTTCATATGTGGTCGCAAACGAAACATGCGCTTGTACATTTAAAGTGCCCACAATCCCAACATTTTTGTCATTAAAATCGATTCTACATCAAATAAATAGTTGAATAGTAGACTATTTCTTGATTCGAGTGTTGCGTCTATGAGTTATAGAGGTTTATTTTTCAAGTATGCTAATGCGTGACGTTAAACAGGGAATTTACTGTCATGTCATTCTCCTTATGAATGAAACTTACTTCTGATTTAAACAAAATATTTGGTAAAATCATTTATATAAGCTTTAAATATAACATAGATGTTTATAAAAGGTCATTTTTGTATAAGAAATATTCCCTGTTAGACGTCACGTCATTAGTATATTCGAAATATAAACCATTATAACTCATAGACGCAACACTCAAACCAAGAAATATTCAACTATTTACTCGATGTAGAATCGATTTTAATTATATACAATTTGGAATTATACGCACTTTGACACATTAATGTATGCCACTGAAGTGCTTTGCATTGAATGTGCTGGAGGTTAAGGTTGGGATTATTTAGTGTTGAAACAAAAGATGCTACAGTATGTTTAAAATAATTATTACACGTTATCTCGAAAAACACCATGTACTACATAGACTATATCGCAACCCCGCCGTCGCAGTGCATTCTGGGATGGATATCTCAGTTTTCCATTGTTGTTGTCGGGCGGCCATCTTGGATTTAACAATGGAAAATGGATATCCACCCCAGAGTGCACTGCGACGGCGGGGTTGCGATATAGTCTATCGTTAGGTATTAAGTACTGAACATTATGTGTATGTTTCACGAGTAAATTCCCTTTATCTTAAACGCTATAGCATAATAACTCTGCTGCAATAATAACCGTCTCCGTCTTATATTCGTGATGCAGCGTTTTCCCAGACTGGGTTTTTTTTAGATTTCATTTCTCATTGTTCACTTTCATCGCGGTATGTTGTTAACAAACGATGCCTCGTTAGCTCGTCTTGTTTGGTCAACCAGCATAGTTGCAACATCATTAATCATTTGAATTAACATTACGCAAACGCTTGTGATTGGCTAGCGGAACCGAACTTACGGGAAACACATTTCTAAAAATAACCCGGTCTGTAAAAACGCTGCATCATAGACGTAGTATGGGAGATGGACGCTCCGGGTAATGGACTGCTGTTCAATGTTGATTTGAGTCAACAGGATAACATACTATGAGATAGTATGTGAATATTTCTTATGTTAAAAAAAACATGCAATACTACTTACCTGCCACATCAATCGTAGCATTCTCTGTCACCACTCTAATATCATTAGCATCCAACAGACCTCCACCATTGATGACCAATCGAGTCATATTTAAGGTGACGCGACGCATTCCCGGAAGACCAATAGTCATAAGCTTACCACGTGACCGGATGGAGATATTAATGAACCGGAAGTGACTGAGCCCTTCACTTACAGACTGCCCTCCAGCCCACAGAAACAATTCACCACCACGGTCAATAGTGTAGTCATCTGAATCTGCTAAGGTTCCGTTAATCTCCATATACACCTCTCTTTGGAAGGAATAAAAAAGTAATTGAGGATATCGAGTTGAAAGGGCATGCACTTTTCGATGAGTTGAATTACAAACACAAACACCCAGCGTATCAATGTACATTTACAAGAATATTCTCGAATGTTACAGGTAGTTTGATATATATTTTTATTCCACTTCGACACTCGCACTAGTATTTCTAGATCTTTAGGGCATCCAGGGGAATACACCTTCATTATTTCATTTGTTCTTTTATCCAGTTATCTACTGGGAGAACTCAGCATAACACGTGATGAAATTTATTGTTATCTCGTTCTGGTAGGCTACCCTCGTTAGTTACCCATCGTTTATATCCCCTGGGTCCTCATAGCATCGTTATATATAAACCATTCCTTAGCACAAGAGCCACTTTACGCCAATCAGGTGTCTTTCTTAAAATAACCAGGCTATGTCCTGTTAATCCAAAAATAGATTTTGAGTAATTATCATGGACAAGACCCATGTATGGCAGATTCGTTCTCTCCTGTCGTTCCATAATAAGCTGTATTGATTTATTAATAACATGGACTACGACATACCTTAAGGACAGCCTGCGTGGTACCTCTAGAAATCCATGGTAATAGACAAGGGTGTTCATAGGGTAGTACAAATCCACCTCCTCAAAAGCTACAGTTTGGTAACGTCCCACATGGAACACACCACTCCTGTCGCCTCTGAGGATTTGCGAACGCAGATTGACTTTGTCTTGACAGCCGTTTCCATAGATAGCTACATGAGAGTTGCCGTGGAGATGAAATTCATCGAATGTATAGTTTGTAGATTCGAAAAGCCAAGTGACAGCACCAACGTATCTGATAAATGTAGGGATTAAGAGCATTAACTTGTGTAATAAGTGCTAGGGTTAGTTACCTAATCATAGCATTGAAACAAAATGCTTTCCAAAAGAAGTTAACCCCGCGTTAACGAGATAAATTTGAAGATTGTAGCTATTGTTACATACCTTCTGGCAATACTAAAAACAATACTAAATTATATTGCAATTGTTTTTACGCTTTCAAACTCGGATTTCAGATCATACGAGATTCGCGACCGTCGACGTACAGAGTCTTTTAGACTTCAAATGGTCAAATTACGATTTGTTTAAAAACAGGCTTTAAACATAACCAAACCGATCTGTTAGGTCTCCATACAAACATAAAAGTACTCCTGACCCCCCTCGCAATGTATACCTATGAACCTCATTAATGCAGTATTCTCCATCACAATTTGTGAGTTGTTATTAATTAAAGAAAAACAGTCATTTTAGCCCAAATTGCAAAGTCGAATTAATTAGATGAAGTTTACCAGGCTTTTATTTATACGATTATGGGTCAGGAAAGGTAAATGTTTCACTTTTTCGGTAAAGAAATACATATTTAGAAGCACTTTAATACCGTGTATCATTGTAGACGCCAAACAATAGATGTCGTAGTCTTCCTTTTCGCTTATCGATTGCCCATGGGTATGCCAAACCATAATTATTGATTTTCAGTACTCGATATTCCACACGACTCGAATTTCGACGTTCTAAGTACACCGTTCCTGATGATCCAGGTTCAATGCTACTATCTCCACCTTTAGCGGAAAGGGTTCCGTTAAAGTTTATCATTAGCGCATGATAAATAGCCAGTCTACCGCCAGAGCCGCCACCGCCTCCACTAGGGGATCCATCCCCACCATCAACCGAAATTCTACCATATCCACTGATATCGTAACAGTTGATCCAAATGCTTCCACCGCTGCCACCACCAGCGGTGCTGAGAGGCGGACCATGTTCTCCATCGGCTGACAGCTGTCCATCAAGGATTAAGTGACGAGTGTCAATCTTTATAGCACCACCTCCCTGTCCACCCAGACCTGCTCGGCTAACACGATTGCCCTCGTGACTTGTGGTGCTTGTTCGGTAATCACCATAGTAAAGTTCACCTAGAGTAACATTAAGAAATTCAAATTGAGCTTACACCTATTTAAACAAAAGGTGAAACCGAGAATAATTATAAAAACCTTACGTTCTTTGTCCAAGGTACACATCAAGGATGACAAATTGTGATATGCTCCTAATATTACACTCATAACGTTACAGGGTTTGATCTAATAACATTAACTGCAAACGTTTATGGAATGCGTTGCCGTTTGATCTGAAATGTAGTCCCTCAGTTGCTAGTTTTAAGAAGAATCGGAAAACTCTTTTTCTCATAGCTAAATGTTATATATTAATGTATTTACAAAAAATATTTATTTTTTAAATTTACCATTAACATTTTTTAACTTACAATTTTTAGCATCATTTTTTAATATTGGTTAGTGTGGTTTTAGATGGTAGTTCTTATATATTTAATAATCTAGTGGAGCCAAACATTGTAAAGCACTCTTGGATATTTTGGAAACAGCGCAATATAAATATTGCATCATCATCGTCGTCGTCGTCATCACATTAATAATGACTTCAACTTAAAATGTGCTTCTTGTTTCTTTTTTCATTGACTCTGAATTCGTCCATTATGCGAAACGTCCCACAATAGACATGATGTAACTCCCTGCCAGTACACCGCGTGGTCCTGGAGTCGAAAACATGAAAGTAAGGCCACTCGGTCCTCGTTTTCATGCTTTCGACTCCAGGACCACACGGTGATTTAA
Source organism: Actinernus sp. WN-2022 (assembly GCA_030867875.1). Taxonomy (NCBI): domain Eukaryota; kingdom Metazoa; phylum Cnidaria; class Anthozoa; order Actiniaria; family Actinernidae; genus Actinernus; species Actinernus sp. WN-2022. The sequence continues at coordinate 15,118,005 of JAOWCC010001751.1, forward strand.
ATGGGGGCAACATTTTTGGAGTACACAAAACAACTTATTTACAACATGTATCAAAATGCGTTTTTATTTTCCTCAGGATGACTTTCCACAGTGATTTCCTTTATCATGTTAGGAACAAAAAGAAACGAAAAAGTAACATAACCATACCATAATGCCTCCCAAATCCTCCAGGGCTGCCATACGTCCATGGTACGTACAGCGAACCGTAAAACTGACCAACATGATTCGCCCCAGTTCCCCTGCCGCCATTCCCGGCATGTCCTGCACCACTTGCACCACCGATGTTTCCAGTCCCTTGGCCAGGTCCCTCGGATGGTTCAAACTCGTCACCAGGTCTTCCTTCCTTCGTCTTGTACCCGGCATGGTTATGGCTTAGTTTACCGCCAGAGTAAATAGCGAGTAAATGCGAAACAGAGATGTTGAGGCGACCGTTGGATATAAAATGGCCACCTCCGTAGATCTACAAAACAAAAGACAAAACAATAGGACATTTGCATTATGACGTCATTTTACTACAACTACCAGAATCCTTTTCAAATTCTGTTTCTCATTCAGATTTTTAAACTCCTTTGAGAATCCCAAGACAATGAGGAACAAGGGTTCCGTGCAAAGTGTTCTGGTAGTTGTAGTATTTGACGTCAGGTAAATGTCCTGTCGTACATCTTTGCTGGTGTTTCAGGGAGCGTTAATTTCTGTTAATGGTCTGTAAAGCATTTTACGATCTTCTAGACTATTTCCTAGACATTTTACGATCTTCTAGACCATTTCCAGGAAATATATCTAATCCTCGCATGCACAGAGCAAGATTAAATCGTCAAGGTTTTCTCGCTCTAGCTATAATATCCTAATATTGTCTATTTATAATATCCTAATATTGTCTAATATTAGATGCTTTTATTGAGCAGTTGCCATCGGTTTTTGATGATGTCACGGGAATCGCGTACTTAGAAAAATATCAGCTTTTGTGACCATAATCTCAACACCGAAACCCATAAACAGGAAAAAGCCACTTTTTAAGATAATATATTAGGTATAATTCAAACTGGATCCAAAACGGCCTTGGAAGTGCACACAACAGCTCATACAAATTACAGTATTCGTAGCTTGTTAACCAGCATAACGTTATTAAGTGGTATACAAACACGTGACCCGATCCTGCAAAGGGCCTACTGTTAATTAAAATCAGTAACCGGTTGCTACTCATTGCATACACCATAACACAAGTTGGTTTGATCAGCAAATGTTCAGCTTAATAGTAGTTGCATTTATATTGATTCAAATATTTATTCTGTTTAAATTGCACAGTAGTTCTAGCTCACCGTTAAGTTGGCCACTTCAAGACGAGTGTTGAGTTGAAGGTCAGCAGAGTGCAATTCGAACGTCCCCTGGTCCTGCACGTGAAGAGTATGTACCTCGTATTCCCCGGGAGATGTTCGGTTACCCAGACTAGAGTTGGAGTCGGAATAAAATGAACCGCCATCGAATACGAACAGGTCGTGGATGCCTGAAATCTTAATGGAAAAAACAACAACGCTTACAAAATGTATTTTTCCAAGTTGCGATGTTGTCAGTTTATGTAACTTGTTATGCTGGTATGTGCGTTTGGTTACGTAACCAACTATTGAAGTATTGCTGTGTAAGGATGTACCTAGTATAAGAAGGACTGTCATCGAAGGTATCTTACTGCCTATATTACAACCCATTCCCCCTCTTTATTCAGTTTAGTTATCTTCTGTACCAGCGTAATACATTTGTACATAATCTGTCAACAAACGAGATGCCACTCCCTGTGTAACTGATGTTTACTAAGAAAATAATTTATATTCGTTTCACTGCAGTGATTAGGATAATACATTTTTTTTATCGTTTCGCAACATTTTTGTGAGAGAAGCATTAAGTTAGGTTGGGGAAGAATTTGTTATTGATTTCTACTATTTATCTCATAGTAATCAGATCAACTACGTTTGCTGTAATCCTGGCCAAAACCCTTTGGACAATAACCACACGTTAACAGTACGTCGTGGTTCCAATGTCTTGAACAGAATAACGTTCTTAACAGAACGCTGTTGTTCCAATTAAATCTAATAAGGTTGTTTGATTTAGGTGCATATATACTGCTGCTTCTACTACTACTACTAGTACTAATATATCTACCCAGGAGGCGCCCTTACCCTAGAGGGATTTTCAGGAAGGTCCTGGTCCTGTAAGTTGAGTATGTGTAATTCAATGAGATATTTACTGTCAGTAATAGGATGATCCCCTCGGTTTTCTATGTTTGTTCAGGGACATCTAATCTCTAAATTCCCTCATCAACGTGTTCTAATTTTCCCTCATTGAGATGCAAGAGGGACATTAGAAGGGCATGCATGATGATGAGGGAACATTGGACTGTACCTTGGCACACCGGATTATGGCTCAATGCCTGTTAACCCTGTACCTTACCTATTGTACGGCTCACGAACGTTCTTCCATGTGGGATACTTAAAACCATAATCGTAACGTAATTAAACTCCATGCATGCTTTTGAATATTTATTCAACCACATAATTACATTCTTAAAAAGAACACGCTTGTGCCCAGAGGAAGCCAGGGTCATTCAACAATGGCGCTCAATCAAGCATAATAACAAAACGTTTTCGAAAGCAGCTCAACTGCGACGTCTTTAGTTCAGGAAGAGAAAACTAAACTTCTCAGAGATTTGTTCAGCTCCTCGGTGATAATAGTATTACAAAGTGATAGCATGACATTTCGGTAAATTAGCGATTAAATTTCCCCTCGAGCCTCGGGAGGATCTGTAAAATTCCACAAATCCTCCCTCGGCTCTCGGAGAAATTTAATCAGTAATTTCCCTCATGTCATGCTATTACTTATAAATAGTGTTTCTTTAGGACAAAATTGAAAACAACATATGCCTTTACCTTTCCTGAGGATTTCACACTGACGTGTTGTAGGAAAGCTCGTCTTGGCATGGTAATGGTACCGTTCTCATAAACACGAAGACCGAAAGGGATGTCGGGATCGGTGACCTCCACGTTGAAGGCTTGGTTATAACCAACATGTAAGTACCCTGACTTGTCACCAAACACTCGTCCTGCACGTAGAGTAATTTGGGATGTGAGAGAATATCTCGGCATTACGGCAAGCTGTGCAGAGCCATGAATGTGAATCTCATCAAAGTCATAGGAATTGGTGCCGGACGCTGGCTCGATCCACGTTTTAGCACTCTCTAAGCTCCGGTGTTGATATCTAAAATAGAATAAATTTAGTAGAAAAATATATTAGGTATAAACTGCAAAAAAAGGATTAAAACACGAAAACAAGGGCTAGAAACATTAAGTAGTCTCATCGTTCAAGTGAAGATGAAATAAAATATTTAAACGCAGAAAAAAAAAGATGAACAATTGACATTTGTCAACATCTAAATTTTGGTCTTGAAAAAATCAGTCTTTGTGTAAAATTAATGACCAATATAGATATAAATTGTGCAAGTAATGGGAATTCTTTAACTCTAAAAAAAACCGCCGCCAGTCTAGGCAACTTGAAATAGCTCTACTGTGTCGTGCGGGCGGTAGTGGATTATATTCCAAGCCGGACAAACATTCTGAGCATTACAGTGACCGAGAAGGTGATGTCTTTACAAATAGGAATAAGAGGCCTCTAAAATGAGATCGTCCCCCTCGATGATTAAAGTCTATCAGTCTTCCCGGAAAGGTACGAGCTACCAACTACAGTAAAGACGGGTGATTATTTAAAGTTTAATAGTCTACTTTAACAAGCAACTAATTATGTTAGTACAGCGTTAAAGCTTATTACCACTACTGAACAATGCTATCAAGAAATTCGAGCCAAACATGGTTCTAGCTCCCTTCATGAAGAAAGACATGCATTACTACCAAATTGTATTGTGTATTGTGTTATATTGTATTGTGTATTTCGTTCTATTGTTTTGTATTGTGTTAATTCTATTGTATTTCCATAGCAATTCAATGTGTTGCCTACATGAAGGGACCATCGAAACATACCTTTCAAATGCTTCACGACCGTCCAAGAAGATCTCGATCTCAGAGAGACCAGCGTAAGACCCTGAGTTTACTCGGAGGTCAAAGCTAATGGTAATAGCATTTCTACGGACCGGAAGGTCCACATATGAACCCTGTATACAGCCATTACTCATGCGCAGAAAGTTTGTTGTAACGGAAACTGTGGACTTGCCATCGTTTGTTGAAACCTTGACGAAAAGAAGGCAGAGTGAGGACTTAGTCAATCGAATTTGGCAAATAGAGCGGTTTTCAGTTGAGTGTAGTGAAACCAAACGCATTACCCACAGCCAGCCAATCATAGGAGCGAGTAATCACAAGTAACTCATAAATGGCTTCCCTGTAAGCCAATGACAAATCAAAGCAAAACCAAAACCAATTTGCGTTTGGTTTTACTTTGGATTCTGATTGGTTGGTTTACTTTCTCAGCCAATAGGAGAGCTTAGTAAACGCAAAACCAAAACACTTCCGACACTCAATTGAAATCCGCTCTATGAGAATAAAAAGGATTCGAAATAAAAACGTTCATGTCCATTAACGTTCAAATATAACTGTGTACCAGTGTACCTTAAAGTCTGTCCTATGTATGCAGAGTGGATAAACTCTAATGTGGTTAACGAAGAGCGACGTTTTCAAGTTGAAGGTAAGGTTAGTAGTTCCACAGGAGCTAAGGAACGCGTGGCAACCCTTAGCAGCGTACGTCTGATCAAACAAATGAGCCAGCGAGTAGATTTGACACGAGTAGCAGTTACTGCAGCTGTATAGTGAACACCCAGTCGTGACTATCACGCCATTCGGAGAGGTATATGTGGTACTCCGATCAAGATTTCCTCCAGCCATCTCTAGCCTGCGGCCCTGGTTAGGGATCTCATCTCTGGTAGAGGTTTGGCCTTTATTATTGATCTTAAGAACTGAGTATTCACTCTCGGTATGTCGAAGGTAGACCGTCCCCGATGCACCTGCCTCGCCACCAGCTTCCGCTTGGCCCCCATATACATCAATACTGCCTCGATAAGGATGATGGGTTTGCTTATTGTTGTAGTATATGGCTATGCGGCCTCCTGATCCTCCACCTGAGCCTGCGTTCCCAGAGCCTCCTAGGGATTGAATGGTACCTGTGTGGCCACCTGAGAAAACCTGGGTTTTCATTAAAATGCTACCACCACTACTACCTCCGCTGTTGGTACTGATGTCTTGAGCGTTTACTAACACCTGCCCATCAATCTAGAAAAAAGAAATAATTAGTGTATTGTGATTACTCTACTGCTTCTGTGGACGATTTTCCTTCGATTTTTCCCCCGCATTCTTAGACTTTAGTTCTCATCTTAATACTTTTACGCATTTCAAGGAATATTATTCTTACAAAAAGCGTCAGCCAAATAATGTTATAAATAGGAATCGTTTAATGCAAAGGTCCGAACATTCGAGTAGATGTTAAGCCAGGAATGCTTCCTTAATATAGACATAATCACGATTAATTCCGAAAAAATAACAAACATGATAAATGATTTAGAGCTTAACAACAAACCTGTAGAGTGTCGCTAATAGTGATGTTGAGGACACCTCCTCCAGTTCCTCCGCTGACACCATTGCCACCACTACCAAATTGCCACGGAAAGAACATATTCCCGTAAGGTTTCCCTTTACGAAGCAGGCATGTGTTGATTGTACCGTCACAACTCGCTCTACCACCCATTCCACCATGGCCTGCACCACTTCCTCTCCAAGGGACCATAGATACACTTCCAGGACCTATTCTTGATCGATAACCGCCAAAGCTTGCATCAACAGAGCCTCCATCATCAACAGTCATGTTAACGGCATGAATTCGCATGTGAAACACTCTAACTAATGCACCTCCTTCAACAAGTAGGATCTTTGCCCTAAGAGTGAAGTAATCTGGATGGGCATTTGGCATATAGCTCTCGATCCTAGAGTCAGCCATGATGCGAAGTGTCTCATTAAATACATAATGTCGCCTGGGTTCCATGCCAGTGGAGCCTGTTAGGAAACAATGCAAAACACCACCATTCAAAATAGTCAGGTTTCTAATATGAGCAAGTGTCCCTTCAACGTATACCATGACCTTGTTCATTTCAGAGACATGCGCGAGCCCGAGAAATCCCCCTTCATAGATATAAGCAGTGAATGGTATGTCTAGGAACTCCCTCTTGAGATCCATAACTTGGTTTCTACCTATATGTATAGTTCCAGTACGGTCTCCAATCATGTATCTGTAAAACAGAGTTACGCTTCTATTGACAAGGTTAGTCTCGATGGCGAGGTGGGCCCCTCCGTAAATCTGGAGCTCTTCAAAATGAAACGCGTGACTTGAGTTGGCAAAATTATGCCTCCCTGATTCAGGCAAAATCCATGCTCGACAACCGTCTTGAGAAAGATCTGAGTAGTTTGGTATCCGATTGGATAAGGGATGTTGTCCCCCATTGTCTACAAGTAGGGTTCTATGGGTATATACCATGTGATACAAAAATGATGTCCCTGGTCCGCCAGCCTCTGAAAGACTTGCTCCACCTTTAGCACCTCCTCTGGAGAAGAAGTTTCCAGTATATGTACTATTTCGAGTGAAGTATATGGCAATCCTACCACCTGCCCCACCACCGGATGACGTTCCTCCTGGTCCTCCATTGACGGCGATGCTCCCCGTTCCTTTGATAGTGTAGCAGTGAATCCAAATGCTACCTCCACTTCCCCCTCCACTAGATCCATCACGACCATTAACTCCATTAGCTGTTACTTGTCCGTCGATCTGAATCGTATTCGTTACATTGAACAAAATTATACCACCACCAGCGCCAGACTTTGCACCTCCACCGCAGCTCCCAAACCGCAAAGGCTCGTATACATCTCCGTAGGCTGCCCCAACCACTCTGGCATTAGCACCACGACCAGCTCTTCCTCCATGCCCCGCACCCGAAGACCCGCTCGCTGACGTATAGCCAATGCCGGGATTAACGTTTCCGTGAAGCCCTAGAGATGACGAATTGTGGGTTAAATTATAACCCAGCCCGTCACCTAGCATGTGGCCGCCATCGTCAACTGTGATATTCTCTGCAATAATCGTTAGTTTGGTAATACGGAATATACCACCACCCTCTATGTAGAGAAAACGCAGCGAGACCGTAATTCCATGCTGTGTTACAGGAGATCGGATTGCTCTTATCAATCCCTTGTTCTGAATCCTAACAGCATCAAACACAAAAGTGTTATTGGTTTGATTAACAGTACTTGCTCCATTATTGATCCAAAACACGCCACCATGGTGTAGGGTAAGATTTTGGATATTTGCAAGGGTACCAGTAAGGTAAATTGTCACCCCATGCACCTCAGTGTATGGTGCTAGCCCAATGTATCCTCCTCCATAAACGTGCACATTAAAGGGAAGATCTATATCCGGTCTAAATAACTCCATAACCTGATTCATCGAAATGTGTATCGTCCCTGTTCGGTCCCCTATCATATGAAGGAAAAACAGTGAAGCATTTCGTCCAACAGGATCGGTAAGCACAGCTACATGACTTCCCCCGTATATTTGGAGTTCTTCAAAATGGTAGTCGCCTTGTCTTTTGGCGAAATGATGAACTGCAGACTCGGGAAGGATCCACGCTCGACATCCATCTCTGGACAAGTCATTATAGTCTCCAATAGCGGACACCAATGGCTTTTGACCACCGTTGTTGACAAGTAATGTGCGATGGGTCTCTCCCATGTGGTATAGAAACACAGTCCCTGGCCCACCTGCTTCAGCCTTGCAAAGATGCTCTTTTCCTACTTGGCACCCTAGAGCGGCTCCCCCGCGGGACTCATATACAAAGTAAGTGGAGGTTTTGTTTTCATGAAAATAAATGGCTACCCGTCCGCCAGCACCTCCACCTCCCGGGTATAAGGTTGACATGGAACCGTTACCTCCATTAACAGATATTTTTCCGTAGCCTTTAAGAGTTTTGCAATACATCCATATACTACCGCCGCTCCCCCCACCACTACCAGTCGCAGCCCCACTCTCACCATTCGCAGATACAATTCCATCTACATCAATGACATTAGTTACATTTATCCACAAGACTCCACCACCATTTCCTCCCCGTGCATTGTTGTTCCCCCTTCCTCCTGCACTGCCAAACATATCCGGTTGATAAAGGTCTCCATAGGCAAACCCAGTGAGGGGAGTACCGGATTTGATATTTCCTCTACCCCCACTGCCACCATGTCCAGCTCCCGATGCACCATTAGCAGAATCCACTCCATGTCCCGGGTTAATAGTTCCATATAAGCCTTTTCCATAGTAACCATGCGAAGTGTTATATCCAAGGCTATCTGCAAGTAAAGCTCCACCGTCGTCTATGGTGATGTTCTCTGTAAGAAATATGAGTCGGGGCGCTCGCACTATACCTCCACCTTCAATAAAGACAGCGCGCGTATGAAAATTGATCACCTCATCAGTAATTGGGGACATTTCTCCATGGATAACTGCAGTATCCTGTACGCGTACTGTATCGAACTCGAAGTGATGTAGGCTTGCATTGTAGGTCCGCCCACCGTGGTTTAACCAAAGTCTGCCGCCATGATGTATGGTGATGTTTTCTACATTCGCTAGAACACCCCGCACTATGATCTCGATGTTATGAATCTCTGTGTACGGTGCAAGACCTAAGTGGCCTCCTCTATATACATGCGCACTAAAAGGCAAGTCTATCTCCGGTCGATAGAGATCCATCATTTGATCATCTCCGACATGGATCCTCCCAGTGCGGTCACCAATCATATGTTTGAAATACAATGACGCATTCCTTGGATTACCACCAGATCTAGGCCAGACTGCAAGATGACCTTTGCTGTAAATTTGTAATTCCTCAAAGTGGAACTTTCTCCGGTTATCTGCAAGAAAGTGCAGTCCTGAATCTGGCATGATCCATGATTTTCCTCCTTCTTCGTTGAGCCTGGTATACTTGATGTGAATGTTCAGCGGCTGTCGCCCGTCATTGTTGATAAGTAGTGTTCGATGCGCGTGCACTAGGTGATATAGAAAGACTGTTCCAGGGCCTCCGCTTTCTACCATGTCATTTCCTAAGATAGCCTTTCCTCCGAACGCCTGATAACTAAAAAAAAAATTTGAAGCCATTTCAATGTTTTACTTCAATGCTTAATAAAATAGAGATATAAACAAAGTAATACTACAAAATTATTTTTTTTAAAGGTAATTAAGTAATGTTTCATACAAGAACGATAGCACCAACGGCAAAGGAATGCAGTGAGGTGTTAATTCTGTATTGTTAAAACTCTTGATTTTATTGGTTTAAACATAAAAAACCTCCCAGAAGTAAGAGAGAAGTATCATTTTCTCTTATTTTATTAAAGTTTGATGAAATGATTTACATGGTGGTTCCATATGTCGTTTATAAAGGAAATCGTATGTGAGGAACCTAGCTTATCAAATGTGCCAGTTTCGTAGCTTTTGTGTTCGGCCATTCCTATTGGTCGGAAAAGGATTTCCTCATTAAAATGGAATGAAACAAGCACTTTCTACAAACTTTATTTCAGAATATCAGTATCCCTATCACCCAGTGTATCTGTATTCCACAACACACGAGAATCCTATGCGAGGGAGGCTCATTGCCGCAGAGCAATGGATTCTGCTATAGTTCTTAGCTGAATCATTACTTAACAAAAGAAAGCTGTGTTCGCATTTTTCCGGTAGCGCAAACCTGTACCTTCATCCACAAATGCAACTGAACCATTAAAATGAATTTTGAACAGATTTAAAACTATTTTAAACAAGTACAACTCAAAATAGGAAAACATTGCGTATAGATGATAAGGTCAAATTTTCACGTTTGCATATTCAACAAAGTTGATTTAGTATCAACCTGATGTTAATACCTGAACTGTGAAAAGGTGTCGTTTCTCTTGAAGAAGAGAGCAATTCGTCCTCCTGCTCCCCCTCCACCATGGTATCCATATATAGAATCGTGAGGGGACCCTCCTCCACTAGCGGTGATGCTGCCATAACCTTTGAGTATATTACAGTTGATCCAAATACTCCCACCACTGCCACCTCCTCCCTGGAAAATGGCATCGCCGCCATTTGCTGAAAGGATACCATCAATTTCAAGGAGATATGTTACGTTGATAAAGATGCGACCTCCACCAGCACCTAAAGTGATATGATACGATAAATTAGATACATAATACTTCACGACAGTGAGTAATCACAGAAGAAGAGAACAAAATACAAAAGGGAAACCTTCAAACCAAGCCGAAAGATGCGATGAAACCGCACTTCAAGATAAAACGTTTATATTTAGAATATGATGGCGCAAGCGTACACAAAGTTTTACTTAAAATAACCTGGCTTTCCAGATGTTCCGCCGCCGCTGCTTCCAAAATCAGTTGGTTCGTAAATATTTCCATAAGGAAGTCCAATGATGGCCGTGGATCTCCCACGTCCACCCGTACCGCCGTGTCCTCCGCCAGATGCACCGTACGATGTCCCCCCGCCCACACCTTTATTAATTACGCCATTTACCCCAGTTCCAGTACCGTGCAGAAGTCCATAACCGTGTGCATTTAGTGTCAATAGGCCCTGGGCATTAATGCTAATGTTTTCTGCCGTGACATGCAAGTCACTTCCCTCCACCAAGCCTCCTCCTTCGATGTGCAAAAGGCGAGTTGTGAGGTTCATTCCTGGGTGCGTAGTTGGGTTGGACAGCATGTAAATAATTCCTTGGTATTGAACACGGATGAACTCGAACTTAAAATCGTTTTCACGGTGTTCGTTTCCAGTTCGTGAATTCTCGTACAAGTGCAGCATTCCTCCATGATGTAGTGTCAGGTTATTAACATATGACAACACACCCTCCATAAAAACCGTGACGCCATGAACTGTCGTCAGAGGCGCTAGTCCAAGAAAGCCTCCGCGATAAACACGTACGTTGAAAGGTAAATCGATTTTTTCTCGTAGAAGGTCCATTGTTTGGTTATACCCTATATGGATAGTACCACTTCGATCCCCTATCATGTCACGGAAAAATATCGACGCAGCACGATTATGAGGATTTGTGAGGATAGCCAAATGCGCCCCACCATAGATCTGGAGTTCCTCAAAGTGATAGTTTTGATCTCCAGCCATTTCATGATCTCCTGATGATGGAAGCAGCCATGCTCGTCCAGGTATCCGTGACACGTCGGCGTAACTTTGTATCTTGTGAGCCAGTGGTAAAGGTCTTATTCCACGGTTACTTACCATCAGAGTACGATGCTTGTAAATAAGATGATAGAAAAACATAGTACCCGGGCCACCACTCAAAGCATTCCCTTGACTGTTACCACCAAGGGATTGGAAAGTGCCGCTGTATGTACGGTTACTCTTGAAGTACACAGCTAAACGACCTCCAGCTCCTCCTCCTCCGTTATTGGAATATCTATAACACCAAAGGCAGCATATATTTCCAGAAATGAATATTTGTGTTTACTATTTTCATATTACAAGTCTTGTGTGCGAGGTTTTAAAATGGTATACTCTATTTAGAATAGATCGTTTGCACGTGACGTCATCAAAATTCGAAAAATCTAAACTATAAGATCCACAAAGCTGTTCTTTTAATATGATTTAGGTATCGGTATTCTTCGAAAATGTTACGTAGATACAGTGATTCATTTTTGAGTTACAGTATTTTGAATTTTGTGACAGCCCAGCTCAGCGTGCCCAGCTCAGCGTGTTTCCTAATGTCATGAACATCCATATATTTCGGCTATATATTTCCGACTACCGGTTAGCTCAGGGTTCGGCTTCGGTTTGAGAAGTGGGAGGTCATGGATTGAAACCCCGGCCGGACTAACACCAGGGTCTTGAAATAACTGAGTAGAAGGTGCTGCCTTTGTGAAACAATCTCGTTCTCGAACTAAAAATGGTTAGACCTTCACGTCTTCTCGGATAAAGACGTAAAATCATAGATCCCACGTCTGCTTCAAGTTTATTAGTCTCACCAAACTGTCATGAGTTCCCGATGTTAAATAAAGTTGTTTTACTTTACTTAGTTTAAAATGTTGGACTTGATTAAACCTTTGAAAGTGATATCTAAAGTGTTTTGAAGTGAACGCTGATCATATTGATAGGAAAAACAGTTTTATTTGTAGACTCAGCGCCCCACATTTTGGTGTACACCAACATGGCCGCCGCATACTAATTACACTAAATTGTTCGAATATTATTAGTCCGACAGCTCGGTTACGAAGTACTCTATTGCTCCAAAATGTGGGTCATTTCTATATTTTAACCTGCTCTATACACAACATTAAAAATATTTTACTATAATATCAGATTTTTTAGTGACGTCAGTGCAGACGTTCCATTGCTGAAAAGTGATTTAACGAAAATACCTTTAATTCTACCAAAAAATATTCAAGCATCGAAACAACGAAGGTGCCGGCTACAGAAAAAAATGGAGCTATCCTTTTAGGAAAGTACGTACACGTACCTTGTATCAACAAAACCATGCCCACCATTGACCAAAATATCTCCGTAGCCCTGGATGAGATTGGTTTCAATCCAAATACTTCCACCACTGCCACCGCCACTGTGGATTCGTCGTCCATTGTCTCCACTGGCGTCAATAGTGCCGTCAATCTTCAGAGCACCCTGGACAGTGATATTGATTATACCGCCACCAAGACCCCCGCCGTCGCCACCACCTCGGCAACCGAAGTGCGCAGGCTCGTACACGTGACCATATGCAACGCCAACACGTGGCTGATTGGCGCCGCTGCCACCATTTCCTCCATGCCCCGCACCTGAGGATCCGGTACCAGAAAGACCGCCTCCAGTAGTACATCTACAGTCAAAGAAACACGGCTCAGTTAGTGTTCTTATCTTGACAATTTGTAGTTATAGCTTTTTTTGGACAATCTTAAACAAAATTACTCGGGACGCCTTTGACATGTGGACTATTTTCCCCTACCACCCTCAGTGTGGGGAAAGGTGGATACCAGGTTAGGTTTCTCATCAATTTCGTATGAGATTGTAGTAATTCTTACAGCAATAACGCAAATTTAAGCACGCAAATGAAAAACTGAGTTGGTACAAACTTGTGTGTGTCACGTACCAAACCTCTATATATAGTGCTGTGGCTGCGAAACACTAACTATCATGGTAGGCTTCAAGGTTGGAAACAAAATCTTTTAGAATGTTACTTTGTTTGATTAATATAAAAGTTTTGTCCTTCATAGGTAGAAGGAAACACTACTTCCCGTAATCACCCGATTGGCCTATTCTAAATTGGTTGAAACCGCTATTCTAAATTTCAGAATTTGGGCTGAACCCAACTGAGATTATAATCTAAGCAATCTCAAAATTGTAATTAATGTATATGCTAATGTATATGATATGAATGTGGAAAAATATACGAAATACAGCAGCGAATTGACCGATTTAGCTTGTACATTTGTTGTACCAATTCAAATCATGTGACAGCTCTCCAGAGGATTCACTGCTTTGTCAGTTTCCAATTAGAGAAATTCATACATTTCCTCTTGGGATACAGAAAAACAAGAAAACATTACTCAAGGGAAATGTCAGGTGACCTGAATTGGGACAACAAATGCACAATCTAAATCGGTCAATTCTCTCGTGGTCTAACGGTTAGGGATAGGATTTTGGTTTGAGCTACGCCAGATTGCTTAGATGATAATTCTAGTTGGGCTCAATTCTAAAAGTTATTATAACGGCTTCAGCCCATTTAAGACAGGCGAACCGCCTGCAGTAATAGGCGTGCGTGATTTTTCAGATTTTGTTTTGGTGAAATATGATTTTGGGACCCCGGCATCGAGATACTAATTCAATTGTTTTGTTCACCAGTCTTCGAAGGATATCTTGAAAATGTTGTTCTTTTAAATAGTTTAAAATGAATAGAACAACTGCGGGGTGTATATAGACAATCATGACCCAACATTTTAAAGAAAGTAATGATTAAATTTTCATTAAGTTTAACCAAGAAGGCATCAGTAAGAGAGAATCTCGTAGTGTGACGTGCGATGATAATGTCGAATAAAATGACAACTAAAAAATGGCGCGAAAATATTGCTCGTCTAAAGCCTGCAAAATATTTTCGCGCCATTTGTTTAGTTGTACAAGTCGCGTACGCGCCCTCTTTGCTTCAACTGCTTCCGGTTACTAAAAATAGATTTTATTCGACATTATCATCGCACAAGCACGCGTATTGGAGATTCCCTCTCTTACCTATGCTCTCTCGGTTTAACCTACTTGGGATCGTGAAGGTCACCACGTAAAACTCCCAGATCATCAACCGTCATGTTTCCAGCACCAATGCGCATACGCTTCATATGAAGTATGCCACCTCCTTTTATAATAAGATCGCCTATGTTTAGTGTCAGCGGGTTGCTGTCTACGTCGGCAATAGAGGTAACTTCGCCACCGTCTGCCACCGTGAGGGAGTGGAACCTGTATGTTCCTTCCTTGCTGGCCAGCTCAGTGGTACCCGTTAGACCGAGGTACACGTGACAGTCACGTGACACGGTCATACGATCTAGAACAAGGTAGCCCCTATAACAATTGGTGCAAAGAAACTTTGAAACGTTTATGCCTATAGTTTGTAATACAAGGGCAAACAAGATGTTTTTTTCGATTGTCTCTTCTCAAATCATATACACCTATTTCAAAAAAGGTTAGTGTCCCGGATAAACGACATTCCCACACCGAAATGGATTGTGGTTGTAGCTGAAAGTCTGGTGAATATACCGATTTAGTTTGTACATTTGATGTCCCAATTCAGGTCACCCGACTTATCCCTTGAGTATTTTTTTCTTGTTTTTCTGTATCCCGAGGAAAATGTACAAATTCCTCTAACTGGAAAACAAAGCACTGAATCCTCTGGAGAGCTGTCACATGAACTGAATTGGGACAAAAAAATGTACAAGCTTTGGGTCAACAACGTTAAGAGGAATATTAATTATCTCCTGCAAATCGATTTTCGACTTATACTATAGTTTAGGGAGCAGGTCAAAACACATGGACCAGATAGGGACCCATTTTTTTTCAACAGACAGCTGTCAGCGCAGGGTACCACCCCCATTTTTGACCATCTATTTTCCATTCTGAGGGGCCTAGTGGTAATTTTAACACAGAAAATGAAATGCAGTGCATTTGTTTCTAGATTATGCCTTTTAGTTTTGGAGATATTTAAGAACAAATTGTTTTTTAATATTGAGTTTCTCTCTCGAGGAGATGGCTGGCAGCAGCCCCCACACCCCTACCCCAAAATGAGTCCGTCGAGAGGGCATGTGTTTTGACCTGCTCCCTTATTCGTTTCGCACAACTGGACAGTTAAAGCGGATTTCAATTGAGTGTCGAAAGTGTTTTGGTTTTGCGTTTACTAAGCTCTCCTATTGGCTGAGAAAGTAAACCAACCAATCAGAATCCAAAGTAAAATCAAACGCAAATTGCTTTTGGTTTTGCTTTGGTTTGTCATTGGCTCACAGGGAAGCCATTAAGGAGTTACTTGTGATTACTCGCTCGTATGATTGGCTGGCTGTGGATAATTTGCGTTTGGTTTTACTACACTCAACTGAAAACCGCTCTATAACCACATTCCATTTCGGTCTAGGAATGTCGTTTGTCCGCGACAACCTTTTTGAAATAGGCGTAACTTGGTATATACTTCATGGTAGTGTTTCGTTCCATATAGTCTCCCTGCATAATACTGTAAAACAGTAGAGAAAATGATTATGCAGGGAGACGAAACACTACCATGAAGTATATACCCGTAACTTTCTTTTTCAGGAGAGTCCAGGAAAATAACCATGAAAGGAAGATTATGTGGTCAGAAGGGTATACAGTCATAAGCAATCTAGTTTATACCTCATTCCTTACCTTGTTGTTATTTGTATACCAAAACAGGTGAAACTCGGTGGTAGATGGAAATGTCCATTACGGTGCACGAACACGTTTACTTCGAACTTCTCAAGGTCAGCAAACTGACCAATCACAATCTGATTTGGCCCCACGTGAAGAACACCTGTTCGGTCACCAACGAACTTGTAGACTTTCAACCCGTTGGGTCTGGATAAAAATGTAAAAAAAAAAAAACGACACGGTAAGCCATTATGGACTTCGCCCTCGTGGCCGTTAAGCATGACTCGCGATGATAAATCGCATATCACACTCGTCGCCATTGATTAATCCTTACTTAGTATGCAATAAGTGGTTATCACCTATTGGTTACCGCACTGTGCTCTCAAGCAGACAGTCATGTAAGTGCGATGACTCGATATGAGAGCTCAAATACGAGGCTTGCACTCTCTCCCTGTTTGAGAATGCGGACCGTCGCATCATTATGGGACCTGAATTTTGTTTACCATATTCCAACTGCGCATGTCGGTGACGTAACATTCGTGCCGAAATAACTATTAACAACTTATTCTATACTTTAAACCACAATTCTAGAACATTCTTTTCATGATTTTAGTTCGTTATGAAATAAAATTGTTTGAATGGTTCATTATCATTTTGATTATAGAATGGCTCATCAATCAAAAGTAACAAAGACAGCATCGACATTGTTAAAGGAGAACTGAAGCCTAAAATCAACTTTAGGTGAATGAGTAGATCTAAACATGAAGACTCATACCAAAATTAATTTTACTGTGTTTTTGTCAAAGGAAAGAAAATCTGCAAATCTTCCTCCCAACAGCCGTTAAGTACAGACGGCTCAATTCCTGTAATCTGTGACGTACCATACGGGGAATACATAGGTTTTGTCATGTTGTTCTCGGCTTTGAATAGATGGACTTACGACTCATAATTGCGTACTATTGTGCTTTCTTTGTGTTGGAGGTGTTGTTGTTTTCCCTTGGTATGCATGGCGCACGATATGGGGAAAAACACTGAATTGAGCCGCCACACAAACTACATGTAGCTTTATCAGCGGAGAATCGGCTATTTATCAATCTTCAAAACGTATTTCCTCTTTTTAGACGTGCACCACAAAGAAATAAAATAGCAGAACTTATTTCTCTTGATTACAAGTTTGCATAGTCGTCGGATTGATTTAGGGTTCAGTTCTCCTCTAAACGAAAACAATGAGTGAAGTTAGAAAAATCTTGATTAACGACCTTTAGATGCCTGGTCCTATAAATTGCAGGAAACTTTTAAAAACGGCATAAGATTCATTGGTTAATCAATGTTCACTCGTGCAACGAGTCGACGCCCTCGTGGCTGTTAAGCATTACTCGCAATGATAAATCCCATATCACATTCGTGGCCATTGATTAACCCTTAGTTATGACCCCACAATTTTTCTTTCATAATAGGATACGGAATATATCGCATCACTTGTAACAATGGATTTTGGGTGTGGCATATGATAATAAAATATCAACGTCTGTATCACTGGTACTCTAGGGCGAAATGTCACGATAAAACTCCTGTACTGATGCCCGACACCGTCTCACCATCATGGAAATTGGTTTTGCGCACGTTGCGCATGTGCGACTAATATTGACGCTTGTTCTTATAGTTTAAGAAGTAAAGGTTCAGAAGTAATTCACAGAATTCGCGTCCGTATTGTCCATGTTGCCTGCGGGTCGGATCTGTATTTAACAAATAAAGAAGCCTTAACCATGTTTTATACTATCATAAAACACTCTGCTCATTTGAGAACACTAGAGAAATGTTAAAAGCACGCGCCTTCGGCTTGTGCTTTAACATTTCTCTCATGTTCTCAAATGCCGATCGTGTTTTATGATAGTATAAAACATGGATTTAAGGCTTCTTTATCTGTTTTATAATATAGATTTACACGCGCGACGAAAGGAAACCGCCAGTTGAAAACAATAAAACACGGCAAACCATGTTATATACTCTGATAAAACATGGCTTTTTAGCCAATCAGAGAGCGCGTACTATCGTATCTATATTATAAATACCGATACAACACGGCCTCTCATTCTGTAAACAGTATTCCATACAATAATCTCTCCATAGGACTATTCTACTGGTTACATTGCTACAGTGGAGTCAAAATTTCATTTTTAGCGAAGAAAAGCAAACTCCTTTTCTTCCTTTTGGTTGTTAGAATGAGCTGTCGCTACGCGCTTTTCATTGAAATATTAATAGAAAGGTATAATTACACGTCATCTAGTTCTCACGAATTACTACGCCAACAAAGGTACAGGTATATCTTATGATGTTATAGGTACAGCTATACCTTATGATGTTATCAGTACAGGTATACCTTATGATGTCATAGGTACAGGTATACCTTATGATGTTATAGGCACAGGTCAACCTTATGATGTTATAGGTACAGGTATACCTTATGATGTTATAGGTACAGGTATACCTTATGATGTTATAGGTACAGCTATACCTTATGATGTTATCAGTACAGGTATACCTTATGATGTCATAGGTACAGGTATATACCTTATGATGTTGTGGTGTAAAGCGAGGTGTGCTCCTCGTAGTATGTGAACCTCTTCGAGCTCGTACTCTCCGCCAATGGGAAGTAACCAGGCCCTGCCACTATCCATCTCAGGACGGGATAGGTCTACTATCTCAACAGTCAGGGGTGGACGGTTGTTGTTGTCGAAGATAAGAGTTCTGTTATTTACTCCAAACTGGGTATCCTTGATTCAAACAGGTAAGCAACATAGATTAAAAAAATATAGAGTTCAACAGAATCCGAGATCATTTTGATAGTTTGTAGATCTACCCACTTCAGTTGTTGTCCCCGAAACAGAAATAACTATTCTAAAGACAAACGTCTCCCACATGGATTACAGCATTGGTATTATATATATATAAATAGTAACCGATTTTAATAGCAGAAACCGGTGTTGGAGATTGCTTTACGTAAGTACACATATACCTGTGAGTGAGCGAATGACGCATTATAGATCCCAAAGACTGCCAATGTATCAGTCAAAAAAGCGCAACAATTGAAATAGTGGTCAAGTATGATCAAGGCAAGTTCACAAGTTTGGTTAGCCTCTCTGTTCCAATGATGTCGAATGAAATATCAGGACGTTATTGGCTGAGGTCACACTGGCACGTTAATTATAAGTAAACCAGCCAAACTATAGTTAAAATAGTAACACGGGAAACTCAGACGCCTCTCTAGCACGCGTCTAATTTTCTCGGCTGAAATGACATGTGATGCATTCCCGACGTGACTGTTAACAGTTCGGAAACCAGAAACCGGGGTTTAATTAACTTAAACATCAAAAGAGATGGCAAGTTTAGATTAACTCAGCGATAAACCCATCTTTTCATGTCGGCTAACTATAGTTAACTTTTCTTTCTTCTTGCCGCCGTTGTCAGAGCAACTAACCACAGTTGAGTTTACTATAGCAAACCGTAAAATACAGGTCACACTGAGGATGCCGTTAACTACATGTATAGTTAAATCACCATAACTACAGTAAACTTCTTCCAGTGTAACCTCAGCCATTAACTGGAAAATACTTCAACTTCTAACCTGAAGGTAGACAGTGCCAGGTCCTCCATTTCTAGAGCCTGGCGCAGGTCCCCCAAAGGCTTGTAGACCTCCATACCACCACTCTCGGTCCTTCCAATAAATAGCCATCCTGCCTCCTCCTCCACCACCCCCTCCACCACCCCCTCCACCACTCCCTCCGTTTCTGTTAGCATTCCCTCCGTTAACAGAAATAGTCCCCGTGCCCTCTAGCGCACGGGTGTGGACAAGAATACTGCCACCACTACCCCCTCCTGAGTTGCTGATTGAACTTGTTTTTCCGCTTGCTGTTATTGTACCTGAAACCAGGAAAGTGATAATTTTTTTTGTTTTCGTAGGTGCTCCCTGATTCTAAATGTATGTAAATAGTTGTATTACAAAATAAAACTTTATCTATTATTTATGTAAAAAAACTTTTTGACTGATATCTGTACAAGTAAATACCAAACAACTAATACTATACACCTCATTCAAAAGGGCGTGGTCTCTGTATTTTAACAGATTAGCCACATGTTCAATGTATGAAAAACAACATCCTTGCCATTTGAGTGTTGTAGCATAAAAGGCTGTAAAATTACAGCAATTTGAAATTAGAGAGATTTGTATGAGAAAAACCATGTAGGCCTTTCCAGCCTCGTTTTCATGTATTTTCTACACTTAAAATGCCAATCACTCGACAGTTTTTTGAAACATTGCTTCCAAACTGTGGTCAATTACTAATTTAGGTACAATCTTTCATGTGGTGGCAATAGTTTCTCTGTACACATTAATCTTCTAATTTATGCAAATTAGGTGGCGGCCATTATGAATGAGGTCTATGCATTTGTTGAAAAATTGCAGGCTTCAAGTCACCAAGTTTACCATAGCTGTCCACTGAATGAATGAATAAATCAATGAACCGTTATTTTAATACGGAATCTTAACAAGAATATGATAATAATTCTGATCTCCTAGAGAGCCGTACATACTAACATTAAATAAACACTTTTGCATTGAAAACTATGATAATGGCTTCAAAAACTCATTAATAATTCATGAAGCAAAAACAAAGGAAATCATTGAGCAAGAAGGGTCTATAAATGTGAGAGATTTCATCATGATTTACATAAACTTTAACTTTTCTCCTTTTCTCGGCCGAAATAGGTCGTATCGCCAAAATAATTGAATTACACGACTCTATACATCGACGTTTTTGAAGCCGTTTAAAAAACTCGCAGCAGTGTTTTATCAGATCTCGGGCTGCGCCCTCGTGTTTTAAATATGATAAAACACCGCTGCTCGTTTATTAAACTATACCTATGCAAGCGACTAGAGGCTATTTAATTGTTCTGAGATTAATAAGTTGAGCGCATCTTTGAAGGCCTTAATTATACTTTCTGACTCTTTGAGTGATTTTGGGAATAAATTCCATGAAAAAATCGTAGGACAAGTGTCCCCAATTAGCTGCAAAGCTAAATACATTGACACTTAAATAAAGTCACTTACTTACTTACTTAGGTGTACACTAAATAGTAGAGTTCAAATGTTTATTCTCTTACCCTCAACAACCAATGTCTCTGAGATGTCAAGCCGTAACACTCCTCCACCGGCCCCTCCCCTTCCACCGCCACTACCAAACATTTGAGGAGTCTTGTAAGTACCATAGACAGCACCGGTCAGCTGTGTAGACGTACTACGTCCACCTCTGCCACCATGACCCGCACCTGAACCATACGAACCACCAGCACCAGCACCAGGACCGGAATCTGAACGAAGCAATACATAATTAAAGGATTTTTTATCATTAAAATCAATTCTCCATCAAGTAAATAGTTGAATTGTAAAATATTTCTTAATTTGAGTGTTGAGTCTGAGTTATAGAGGTTTCTATTTCCGATATGCTAATTATGTGACGACATGTGAGGCCAACAAAAGGTCACTTCTTTCTCCTTGTGAATGAAACTATTTCTGATTTATACAAAATATTTGGTAAAATCACTGATATGTAAGGCCGAAATATTACATGGATGTTTAGAAAAATATGTATATTTCTGCCAGCACGTTTTTGTATGATATACGAGTCCTCACATGTCGTCACATAATTAGCATATTGGAAATAGAAACCTCTATAACTCATAGACGCAGCGCTCAAATTAAGAAATATTTTACAATTCAACTATTTACTTGATGCTCATATGCACTTTAAACAACTTTATTTTTGTGTGTAGTCTTCTAGCTGACCCTGGAAAGGATCTACTAATCGGGGACACGAATTCCTCGGTCGAATTGCAATTTGGGTTGGTTTTTGAGGAGGAAGGAAAACCGGAGTACCCGAATAAAACCGTCGGAGCAAGGGAGAGATACCAACAACTCAACTCACATTTGACGCCGAATCCGGAAATCGAATGCCGGGTAACAGAGGTGAGAGGCAAAGCGGTTCCCACTATACGTCACCCCAGCTATCTCCCAAAGCATATTTAACATCTGTAGAACGCGTACTGAAAGAACTGAAATACCTGGTTCACTTACATTACCAAGCCCTTCACTGTACACTTACCAGAGATACGTCCCTGACCATCAAGTGTTAGCAGCCCAACAGAGTCCACAACCAGTGACACAACCTGCAGTCTTAACGAACGAGCTTCCAGTCGCCCTCCGCCTTCTACAGTCACCACACCATCTCGTCCAACAGGCCCACGGTCCTTCACCACTTGTACATTCCATTGGTCAGACTCGTTGGTTAATGTACTCAGGAAGACAAGACGACCGGTCTTCTGTACAGTTATTCCAACGAATCTCAGGTTGTGAGGACTGGAGAGAAAATGGAAAATATTTAAATGAAAGTCGACCAGCCTGCCGTTCATATTGTCGTGAAATTTATGTGAGCAGCTTAGGGTTGTAAACATCATTAGGTACCTAAATCTAAATCGAATGAAAATTCTCTCGTTTTATGTAAATTGATATTTATCCTGTCCCCTTATATTTAAAAGATGTTAATCCGAATTGTTTTACATGGTCACAAGTTGTACAACGTCAAGAATTACGACAAACAATAACAACTGGTTGAATGAAAGCAACGTCTGGTATGAAACTTGTGAAACAAAAACAACTGAAGAAGCCATTACACTCGTTAGCAGTGAACATTGAAAGATTACCGGCGCAATCAATCAATACTTTATTATTAATTTGACATTATTGTAACACGCAACTTGGCAAATCCGCAGTTAGTTATAAAAACTATCCGAGGCCAGGGGCAAGGACACACAAAAAGAAATAAACAAGTATGTACATGAGTAAACATCACAGAAGCAGATAAGCACGGTTACACGAGTTAAGTATATAGGGCTAGTTCTGGAGAGTAATAGTAATAATAGGAATTACACATATCACCGAGGAAAGGAATCTATCAATAACTTTTTTAAATGCCTCAATATTTTGGGGACTCCAAGAGAGCTATCATCATTCCGCAGTATGCCCAGAAGTGTCTCCTTAATGTTTAGTTTAAATTGAGATTTCACGAGTGATCTGAGATAAGGATAGACCATTCCAGATATGTGCACCAATTCTTGAGAAATATTTCCCTAGTTTCTGTGTTCTTGAATATTCAATTAAAATAATTCATTTGTTGTTGATCGAGTCCTGTATGCATGAATTTCACTGGTTTTCTTAAAACGTAGCATTTATTGCTTACTAGGTCAAGACTGAGTACTGTTCCCGCCACCCTGGTCTGGCGCTTAACCACTGAGTTAAACAGGGGCCGTTCCATCTTAATCTAGAAGTGAATTAAATTAAAAGATACCTTGAATTCTCAAAACTGACAGTTCCACCGTAACCCACCATGAGGTGTCCATCATTCCCTATCACCCGTCCCCAGAAGGAAACATGCGAGCTCCGTGTCAGACTTGGGTATGCGAGGCTTTCGGCCTGTCTGAATTCCAAGGTTGCACTTGGGAAGACAAACGAGGCCTTGTCGTATATAAAAGGAGCCCAGGTGACATTGAATCTCTTGTATTGGGATGTTCCTGTCATGTTGAATGCCGTATAGGGTGCTACGTGGATATACCCCGTGTCATCACCATATACATATTCGTGTACTTTGACCTCGGTTCCCGCACGCGGGAAAACCAAATGTGCCGCGCCGTAGACTTCGATGTGTGTGAAATAGTAGATGAAGTTATCACTGGGTGCATTAAGATAAGCAACCGCACCTGAAAGGAAAGAATATTTCATGTAATCGAAATGCAGTAAAACGTTACGTGACTGAAGATAGTTTGTCTGGCATGATCGCGCATGTTATCATTCAAGTAAAAACATGATACACAGCGCAGGTGTGGTCCGCCTGCTGTACGTGTCTTACCATTATATTTCAGAGCTCAGCTTTACTATGAAATACAGGGTGGTATTTCATGTTTTTTCTATGAAATACAGAGCGGTATTTCATGGCTAGATCAAGGCCAACCAAAATGCAGTAAATTTCGCGCCCTTTCTTATCAGCCAACAAGAATTCAAGATTTTGAATACATAATTAGTCTGCAGACGCGTCCGCCACTCGATTTTTTTGTTTTCCGGCAAGAAAATTCGCAGTCTATCGTCCGGTAAGTTACTTTGTTTTCGTGATAAATCTTCCCGTAAATTTGTTATTTATAGGAAAATATGGTTATTTCATGGTTTTCTATGTAACACTGGCGAAAATTTCACTCGAAATTCATATTATTTTGGTATACAACTCGCCTAAAGGCGTATACCAAATAATGCAAATTTATCGTGAAATATTCGCCCGTATTCCATAGAAAACCATGAAATAACCAGATATTATTTGTGTTAAGATTCAAATAAAGTGTATATTGAAGGTTTCCAGACTAAAATATCCTGCAAATATTTCCCCTCACGTTACAACCGTTTTCGTTGTTACGCGAATAGCTTTTGATACTTCTCCACCTGAACATGACAATGGGCTTCCGTAAATCATCGAAATGGAATGACCTCAGCAGTTTACCTTTTAGACTCCAAGTCAGAACTTCAGATTAGGATTTCGAGTCAGCATTTCGAGTCATGCAAGTTTCGAGTAAGGATTTCGTAGAGCTTTTCCAATCACACACAAAAGCAGGTCATCAAATAAACAAACGAAATAGGTAAAAGCTCAAATTAAAGTGAAACAGGGACACGTCGAAAAGTCTATTGATCAAAAAAATTCCAGCTAAAATTTCACCGCAATTTTCACTAGCTTCAGTTTGACTTTATAGCTTTATAGAATATAAATTTTCCGTCAACAAAGGAGAACCGACATCCAGAAGTGTTATAAAAGCGCAACCTGGTCGTTTGAACTTGAGGTTTTGGTAATTTAGCACTTTCCAGCCTAGTAAACAAAACAATAATGCTTTTCCAACATTTTTTTAAATTTGGGGTCGTTATCACGTTTGGTAGCCTTGTATTTTTGTGTAATGAAAGCGACACTTTCAAGCGGGTCACGCTTTGAACGTATGAGATTTTCTGTTACCAGTAATACAGGCGAATGAAAAGGAAGTAATTAAAGGAAGTCAATATCGTATTTTACCCATATCTCCTTCGTCCAATGTTACAACGTTTTCCCATGTTCCTGTTTTTGTAAGTATACTAAAACATTAACGCTGGTCGCGGTCGAGCTGTAATTAATTTCGGTCCTACAGTCCTGACTCGAAATTCTGACTCAAAATCCTGGCTTGAAAACCTGATATGAAATCCTGACTCGAAGGCTAGATAAATTGTTACCACTTTCAAACTGCTGAAGCTTGATTTGTAGCTCCTCTCACTTCGATGATTGACGGAAGCCCATTGCCATGTTCGGGCGGGAAAGTTCAAATGCCCGTCGTGTAACAACAAAAAACGGATGTAAAGAAGACTATAAGGGTTAATTAGCGGAGAGGCTAATTATGCAGCCATGGAGCTATGAATTACATGTCTATAACTTACCCGTTAAAATAAATTGGTCGTAGTTCCCGTGTGTTTGCGACACCTGAAATCAGCATACAGGAATAATCTCAAAAAATAAATGGATATGCTTTAATACAGAATGTCAAGCCAAATCTTGACATCAAAAGAGTGAAGAAACGTTAAAAATCAAGCAGCTGCTACGTAAGAGTTAATCAATGCCCACGAGTGGGATACGGGATTTATAGCATCACCATTTATAGCATAACAATGTTTTGGGTGTGACATACGATAAAACAAATTAAATCACCACATGGTTTAAATTTTAATAGATGGCTTTTTAATTATGTAGATATTTTGTACTTTAAGCAAATACCCATCATCTGGGCAGTCCGATTTAACATAAATTCTACAAGATCACTTGCCTAATTAAGGTTTAAGACAAGAATATGATGGTGTCCTATACTTACTCGAGGCTGTCTTCCTCTGTTATCAACTCTCAGGTTTTTCATGACCGGTTGCTGACCTTCTAAATACACCACTCCAGGTCCACCGTTCTCAGATGAACTGCGACCACCATAAGCCCATGTCCTGTCGCTATGGAAACCACCATTGATGTAATAAACTGTGATACGTCCTCCGGAACCTCCTCCGCCATTCCCAGTCCCATCACCTCCTATGGCTCTGATATTACCACTACCAATAAAGTTTCTAGCAACGGCCATCAACGATCCACCACTACCGCCTCCAGCATTTGATGACTGTATAGACAAAACACAAAGTAAATTCTATCAACACATTTTTCAGGGAGTTTGTTTCTTGGCAGTTCAGAAAGGCTATTTCTATTTCTATTTCTATTTTTATCTATCCCGTGCAAAGACGGGTAGCTGAAGTAGTACTTGACTCACCTGTCCGGCCTGTCCATTCATCTGTATCTCACCATTTACTTCAAGGGTGTTGTTAACTGCAAAATGAATCATCCCTCCTCCTCTTCCCCCGCCTCCTCCATTACTTCCGTGGCCACCACCACCACTTCCCCACTTACCAATAGTAAATATATCTCCATAAGGAACGTTAAGAGTTCGCGTCCCCCTCCCTCTCCCACCACGTCCTCCATTACTTGCACCAGATCCCCCAGTTGTTGAAGATGTCCCAGCACCAGGCCCTTGCCCACCAACGCAGCCTCCTATGTTTACAAAGATCCGGCCTGTAGGACCGACAACAACGTCCACTGCATTTACATAGAGGGAACCCGCCTGGAAGAGCCCATCTACTTGAAATCGTTTCATATAGATAGAGGTGTTACGGGCTCCTAGGCCAGATCCGACAATTGGACCTTGGACGTGTATATTTACTCTACCTGGGGAATCCACTATGAATTGCTGGCCCGTGATTGGGTTACTAGGACCGAGTGGGGAGCTTGTTTGTACAAGACCACTTACACGAGTTGTTGTGATATTCATCGGATCACTAGTGTCAAAGAAAAATTGCCCTTTGCTTCCAAGAACACCGAAGTATTGCCATCCGGATCCAATGTTCAGGTTACCTATCCGTACAAGTCCATAAACTGTCACGCTGTCACAAAGGATTGTAGATAGCTGTTTCGACTCGATGCTAACAGTTCCCTGTGACCCAACACTGATGGAGACAATCTTTGCATTAGTCAGTCCTTTTATCTTGTTAGCGCTCAAAGCTTTTAAGTTCCCATTAACAACGACAGTATCAAAGTCGAACCAGTCGACAGGGTCATATTCTATCCTTCCGGTTTGAGTAACAGTCAGCGATGACCATCCTGGAATGATGGTGAGCTTTTTCATTAACCATGTCCCTGCTATTGTTACTTGGTTAGCTAGCACAAGGGATATACCCCTAACAATTAGGTCAGTTGTTGAAGGCGAACCATCTCCGGTACAAGTGGATGCAGTAAGGGACTCTGTTTGAATCGTGACACTACCTCTTGAGCCAACACTTACGGTGGACACCCGTGCATTTGATAACCCTTTCATTTTAATGGCATCGAGAGTCTTAAAAGTACCATTAATCTGGAAATAATCAAAGAAAAACCAGTCTATCGGTGAAAACTCGAATCGCCCTGTTTGGGAAACGGTTAAGCGTTCCCATCCTGGTGTGATGGTAAGTTTTTTCGATAACCAGGTTCCAGCTATTGTTACCTGATGGGCTCGTACCAGCGATATGCCATCCGATGTGAGACCACTTGTGGAAAAGTTGGTCCGATCACAGATAACTTTATCGGGTACTTTTGAATCTACGTTTATCGTTCCACGCGAACCTACCGATATTCTTAGCACTTTTGCTTGAGAATAGCCCTTTACCGTGATGGAGTTTAGAGAACGGAAGCTTCCATCGACGACAATGTTATTAAGATTGTACCAGTCAACGGGGTCGAACTCAAACCTCCCACCTTGTTGAACGTTTAAATCTATCCATCCTGGAAGAATATTAAGCTTCTTGATTACAAATGTTCCTCCTATTGTTACTCGATCAGCTCGACAAAGGGAAATCCCGTTGATTATGAGATCAGTAGTTGATGGCGATCCTCCTCCGTTACAAGTTGATGCAGTAGTCTGTTTGGTTTCAACGGTGATGGTGCCGCCTGACGCTATATTGACGATAGATGTTCTGTCCTGAGACAAGCCGTTTATTTTGATGGCATCAAGAGCTTTTAAGGTACCACTCACTTGGACATTATCAAAAGAGAACCAGTCTATCGGATCGAACTGAAACCTTCCTTGAACATTTAGCATTCGCCATCCTGGACTTATGGCAAGCTTTTTTGTAAGCCAACTTCCAGCTATTGTCACTTGATCGGCTCTTACAAAAGATATACCATCTGGTAACAGATCAGAAGTAGAAAAGTTCTGTCTATCGCAGATGACCTTATCTGGTACTTTAGACTGAATATTTATTGTTCCTTGAGAACCCACTGCTATTTTCAGTATCTTTTGCTGTTGTCGTCCTTTCATCTTGATAGAATTCAAAGAAACGAAACTTCCATCCACTATGACATTATTGAAATTGAACCAGTTCACAGGATCAAATTGAAAACTTGCTGATTGTTGTACTGTCAGATCCCCCCATCCTGGGAGGATGGTGAGCTTCTTTATTACAAACGTTCCAGCTATGACTACCTGATCGGCTCGGACAAGGGAAATTCCACTGACAACTAGATCAGATGTCGACTGCGCACCTGCTCCATTGCAGGCAGTTGCAGTGTTGGCTCTAGTTTCTATGGTAACCTTTCCACGTGATCCTAGGGTTATAGAATATATCTTTGCGTTAGAAAGGCCCTTCATCTTCATAGCATCCAGAGCTTTTAAACTGCCATCAATTCTAACTGTATCAAAAGAAAACCAGTCTATTGGCTCAAACTCAAACCGTCCACTTTGCTGAACAGTAAGGGTCTCCCATCCTGGGCCAATTGACAATTTCTTTGACAGCCACGTTCCAAAAATGGTCACTTGACTAGCGCGTACTAAGGATATGGCGTTAGATATAAAATCAACTGTTGTGAAATTAAGCCGATCGCAAATGATTCTATCCGAGTATTTCGGTATGATGTTTACCGTTCCTTGTGATCCAACCAAGATTTGATTGACTTTTGCTTGAGAACGCCCTATTATTCTGATAGAATTCAGCAACTTAAGGCTTCCATGTACGATAATTCTGTCAAGAGAAAACCAGTCAATAGGATCAAGTTCCAGTTTTCCTCCCAGTGAGAGAGTGAGATCTCCCCAACCTGGCGTGATCGATAGCTTCTTCATGACCCATGTTCCCGCGATGGTAACAGTCGTAGCTCGTATTAAAGATATGCCATTAACAATGAGGTCAGTTGTTGAAGGCGAACCAGCTCCAGTGCAAGCTGCTGCGTTGGCAGGTTTTGTTATGATTGTTACTGTCCCAGTAGACCCTACACTAATTCTAGTGATCTTTTCCTGTGTTAGACCTTTCATTTTAATCACATCAAGAGCCTTGAAATTGCCATCGATCTGGACATTATCAAAAGCATACCAGTCCACAGGATCAAATTCAAATCGCCCTGTTTGCTGAATATAAAGTCGTAGCAATCCTGGATTGATTGACAACTTCTTAGCCAACCACGTTCCGGCTATCGTGACATCGTCTGCTTGTACAATGGATACACCACTTGATAGCAGGTCAGACGTCGAAAACGCGGAACGGTCACAGATAATTCTATCAGGAACTTTCGACTCAATGTTAACAGTTCCAGTTGATCCAACCGAAATTTGATTTACTTTAGCCCGAGATGTCCCCTTCATTTTGATGACGTTAAGAGCCCTGAAACTACCGTTAATGACAACATTGTCCATAGAAAACCAGTCAATCGGCTCAAGTTCAAACCGTGCTGACTGCAGAACAGAGAACTCTTTCCATCCTGGTTTTACGATCATTTTCTTTACTTGCCAGGTGCCCCCTACTGTAACTCGGTTAGCTCGTACAATGGATGTACCATTAACGATAACATCATTGGATAGTGGAGAACCCACCCCATTACAGGCAACTGCTGTAGAGGCTAAAGGTGCGATGCGTACCTGACCATGTGCTCCTACGATCAAACGAGATATCTTTGGGGAGGATGAACCTTTCATTTTTATGGCATCCGAAGCCCTGAGGATACCACCAATGTAGATGTTATCAACTGAGAACCAGTCAATGGGATGGAACTCGAATCGGCCGTTTTGTTCAACATTCAGATTCCATAAACCGGGTTGGATGCTGAGCTTTTTGGAAACCCAGGTTCCTGCAATGGTGACGTTCGTGGCTTGAATACGTGACGTTTCACTTGTTGTTAGGTCAGAGGAAGAAAATTGCGCTCGATCACAGAGTATTGTATTTGGATTCTTTGAGACGACTGTTACGGATCCTCGAGCTGCAATCCTTAGGTCAGGAATCTTAGACTGTGTTAATCCCTTCATCTTGATAGGGCTTACGGATTTAAATCCTCCATCAATGACGATGTTATCAAAGGAGTACCAGTCCACAGGGTCCAATTGGATCCTTCCAGTTTGGTGAACATGTAAGCTTGACCACCCTGGTTTGATGGAGAGCTGCTTGGTGTCAAATGTACCAGATACTGTGACCGTACGAGCACGTACTTCAGAAACGCCAGTACTGTTAATTGTGAAAGCAGAGTTTTCTTCCACACTCATATGAATTGTTGACAGGTTAAGCGGGCAGTTGACAAGAAACCTTGCACCATTGGTCAAGGTAGTTTGTCTTGTAACTTGAACATGCCAGCGACAATTCGAAGGAGACCTCGTATCGTAGTTCATAAGTGTTACTCTTCCTGCAGACGCGACAATGAAATCTCCGACAGATATTGTATTTGGAGAAGAACCAGGAAACATCGTGAGACTTCCACCGTACCTCCCGATATAAACATTCGGGTTTCCTACAAAGGTCAAATGTCCATAGATGTTTACCGTACGATGTAGAGATACACTTGATGATCCTCCTACGATACTCATTACTCCCCCTTTGAACACCTTGGAACATGGAGACAGTAGATTGGTAATCCGCGTCTCTACTGACGGACCAACGTAAAGGTAACCTGTGCCATCATCCGTTATGCTGGTGACGTTTAACTTCGCGTTTGAACCTGTTAAAAGGACGTGAGCGCCTCCAGAGATCTCAATTCGTTCGATAACATTAGATACCACTGGAAGCCATGCTACCGCACCTAAAAACAAATTGACAAAGAGAGATATGTAGATGTGCAAATTCATTAAGACATAATGTATAATTATTGTATTGATCAATACTTGTTTTTCGGATGCAGTACATGGCATTAACTGTAGTTGGCGAGCAGTCATCAAACATGATTTTTTTACCTGTTGTCTTGAATTGGTTAAAATACGACGACGCACTGACCTGTAAAAGTGAGTTTGGAACCGACATTATCAAACTCATTAATACTTCATGAAGCAAAAACAAAGGAAATCACCGACCGATAAGTGATCTTTAAATCTGATACAGATTTCGTCCTGATTTACATAAACTTTGGCTTCGATTTTCTTGGCCAAAATAAGTCGTATCGCCAAAATAACTGAAAACATGACTCTACATCAGCTCGAGTTTGTAAATTGGATAAAGGCAGCCGCTCATTCTTTATCTATTACTTAGAAAGTACAATGTACATGACAGTCAGATGTTACAAAGGAATACAAAAATATAAAAAATAACTTGGTAGGTTTTAATTAATGAACCATGTATGAAACAATAAAAGATTTAAAATAAGAGGCAAAATAAATGTTTATGAATATCATGGATTTGGGTGCGTAACTGAGATATTCTAGTATATAAATCTGTAGTGTAGCAGAACGAGAGACTATAGCAAAAACTGGATGAATTCCATGCAAATTCAGAGGATTAATTCAGCATTTGGCCTCGGGCAAGTGGGCCGGGCGGACATGAATAGGCATTCGGAGAAGCTGTTTAGGAACTAACAAATAAAACAGGCTTAGCTAGAGTTCTCGTTCCAGCCAAACCAACAACGAATATTCTTAAAACCAGTTTTTTTTATGGTGGAGCGGTACTATGGAACTCTCTCCCTAGAGAAATGCGATGTGTCTCTTCCCTCACACAATTTAGCCGAATGCTGGAGGATTATACTTTCTGTTTGTAGTACCTGATCGTATATTGCCTTAGTGTTAAATTCATTTTAGATTATCGTTCCTTAAAATAAATACGCTTTTTAATCTAGTAAAGTATTTTATAGTTCTTATGATAATTTTCGCGTAGTTTAATTAATAGTTATTTAATTATTACTTAGTGTAAACAATAGTCGTAAAGCACGTTGCCTAGGAAGAGAATGTACATGATGGGCAAACGTGAATAAATAAAGTTCTATCCAATAAACCATCCATCTATCTATCTATCGCCTGACCGGTTAGCTCAGTTGGCACGGTCTAGAGTGCGGGAGGTCGGGGGTTCGAATCCCAGCCGCGTCTTAGGGCAGGGACGTATAAGTCGTTGGCCTTGTCTCCTTCCTATTCTAATCTATACGAGGGGGACGTGAAAGAACCTGTTGTGTTATTTCGAGAAAGAGTAGGGACTGTCTCCCGACACAGCAGCCAGGTATACCGACCTACCGCCTCGTTAAGCCGTCGTTACCGCCATATTGTAGAGCCTGTGTTTTAACGTTTGCTACATTCTTTATTTCCCTGTTACCGTCATTTTCAGAGGCTTACAGCCTTGCTCAAAACCTACTGAGAACCCTACTGAAGCTTCAGTCTTAACTCCTAATTCAGACCGTACCCTTGGTCGTCTTCCTTGGTTGTCAACTCGCACAACACGTGACGGTGAACCATTGAGATTACCACTTATGTACACCGTACCAGGCCCTCCCGTCTCCGCTATTTCCACTGCAACAAAATGAAAATGACACTTGAAAGTAAAATATTTTGGGTACCGGTTCTTGCAATTACGAAGCGGTCTAATGTCTCAGTCTAGATCTACCGTTGAAGATCACTTAGTATCACTCCTTTTGTAACATTTTATAAGACATTTTGGGCTTTGAATTTCGCAGGCGCCGCCATCTTGGATCTGATGACGTCACACGGCGGTCCCTATTGTCAGGGACCACCGTCAAACGCCATCAGGTTCAAAACCTAAAATGGCTTATACTTTAATCCGATTTTATCAAACATTTCAACAAATGTTCAATTAAGACTATATTGCCAAGAATTTAATGACAATTGGCCTTTTGCAGGAAACTGTCACGTGTTGATATATTACTTAAATAACGAATGAATTGAGTTCGTGATCCCATTGAAAAGGCTTTACTGGACGGCAAACGATCTTCAAAACGTTTTAGAAACATCGACACTCGATTGGAAGTGGAAAATAGCATTTACAAACAGGTTTTGCTAGTAACACTACCAATCTCGTACGAGTACCTTTAAATAAACGAATTCAGATTTTTGTCGTCACCAAGTAGAACCATGTGATTGCATTCCTGCAAAAGACCCATTTGCTATCACTGTCACTGCTTATTACTTACCAGTCGTTAGAGTCGAAGTACATCCTTGGGACGTCGAGGTACCTGAAATGTAGAATTATGATTTCAAAACTCTAATAATCATGAAAACTGAACATTTATTTATTAAACCTTCATGCTTTATTGACAAGATGTTTAAGACTATCTATATATTGTTATGTACTGATCTATATGACTGCATTTCACTTATTCACAGCGGGAAAGAGGAAAGGAAAGAAAAATAAAGATAACATAATAAAGGAAAACAACTACAGTAACGACATTAAAGTGCCTATGAATTGAAAACATCGACCCCGTTTTTATTTTATTACATTTTAGTCTTCCCCGAGTCATTATGTGCAATTAAAAATAAATGTGGAGAGCGCGAACATGATTGTTTTTCGTTTCGAAGTCAGGCGGAATTCCCCGCTTGCACTATGACGTCAGTTGAACACAACTACCAGAATCCTTTTCGAATTCTTTTTCTTATTCAGATTTTTAAACTCCACTGAGAATACCACTAGACAATGGTCCAAATTAGAAGAACAAAAGAATCAGCGCATAAACATACACGGCATTGCCCTTGATTTTATAAGGAATGACTGGGAGGGTATATATACGGAGTTCACTAGTAAGAGTGTGGTCTCGACCGTGAATCTTTCTATAGACCCATTGCCTTAACCGTGTATCTGTGTTTAACATAACCCAGCTGCCATCTATTGGCAAACTCACCATCTGATTGGCAAGTCAGGCGCTGTATATCTATCGATAGGCGACCGTTCGCGCTGCAGGTTTTTATAGTTTTCTCGATCGCTAAGTTGATATATAGGACGGTGGCTTGGTTATGCTAAAACAATTAGAATTCTCGATCGCTCTTGGTTTCTCTCGACTTTGATATTTGACTCGCCAGCTATCTGCCGTTATAGTTCACCACAAAATTTTGGCGCGCGCTCATTGGCCAAAAGCGATCACGTGACGTGTTAGTTGTCGTCCGCGGATGCAAACTATCAGGCGTTATAGTTCACCACAAAAGTTTGGCGCGCGCTCATTGGCCAAAATCGATCACGTGACGTGATAGTTGTCGTCCGCGGATGCAAACTATCAGGCGTTATAGTTCACCACAAAATGTTAGCGCGCACTCATTTGCCAAAATCGATCACGTGATGTGATAGTTGCCGTCCGCGGATGCAAACTATCAGGCCGTAGTGCCCGCTGAGAGCGGAAGACAATTTTGTGATGAACAATAACGACAAATAGACTATCGGCTGATAGTTTCCCTTGGAAATTTGATGTTCTTAAAAGAGCTCGAACTTCGTTCTCGGGCTTATATTTGTTTTAAAAACATCAAATTTCCGCGGGCAACTATCAGCCGATAGTTCCTCGACGGCCACACTATTTGTATAATAGAAACCTCGAGCTCGCAGTCTAATTGTTAAATGGACCCCCTCACTCTTACTAATGAAAACTGTATAAACACCCTTACTGATTCGCTTCATCTGATTGGTCAAAATACTCATTAATTATGCATGAAAATATGTACAATGAACAGCTTTCTAGATCTTACAATTAAGATTTTAGAACTATGATGACGTCACATGAAAACTAGCAATCCACTGTACGGGAAAAGATGGCTGTCTACGGTGGTTTTATAAACGGATTTAAAGATTTTCTCGCGCAAAGGATTGTGGGTAAAACCCAAACCACCATCCTTTTCTGTATGATGGATTCCACTCACTTGATTGAAACCCGTACACGCCGACCCTAAGCGCAATGCCACCGGACCAACTCAAGGCGTAGAATCGGATCCTCTCCGTGTAGACTGCAGCAGATAGGAAGTTCTTTTTTATGGTATTGGCATCGGAGTTGCCCAAGAAGACTCTTCTCTCGACATTTTCCTTTTAATATCAAATAAAAATAATGATAGCTTTATTTACCGTCGTAAAATACCGATCAGCTGATCAAAAACCGCTGGTATAAACTGGTGACTAGAGAAATATTATACCAAAGTGTTCATGATTTACCGACACTCCTTTGATTCTCTTATTGATTTTATTGAGGAATGAGTTGTAACAATATGGTTGGGGAGGAAAGAATACCGGAAAACCTGAAAACCTGGAGAAAAGACCCTCGTAGCAGAGGCGAGATACTCACACGTTACTGTGTGCGGAAAACATTGAAGGTCTTGGAGCCACAAAATTGGTGCCAGTAAATAAATGACTCATTTTTCACAATGGTGATGTTTTCTCATTGTGTGCAATGGCAATATCTCTTTTCATAAATCATTAGGAAACATTATTTGCCTAGTACGTTGTTGCATAAAATTACGGCCACAAGGCTCCAAAGTGTTATTTAATTTTGTCTCGGTTCTATCAATAAACGTAGCTTGTCGCGAGTGTAGTGGATAGAACAGAGGAATAAAAAATAGGAGAGTGAAAGAGGGTTCGAAGTTCCACTCGTGACACTTGCCGTTTTCGATCTTCTCCTTTACTTCTCCGTACATAAAGAGTAAATAAAGAGTAACTTAGTACTAGGAAAGTGCAAGGGGAATATGCCGACGGCCAGGGTAATATGGCGAGGGAATATGTAAGGTTTATTGGCTTGGAGCGAGGGGGAGTGGGATATTCACCGAGGGTTCCGCACGAGGGCGGCACCCACACAGCGGTCAAACGTCTGCGCGTGCGTATTACGGTCAGTCTTCCCGCGCAAATTTACCTTAAAACCTATTACAGTGAACTTCTACCCCCAAAAGTTAAGAAAAATACGTGAAAGTTAAGCTTTTTATTTTCACAGTCGACGGGAAATTGAACAAACATCAAACTGTGAGTTTACCAAATTGTTTCGTAATTTACCAAAAAAGTTCTCAAGGTTTGAAAACGGGTGTGTGATCAGTGACGGCCGCCGGCTCGCTTTGAGTTGTTTGGGAATATGTTGTTGTTGCAAGACTTTTGACGCATGCGCAGACGTTTGACCGCTGTGTGGGCGGCACCAGAAGTGAATCCCATACCCCCGAGCGGAAGGCCGATAAAATGCTTATATTTTTCACAATTGTGAGGTTTTCTCATTGTATGCGATAACAATATCTCTTCCCATAAATCATTAGGAAACACTGTTTACTTAGTACATTACTGTTCACAAGGCTTCTCATCGTTTTTCACTGAGCCAACATAGCTTGTGGTGTAGTGTATAGGACTCGATTGAGGGTTCGAGCTCGAAATACATGCTTTTTCCTCATCTTCTCCTTTACTTCTCCGTAGTAAAAAGTAAGTCAGAAGTTCTAAGTACTAGGAAAAGCATGGTTTACTCTTCCTTTGGAATTCGGCAGCGGTTAATAGAAATGTTCCCTCGAAAAGAACAAAGCAAATGGAGCCATGTGAAAAGTAGTATAGTCGGCGTCAGATAAATACCACTTTTTCTTGCACAACAAAACTCAAACTAGTGACCACTAAAATCGAAAATATTCTTGCACAAGGGGCGTCATAAAGTGAATTCAGAAATCCACTTCATGACGCCCCTTGTGCAAGAATATTTTCGATTTTAATGGGCACTAGTTTGAGTTTTGTTGCACAAGAAAAAGTTGTATTTATCTGACGCCGACTATACTACTAGGGGTAACTAAGGGTCATTCAAAGTATCACTAGACATTCTTGTACATAAAAATCCAACTTGATAATCCTATTAGAGATATAATTACATATAGTTATATCGATCTCTTCCACTATGGATTATATATCGTGCCTCCCTCTAGAAATCTTGACTAGGATCGTAGAGCATGCAGATCCTTGGTCATTCGCAAGTATCTCAAGGACATCGAAACGCCTAAACGATGCCGCATCTCTTGCGCGCTACAAAAATGTAGACCAAGTGTTCCGTAAACTAGCACTATGCTTTGGTTTGAGGTCTACTCATAGTGACGACGATCGAGACGAATTGGCTCGAACTTTCGGTATTTCCGCAAGCTCCATCGACGATAGCTTTTCTCTTCTCTACGCCAGCGAATATGGGGATCTTAATGCTGTTAAGTGGCTCATCAAGCACTTACGTTTCGATATGATGGACAGACACGCCAATCACGTTCTACGCGCTGCCCTTGAGTATGGTCATCTTGGTATCGCTAAGTGGCTCATTAAGCACTTCCAGTTCACCAAAGAGGATAAAGCCGTCAGTTTTGCTATATTAGGTGCCAGTAGGAATGGTCATCTTAATAACGTTAAGTGGCTCATGCGACGTTTTCAGATAACCCTAGAGTATGAATGCATTGATCTTGCTATAGAATACGCCTGTAACAATGGTCATCTTGATACCGCTAAATGGTTCGTTAAGTGGCAGTACTCCCAGCTCACAGAGGACGAAAGGGTTGTACTACGCAACTACATGGATGCTCATTCTGCCACTTAGGAAGCCAAAGTGTCACTAGATATTCGCGCACCTAAGAAATCCAAACTTGAAGTATATGTTAAAGGAATGATTACTATACTGTATATTGCCACCGAATGGTATTAGTACATATTCTTTATTCCACGATATTAGCATTCGTTGTAATCTTAGTACGCATTAACACCATACAGATCAAACATGTCGAAGAAGGACTCAAACGTAGACACCGCAATAACTTGTGATTGGTTGATGAGAGGGAAGGACACGAAATGTCCAAAGAAGATTTCGAAGACAACGAAGTTCTGTTCCCAGCATAACTATCAAATCTCAAAAGGCTGTGCCCCATATGTACCATGCTCGAAGTGCGGTAAAGGATGTCGTACTGATTACGAGCTTTGCTCAGGATGTGACCGTCTTACCATCAAGGTGAAGTCTTCCGGTGTCTATATAAGACGCGCTAAGAAGTCCAGCAAGACGCTAGAGGGTCCAAGAAAGGAGGAGCCAAACATGGTGGAACCGGAGGTAGCATTGCCCGCTGAATCAAGAGTGCTGGAACCAGTGGAAGGTCTCGGAGAGTCTCTCAACCATGCGCTCAACGAGGTGTTGGCTGCCTTGAGGAACGAGAAGAACGCTTAGGAATAGCCACGAAAAAAGAAAAAAGGAAGAATGAAGAAGGTCGTTGCGGGGCCCTCTTCATTCTTCTTTTTTTTTCTTTTTTTCTATTGAACGTACGACATCTATAGTTGTATCATGGATGAGCTAATCAGATTGTTTGGTCCTGGAATTTGTAGAAGCCTGAATATCAAACCACAAGTGGAACATATTAACGCCAGTGAAACATGTCCTGATTGTCTCTGCCCCTTTGAAATACAAGGAACGGAATTCGTATGTCCCACCTGTGGTCTTGTTTCCGAGGTCGAACCATGTGAAGAAACTAAGATCGATATTATTACTACTCGACTGCGTATAGTAGGTCCGGACGGGTTTAAGTATCAAAGTGATCTAGATCGCGCAAAACCAAAGCAAAGCGATGATGACATAGAACTGAAACGACGAACGCTACTACAAGAACTACGAGCATACAACACTATTTACGAACAAAGTTATGATCTATCGTTCCCTATGAACGCGTTAGGAATCGTAGCCGACGCATTCACCCAAGTAATGAAAGTTTGTCTCAAGCGTAGCGATGCTAAGAAAAATATTTTAGCTGCTCTACTCTACCATGCATGCATACAATGTGGATTCGTCCGATCTAAAAGTGAGGTTGCTCGCTTCATGCAACTAAGAAACGAAGGCATCCATAGTGGAGAGGTCTTCATACGTTCTCTGTGTGACGACAATAAGATTGATGTAGACTTGGATGCTGAGCGCATAGTTCCTCACATTGCAACGACTTTCCTACAACTAGATCTTGTAGGAGTACCTAGGGACGTTCAACAAATAGTCCACGAGGTCGTTACTACAGCAATGGAAAACAATATAGGCCCAAAATCAATGCTTAAGACGAAAGTCGTTGGAGCAAGTTACGAGGTGCTACGTCGCTCCGGATCGTCTATGTCTTTTAAGGATGTCGTTAAGCGATGTGGCATATTTGGAAATGCGGTCAAGCGTTTTGTCAAGGAGTTGTCTTCTTACCATTCCCACTTCGAACCAATCTACACTAGACATAGGCTAACTAGCAGTAGGACTTGGCAAAGTGAAAGTGAGAACCATGTTCGTTCCTTTCATAGGAAACGTTGATTCTTACATTCCAAGTTTTTCTCGCATTTCCTTTTGCACTTCTTGCTTGAGTTCGGCTCGAACCCGATCCGTGCTTTTTTCACCTATGGAAGCCTTGCGACGAATTTCAGATCTCATGATCTCATACTTATTCGCTTCGTTCAGGATGAGACTGTATTCGGAGTCGGATATGTTTTCATCACGTAGTGCCTTCGATACTAGATCACGAATCGTATTGATTTTCGCTTTTGCTAACATAGTTGTCTTTTCATGCTTAGAAACCTTCATTCCTAACTTCTTAGCTCCAAGGGTTGTAGATGCTGAAATTAATCCACATAGTCCACCAATAACTCCAAGTGGTAGACCAATCACTATTCCAACCCCAGTCAACGCTGCACCCAATCCAGATCCAGATAAGATCACAGATAGACCTCCAGTTGCCACTGCGATGCCATGAACTATTCCTTGAGAACGTGCATATTTCTTGCGCACACCTTCGTAGTGCCTTTCTTGAACTTCTATGTCCGAAAGCGTGTCTCGGATTGTTTGCAGTCTAAAGTTCTTTCCAGTGTCACTAGTGATCTGTGGATAGATACTTGGTGCTGAGGGAAACGGTTGAATTGAATCGCCTTCCATTGTATGTTATACATATAACTTATTCAAGCTTCAACACGTACAGTATGGGTCGACCATGAAAGTCTATCAGATTGCCTTTCTCATCGAGAATTGTCAGACGAAGACTGTTTTGTATCGTACCTAGAGCTTTGACATCTAGAGGTTGTAGTGAGGCATACGTCGTTTTCACAAATCTATCACCTCGGATATGTATTCTACTTAGGACTTTAGATTGCTTTCCATCTTGAATCGAGAATCTGGAATCCACCACGTCGCAGCAGATGTACACTATATCGATTCCATCTTGGATGGACACTTCATGCGAACCTACTTTTAGTTGCTTAGCACTTCCATCTTGATTAATACCCATCAGTTTACAGAGGTTTCCACTAAGTAGGATCGATTGCTTAACTTCTAGGTTCCAAGCCCTCCTATGAGGGGGTTTCACGATTCTCATAATGTTAGCACTAACTGCAGGCGTAAAGAAGTGTAGAAGGCTTGCCATAGTATGGTTTCCCTTAGAAATTCGGTACGGAAACCCTAGACCTTCGACATCCCACTTGAACGTAGCATTCTCTGCTAGGTTCCACCAACTATTCTCAATAGTGACCTCGACTAGTGAAATGTTCCGTATAAGAATTGGATCGTCGAAGTAGACAGTATGGTCAGCCAATGTTGTGGTGATATATAAGAGAACCATCTTATATGTTGAAGGTATAACTATATATACGTATAGCTTCAACACGATGCCTCTCGTTGTACCAGACAAAGACGATTGGTACGATGGTCTATCTGCCAAGGACAAGGTAGCGATTGCCAAGGGTGGACCAAGGCTTTCGAAATCTGAGCAGACAGCACTCCTTGCCGATGAAAATGATAAGGTCACAACATTGAATGCAAATCTATTAGCGAAGTTCAAGAAGAAATATCCACAGGCAGATCTTCACAAGTTCTATGTCTCTACGGAAGTGAATGGTCCAGGCAAATATTCGACGAGTATTTGGTTTCGAGATGGAGATTCTAGCTATGTCGTTTACGGCGATGATGTCTCCAAGCTACCTGCAGTCACTCAAAGACGCATCGATAATGCGTTGTGGGATGTGCATAAAGGTTTCCCATCTACGTTGACCCTAGATAGGAGTGCGAAATATCCTATTACAGCAGTTCCTTCTACTGGACCGGCACAAGATATCGATCTCACTAATCTATGGATATATGCCACCCCAAAGGATAGGTTCAAAGCAGGCGTTCCAAATATATTCAAGGAGACCGTCGTAAAGCATATGACAGCAAATGAGTCCTACCATTGGTTACATGGTCCGGATTTCAAATACTGGCCTCAACAATTGAATTTTGCAACGTGGTGTGCGACTTCTGGATGTGGAGTGTCATTGCTTGATCCTATTTTCAAAACGCATCCACCAGTCATTCAGGGGTTCCTACGATTCCATGTTTATTTCACGATACGAAGAATTCTACGTGAACTTGGTGGTACTCATGGAGTTCCTTTACCTGGTAACTCTAATTTCAAGCAAATGGATAACCCCTATAACAAATCAGCTCTTGAGAAATTGTGCATCGAATTTGGCATATCTCGAACACCAGATTTCCCACCAGATTTCCGATGGCACGGAGGTAGGAATAATGGACTAGGAGATATATTCCTTTTGTACCCGGGTCCGACAGGATACGTAAACGTCCATGGAGTCCGAAGCTATGACAAAGGTGCAACCACATGGCCTCAGAAATATAATTTATTTGCAGACCAAGGAGGTAAGGAGGATCAGGGGGATCTTGTGGCCTTCA
The DNA here is from genome assembly GCA_030867875.1 of Actinernus sp. WN-2022. Lineage (NCBI taxonomy): Eukaryota > Metazoa > Cnidaria > Anthozoa > Actiniaria > Actinernidae > Actinernus > Actinernus sp. WN-2022. Next base: position 15,159,968 of record JAOWCC010001751.1, read on the forward strand.
TTAGGAACGATGAACATGAAGGAAAGCAATACAATTGGTTTACGCCACCAATCGGAAAGGGTTTGACAGATGTTGGATTGGGTAGGTTGAATAGATCTGTCGAGGCTTTTGGTCATTGCATGCTTGGTGCTCAAGCCGACTTGAACGGATCCATCATAGATAGCCATAACGTCAAAGAAAAGTTTAAGAGCTTAGTCGAAGATGCTATTCTCGAAAACGACTTAGTGGTGAGCTACAAAAACTATCTTACCGCTATAACGTCAACGCATAAGAGGCTCGATCTAGCAATAGCTGTAGGCGTGCGATTATTGCCAAGCGATCTAGTGTACTATCTTGGTAAGAAAGATGGCTATAGGAATCCAATCCCGAAAGCTACGAAAGATATGGTGCTAGGCACTAACGACATCAATGCAGAAGGCAAAGGACACCCACCTCTTACTATGGAAGGACCATCAGATAAGAAATCGGTGCAGCCTCTCGAGAAACAAGTTCCTGTACCAAAGGCAAAGGCAAAGGCAAAGGCAAAGGCAAAGGCAAAGGCAAAGGCAAAGGCAAAGGCTGTCTCACAACATGAGATCAATCTCGCAGTGACATCCATTGCCGCAGCTGGAATCGCATGGATGTTGTTTCGTTAACGTCGTTTGTATTGCTCTATCGTGATCACCACTATTGCTACGATGAATAACCAAACGTTCTGGGCTAGTACTCCCAGAGCTTTACCAGCCATAGTAAATATGAAACTCGCAATCGATCCAATCATTCCAGGTAGGATCTGTCCAAGTTTCTTTCCCATTTCTTTCAACAACCCCCCAGTCGTTTGCAATCCCTTCTTTACTGCATCTGCTGCTTTATCAATACCAGTCTTTATTGGTTTCGGTAAGGATCTCGACAACAGGGAAACTATCGTACTAACGATAGCGCCAATAGAAGTTACCACTGCAAGAACGGTCATTCCATGCTTTCTGAAAATGTATTTGATCCTTTCACGTAGCGACATACGTTCTAGTATGGCTTCTTCTTGACGTTCGAGTAATTCTATTTCGTTATGGATGTGTACTTTCTCTTCTTTAGCCGCTTCCTTCTGATCCTCAGTTGACGTTAGGTCTTGAAGTATGCTATCTTCTACTTTGAGATGTTCGGCGGCCTTTTCTTGAGCTTGGCTGACTTGTTCTGCTCTTTCTGCATCCGTAGGGCCTAGAACGTATTTGAGATCCTTCCCAATCTTCTTATATATGTCACCATTCACGGTTGTCAAAGGGACAGGTCTCTCCTTGCTTCCTAACGAGTGAACATAGATTCTACCTCTTTCCTTGTTAGCATCCCATAAGGTTGTTATCTCGAGTTTTCCACGAAACCCAGCATCCTCATAGTGTTCACGGACAGCATCTACCAGCATCTTTTTAGCATTTTCCGATAGACCTGCTTTGAAGATGAATCCTTTATAGTCGACTTCCGAACTTTCGAGTTCGTCCATAATTCCATCGAAATCTTCATCTGTAAATGAGGTTTCCTGATTCTTTGGTCTAGCACCTTTTTTGCCGTAGTCGCGTCTGGTTTTCATTGGGATCATTTCTCCTGACTCTTCTGGAAATATTGCATCCCACTCCTCATCCACATTGCTAGTATCATCTTTATCGTAGTCTCCACCTTCATCAGTTCTTTCATCATACCTACCCTCAGAGGCCATGTTAAACATAATTATATATATAGTTATATTCAACATGATCTCGTTAACGTTGGATCCCACACAAGTACGAAGAGAGCCTCATGCACTCAAGGCTCCGCGAGACTTGTATAGGAAGACTTTCACTCGATCGTCTGCCAATCCAGGTGAGACTCTATATGTAGAAGTCCCAAAGCTAGCAGAAGATGTAGTACTAGTACCTGGTAGCTTAGCGCTATTGGGCGACATCGTACTATCTGGTGGACATGCGAATAACAGAGTCGTTTCGAACGTTGGACGCTGCTTGGTTATGCGTAGAATCTGTAGGATGGGAGCTGAAACAGTAGAAGACATTGTCAGGCCAGACCTTCTACAAACATACTCCGACGTATACCTATCTACGCAGGAGAGAGAGTCTAGAATACAACAAGGCATTCAATCAGAGAACTTGAATAAGCTACGATCGAAAGCTGGTGACGCAAGTACTTCATCTGCTGCAGACAATGCGCTCCTAACTGCATGTGGTTCTAAGTATAGGATTCCCTTAGATGTTGACATTCTGACACAACATGGAGTTCTATATCCACACGCCTTAGAAAGTACCATTACGTTCGAGTTGACTCTAGCGTCTGCCAACGAGGTAGTAATTGGATCGGATACTACGAAGATAGGTACGTACCAACTTACTAACATCCAACTAGAATACGAAGCAATCAGGAACGAAACGCTGGCTAGTAGTGCACTTCACAAATACGAAATAGGTACTGCATTCCTATACAACTACGCTGTTCACTTCAAAACAGTAGATATCGCTAAAACCTCTGATACTTTGATATCTCAAAACGTTAATGTTCCACGACGATCCTTTGCTGGACTGCTTCTACTATTCATAGATCCACCTACCATTGGCACGCGAGATAGTGAAGCATTCTCGAATCCAGATATCTTGAAGGTAGAAGTAGATGTCAATGGGATTCCCAACAGACTCTTTCCAAGCGGCATGCTTCCTCTAGATTTCTGGGAGGCTGCAAGAAGCTGGTTTGGTACACCCAATACTTCTATGACTCCAAAGAAGTTCTTTGAAAATAGATTCTCTATTCTAATCGATTGTCGCACAGCAAAAGATTCCACCGTTCATGGTGATGGCTTGGCACAAACCGGCAGTGGAAAGGACATCGACATTCGCATACATAGAACTGCAAAGGGAAGTGGAAATGTGAAAATGCACATCTATGTCCTTGCGGATGCTCAGGTCACGATATTGAACAGATCTCTGCAGAGTATATTATACTGATGGATTCTCTCGTAGAGCACATACCTTTCAACGCACTCATAGTCGGTCCGACGAATTGTGGGAAGACTGCGTTTCTCATAGAACAACTTCGTGGATCGTTTCGTGGTAAGTTCGATTACATAGTACTGATTTGTCCTACGTATGCCCACAACAAAACTTATCGTGGATTTGCAAATCGAGATCCTCGTTTCTTCGTCATGTCACCACCGCAGGATGCCATCGATGCTACTTTGAGTATTTGCACAACATTTTGGTCAGGTACCAATACTCTATTGATTCTCGATGATTGCGCCGCATCGAAGGACGTCAAGAAACGAACTGACAAGCTAGTGGACTTAGCCTTTTCTGCACGACATATAGGGATTTCCGTTTGGGTGCTGTCCCAACAACTAACGAGCATATGTAAACCCTTCCGTGAGAACGTAGCTATCGTAGTAGCATTCCATACAGCATCGGCCGTAGATGGTAAAAGGATATTTGAGGATTATGGAGGCTCGCAAGAATGTAAAGAGTTACGAATGATACTTGGATCCCATAAGTTCGCTCGCATGTGCTTCTGTCTCCGCCATCCTTTCGAGGTAGTGTTAGAGCTCCCAGCACCTACAACATATTATCATGGATAAAGAAGTACTCGAGATATTCGGTGAGGATGTAACAGGCCCACCACCAACCAACCTAGACGTTACGTCGGACAATCGCGAATCACTTTCGATCTTAGCCGCAACAGGCGTAACGAAAGAATACTTAGGTAAGAACTTTTCTCTAGGAGACATCTCTAGACTTCCTGAGAAAGAAATAGACAAGTTGTATAGGAGGTATCAGGCCGTTCTAGCTCAGCAAGTAACGAAAGGCTTAGTCGACGGTGTGACACGTCTAGCTACCCGCCTAGTTGCCTACCTAGTACCAATAGATTCTCAAGAAGCCCTGATCAAGGACCTACAAGAAGACCCTCTAGTCCGCAACGAAATCAGTGCTGCGACTGGCCTACTATCGCTCAAAGCAGGTCGCCTTGTAGCTCTAGCTAGCGTCCTATTCCACATATCTGGTCACGTAGTCATTCCTGGAACAACTGTTGAACCTCCACATATACCCACTATATCGAATCAAGATGGAAGGACAGACGGATCAGATAACTGCGAATCCTCCAACGACTGTGCCAACTAAGGTAAAAAACCCAAAGCGCGTCGCAGCCGGAAAGGCACTAGCATTAAGCAACAAGCTCGCTAGAGAATCTCAGAAGAGAGAGTTGACGCGCGAAAGCGAATCATGCAAAGAAGTCGACGTAGAGAAAGGTCGGATCGAAAACCTGACTATCCTCGCAGTCATCGGTACTGGCGCTACATTGTTTGGCACATACTTTGCGTACAAGAAGTATGTAGATGGCAATAAGCGTGTTGCCACTGTTAGCACGACACAACCTGCAGCTCCGGCAAAGCCAACGGCACTAGACATGGAGTAACACTTAAAGACTCGAGACCATAGTAGTATATATCTAGATGGAGAAGGAATTGACGAAGACGGCAACCGATGCAGTCAAAATCGTTGGACTCGCTGCTGGTATTGGGTGGATCGTAAAAAAGACTACCAAGGAATCTATGCTTAGCGATCCTTCTTCTTCCATAGTGAATTACGCAAAGTGGACTGCCGTGATAGTTGGTAGCTTATACGCAAAGGAATATCTTGAGAAACAACTTGAGAAAGAGAAAGGAAAGACCAAACAATAATGGCACTAGCAGCAATTGGTATGTCGATCTTCGGCGCTGTTTTGAATGCGACGGCATTTACTGGTGGTGGCATACTAGCTAGAATGTTTGGAAAGGACGATGCTGTAGATAAGGAACGAGAGAGACACGATAGGGCCACCGAAAAACTAGAACGTGAAATGAAAGCGTATAGAATCAAACGTCAAAGCTTATATGACTATGCACAAGAGCAGGAAGGTCTTGAACGCAAAGCACACAACGATCAAAGAGATACCAACGAAGCCTTAGTGCGATCCGATAAGTTACGTAAGGCGCTTAAACGTCTCAAAGAGATGAAAGAACCCCGCTTATCTGACTACTACAAACCCTCAAACAATCAGAAGACTGGCGAGTTGCTCTACGTTGGTGGTGGAATGCTAGGCGTTGGATACACTATTAGTAAATGGATATAGATACTACTACTAAGCTACTAGTAAGCTACTTAAGCTACTACTAAGCTACTAGTAAGTTGCCCTAAGCTACTAGTAAGTTACCCTAAGCTACTAGTAAGTTACCCTAAGCCACTAGTAAGTTACCCCAAGCTACTAGAAAGTTACCCTAAGCCACTAGTAAGTTACCCTAAGCTACTAGTAAGCTACCCTAAGCTACTAGTAAGTTACTAAAAAAAGAAAAAAGGAAGAATGAAGAGGGTCACGCAACGACTTTCTTCATTCTTCCTTTTTTTTTTTTTTTCATCTGTTGAAGGTTAGAATGTATAGATGTATGATGGATTCTAAACTTGCGAATATCTTCTATGGGCCTATGGGCTATTGGAAAGGTCACACTGCAATTGGCAAGCTATCCGTAGCAGCGAAAGAATCAGAAGACGTAGCTAGGAGTTGGTTGGAAAAGCAATCTATGTGGCAAATATATCTACCACCACCAAAACACATTCCACGACCACATTGGACTGTATCGAAACCAAATGAAGTCCACCAAGCTGATTTGATATTTCTACCACACGATCGTCCTGGACGTGGAAGGAAACTATATAAGTATGCATTAGTGGTAATCGATGTAGCTTCTCGATACAAAGAAGCCGAACCTTTGGCATCTAAAGATAGTGGTGAAGTTTCTGCGGCATTCGAACGAATCTATAAACGTAGTCCACTCGAATGGCCAAAGACGTTGCAAGTAGATCCTGGTAGAGAATTCATGGGACGTATGTCTGAAACGCTAGAACTACATGGTACGAAAGTTCAACGAGGTGAGGCTGGTAATCATAGAGCGCAAAGTTTTGTTGAAAGAGCAAATAGGACTCTAGCTGAGAGATTATTTGGCTATCAATATGCACAAGAGATGGTGCTTACTTCGGAAGGATCAGATGAGCGTAGTAGAGAATGGGTAATTCGTTTACCAATGGTTATCAAAGCCATGAACAGTGAGGTGACTCGGTTGACTGGTAAAGAGCCTTCGAATTCTGTAGTGGCGCAACAAGTAGATCTGAAGACTCCTACGTATTCGCGCACCGTTGGATTGAGAGAAGAGCGTCTACCATTCGACGTTCTAGTTCGATATCTTTATGCACCAGGAGAATTGGAAGGAGGTGAAAAACGTAGAGCTACTGATCCTGTGTGGAGTTTGCAGATATACACCATTTCGCGAAGTGTAGTATCTTCTGGACAGCCTGTGCTGTACTACCTTGCGAAGGAGAAGGATGCACCCAAACGTGGATTCGTTCGTGAAGAGCTACAAGTTGTTCCTAGGGATACAGAACTACCACCAAAAGGAATTCTGTTTGTACCTAGACGCTAGACAGCGTACTCTATTGGCTCGGTGTGGATTCCATCGGGAAGAACTCGTCTTTTGTCGTAGTAAGCCGATAACCCAAGCTTCCATTGGTCGTAGGTTACCACACCTTCTGGCAATAGGCGGAAGCCTCGGTTATTCGCTACGTCGATACTACCCTGGAGGGTTTCTTTGAATCGATCCCACGAAATGTCGTTGTGCCGTCTAGACATACCTTTAGCGGAATACTTCTTGCTGCCACCTGTATCGACGTAGTAGGCTTTCGAGCATAGGGCAATGGCGCGATGTCCTTCGAATTCGAGTTTGAAGAGTCCTGGTGTACGACTGCTCCATTCGTCCCAAGCTAGCCATTCATTCCTTTCGGCTTCGAAATCTTCTCGCAGTTCCGGTCTTACAACCTCATCGAGGCTATTTCCTGAGATGGCAATGTAGGCACTGTCTGTGTCCATCTGTATATATTCGAAATCATTGCGATCAATGTACTTGTCGATGAAGTCATAGTAGAACTCAAGCATACGCAGCTTTGCGAGCTGGTACACAGCGATACCTACTTGGAAAGGCCGTTTGATTCGGATCTGGTCTTTCCTACTCTCTAGTTCATATGCATCACCAATCTCTTCCAGGTCTTCGAACCAAACACTTCGCAATGCCTTGTCCACAACCTTCTCATCTTTTGTATAGGTGACCTTTGTTTGGCGTCCCAAGTCTTCGAGCAACTTTCCATAGGCGCTGTTTCCTAGTAGCTTGAACACATCTGCCAGCAAAGCCTCACCTTTGTCTTCATCTCCCAGGCGTCGCGCCTCAGTGACTTGGTCCACGAACCATCCGAAGATTTCTTTGGGTTCGTAATCTATCGTGCGGTAGACAGCAGTGATCACTGCGCCGTGATCTACATACCAAAGTAGAAGAGGAGCATAGAGTAGCAACTTCTTTCCAGAGAGACTTCCAACTAACTTCTTTTCCTCGCTGAGCTTTCTACCAGTCTTCTCAAGGTAGGCTATCATTTCTGGAGGGATTGCTTCTTTGGGGATTTTCTTGTTGTAGAAGAAGGGGGGCATCTCCTCAAATTCCTTCCACAATTTCTTTGGTATCTCGATGTCTACTTCTGCATATCCAAACCACGTTCCACCAAGTAGACATTCAACGAATCCTTTGGTGGCTGGACCTGGATCGTCATAGTGCACAACCTTTTCTTTTCCACAAGGCATTTCGAATTCCATGGTAGAAAGATATAGGGCGTTGGCATCGTATCCAAGAATCTTACGACAAGTCTTAGTTCCTCCCTGATGACTACGAATCTTAGTTTTTCCCGCTTCGTGGAGTCTGGTGAACACTATGCTTGGACCTCCCACTACAGCGTCTTTCAGCATGCGGTAGGCTTCCTTACTTGGAGCGTACATCTCAGCTCCCCTTTCTACACTACCTCGAAGCAGGAACTGTAGTGAGACTCCTGGAATGGACACTGCATCTTTCAGCATGTCTACTCCTTTCTCGTGATAGAAATCTCGCATCTTTTCAAGTGCCTCTAAGAATGGAACTACATCTAGGTTGTTGTAGTATCGTAGCCAGTCTGCAAAGGTTTCCATTCCTTTGTCGAGAAAGGTGCACTCACAGTCTTCGAACTCTGACATAGATAGTAGATGTTCTCTTTTCAACTTCGAACCCCACTCTGGATAGTCTGGTAATCCAATGTGATCCAACTTGTCTGGAGAATCGAACCACTCATATGGGAAGAAACTCTTTTGCAACTCACAGCCATAGGCAGCGACCCAACGTTCATAAGAAGTTCCAGGTCCAAGGTAGTTGATCACATCAAGGAAACGGAAATCTGGGGTCAATAGGAACATAGTGGAATTGGCTTTCTTTGCTACCAGGATCTTTGAACAGGTGTCGGCAATGATTCCTACGAAGTGCTCCCTGATCAGATTGAGATCGTACCTGCCAGAGTTGAATCCCACTACTGGAACTTGGCGGATCCATTCGTCGATCTTCACTTGTTGTTTCTTTGGTAGGGTGTCAAAAGAGAATTCAGGTGTCTTGGGGCAGAACTGTTCTGCAATGACTTCTTGGATCACTTTCGCTCTTAGCTGGAGTTCTTCGACGAAGGCTTCGATGAGTTCTTTTGGATTGCGTCGACAAATGTGGGTTGGCTTTCGATTGTACGTGTCGGCAATTGATACTGATATGGGAACGTGAACGTTTTCGATGGTCAGGTGGTCTGTTGGTTGTCTTCCTTTTGTCGTGTCGAGATAGGCTTCGAAATCGTAAACTATGAAGTGTGGGTAGACAGTTTGTGTTGGTGTGGGGACCGGTTTGTTTTTCTTCTTTGTGGAGCAGCCCCAAGCTTCCACTACTGTATAACCAGCTCCTTGTAGCTTTGCCGTTCTTTCGCAGGTCTTGAGATAGAGCCTACTTTCCCTAGGGAAGCATTTCGGGCAGCCATGGAAATAGCATCCATGAAATTGGAAGATGGTTTTCGAAAGAGGTTCGTAGCCGTCGACCGGTGCTCCTTCGATCCAATGCTCTCCACCATGCCCACAAGCTGCATGATGAATGTGTTGTCCAATCCTTTCGGTTTCGCGTTCCAACCAGCATAGAGCGACTTTGCTGGCTGTGCTCTCTGGCCAGAAGGCTTTTTCGTATGCCGACTGGGGTACTGTAATTACTTTTCCAGGGCAAACAATCTTCGTTTTGCCACGCCTGCAACGATCTGCATGGCGGTGAAGGTCTGAGGCTTTCGTGAACCGTTGCTTACAATCGTTACATACGTAGATGTGCCCTAGCTTGTTGATGTTCTTGATGTAGAAGGCATGTCCTTCGTGTATCCCAATCGTCATCGTATGCTTGTAGTGAGCTGCATGTCGCGTCAGATGCCAAGCGCCGTCCTCCGTGGGTTCATACACCCGAATACCGATTCCAAAGTGTAACTCGACTTCCTCCAGCTGGTCTAAGGAAGTTCTGGGAACGTCTTGTGTGGGCGCTGTCAGGCGATAGAAGTCCTGGGCAAGTTTTCGAGCTTTGACGCAACACCTATCTACTCTTGCTCCTTCATGCATGGCAAGGCAGCGCCAAAGACATAAGTTGTCGCCATATCGATCAAGGGCAATCATTCCTCTCTTATAGCGAAGCCATTGGGGCAGTGGACCTGTTCCCAACAAAAGCTGACGATCGATCACAACTTTTACATCTACGTAGATCCAACGAATGAAGGCCCATTGGGTATTTGGTCGAGTGATGTTGTCGGGATTCAATCGAGCTGTCTCCTTGCTATTGATCCACTCTTCTGCATCTTCTAGGATGTTCACCCATGGAGAGCCTGGGACAGTCTTGGAGAATAGAATCACGCGTCCGTCGTTGACATTCCGAATGCGATAGGTGTAGCTGTAGCGCAGGTAAAAGCTGGTGGTTACATTTGCAACTAACTTTTCCATGATCCTAGGGGTCAAATCTCCTGCCACACCTTGGAAGAAGCGCCATCGAATAGTACGGCGACCTATCTCCATCCCCTCGAGCATTCCATCTCTCTCCTCTAGAATAGTACCTGCCTCTCGAGCTAGACTCCGTGGAAGTGGTTCACTACGTGGTCTCACCATTCTCCCTTCGATATAACTATGTGTTAGGATAGCTTTAACAGACACTCCAAATTCAGATTTCTAGGTGTAAGGTTGTTGAGGGGCGATATATCTCTCTTCGGTATAACTATGTGTTAGGATAGCTTTAACAGATACTCGAGTTTTGGATTTTATGTGTAAGGATGTTGCAGCGATATAACTATATGTAATTATATCTCTAATAGGATTATCAAGTTGGATTTTATGTACAAGCAATCGATGTCGATATAACTATATGTAATCATATCTCTAATAGGATTATCGAGTTGGATTTTATGTACAAGAATGTCTAGTGACACTTTGAATGACCCTTAGTTACCCTAGTAGTATAGTCGGCGTCAGATAAATACAACTTTTTCTTGTGCAAGAAACCTCAAACTAGTGACCACTAAAATCGAAAATATTCTTGCACAAGGGGCGTCATGAAGTGGATTTCTGAATTCGCTTTATGACGCCTCTTGTGCAAGAATATTTTCGATTTTAGTGGTCGCTAGTTTGAGTTTTGTTGTGCAAGAAAAAGTGGTATTTATCTGACGCCGACTATACTACTTGAAAAATAGGTGAATGCATCACCCTAGCTACTAATCGGTTCCGTAATGTGATTCCGTAAAATGGTTCCGTAATGTGGTTCCGTAAAATGGTTCCGTAAAATGGTTCCGTAAATTGGTTCCGTAATGTCCGTAAGGTTCATATGATCCAGTGATACTGCAGTTAAAGTACAGCAAGACTGGCTATTGACAGTACCTACCATACACTCGTACGGCTAGGGCTATTGACAGTACCTATACCGTACACTTGTACGGCTAGGGCTACTGACAGTACCTATACCGTACACTTGTACGGTTAGGAATACTGACAGTACCTACCGTACCTACCATGTATTGTAGATATCCCAGCTGAGACCTGTTCGCATCCATATATGTCAGATAATAGGACGTCACGTACTCGCTTCCTCTGTATCTGCCCTGTGTTGCTACTGCTGTTACATAGACAGCGTTGGAGAGTGTTACCTATAAGACAGAAATGTAATATTATGTCATGCACAAGTCATTCTCTTTAACGTCAGAACGTCAGGAGAAGTGCCTCTCCAGACGTGACAGATCCACCTTAGGGAGTAGGCGGAGATAGTTACCTTATTAGGAGATACGTGTGGATAGTCACCTTATTAGGAGGTAAGTGGGGATAGTCACCTTATAAGGAGGTAGGTGATGATAGTTACCTTATTAGGAGGTAGGTGGGAATAGTTACCTTATTTAGGAGGTACGTGTGGATAGTCACCTTATTAGGAGGTAAGTGGGGATAGTTACCTTATTAGGAGGTAGGTGATGATAGTTACCTTATTTAGGAGGTACGTGTGGATAGTCACCTTATTAGGAGTTAGTGGGATAGTTACCTTATTATGAGGTAGGGATAGTTACCTTATCAGAGGGTACGTGGGGATACTTACCTGATTAGAAGGTAGGTGGAGATAGTTACCTGATTAGGAGGTAGATAGGGATAGTTACTTTATTAGAAGGTATAGGTAGGGATGGTTACCTTATTAGGAGGTAGTTTATTAGAATTACCTAAATCAAGAAAGTTCTTACATTTGCAATGTTTACTCATAAATCTACATAAACTGCAAGAATGTCCGGTATTATAATAATAGCCGTCAAAACAGTAAAGTTATTCATTTTTAATATTCCAACTTCGTGCACAGTACAACATCCAAGCAGGTGATTGGCTAATGATAGTGCACAGTACAACATCCAAGCAGGTGATTGGCTAATGATAGTGCACAGTACAACATCCAAGCAGGTGATTGGCTAATGATAGTGCACAGTACAACATCCAAGCAGGTGATTGGCTAATGATAGTGCATGCTTTATTGGTGACCATATTTCTTCATTCTGTATTCGGCCTCCGGCCTCATGCAGTATTCATTATTTTTCGTTATCGTACATTCAGCGCGTGCCTGTATTTGTCAATAGAACACGCATACCAGTCTCTAAGCCTAATTACTATAAACCAACCAGTGGACTATTACAAATCATGCATTCTGATTGGCTACGCTACTATAGGTCTATTCGTAATAGCCCATGTTAGAGAAAAACCGCACGCATTTTCACGAAATAATATATATTTTTTCTATTATTTTCTACTGGCCGACTAGTTAGTTTATACTAAAAGAATTAGACCTCTCGCCCTCATGGGCTGCGAGTTAAATAGCCCATTCGGCTGCGCCTCATGAACTACCGACTCGTAGCCCATCCGGGCTGCGGGTCTAATTGTTAAATAGTGCGCAAATTAGATTGCTGTATAACCAAATGTGCTTCCCAAGGGAGGTCTTGAGATATGGTGCATGCACTTGTGGCGTAATGTGCTGCCGTGCATTTTACAATCATCAGTGTGTTAGTACCTCCAGAATACAAGCTGTTGTGCCGAGAAATAATCCATTATTCTTTCACGAAATCAGTACAACAGATTATTTTACGTCTCCCTGATATGGATTAGAGGAGAAAGGAGACAAAGCCAACTGCTTTACCTCCCTACCAAAGAAAAAACAAAAACGTTGGCATGATCGAACCCCCCTTTCGAAAAAGAAAATATACTATTTCTTACAAAAGTTCATAACAAGATCCGTTCTGGCTCACTGTACCGGTCCCATACACTGAATTTTTTTTTTAACGGGACATGAAACAACCATAGGGACTGATCAAACAAACTCAACTCACGTTACCGGAGTTGGAACCCTGGCAGGCTCGTGGACCCCTCCCGTAAGGTCCTTTTGTCTGCTGACGCATGGAATCGAGGTTGGATTTTTTCTCCGCTTGCTTCATGTATCTTCCACGCCACTCACTGAAAACGAACCCCCTCCCCCCTTCGGAATTCTGTCGACGGACCTGCGGTTGCTCACAGTGGTGAGAGGCAAAGCGCTTACAACTTACGAGCTCCTGAGGAGAGGAAGCGCTCACTTAATTAATTCATGGAATGAAAATATAAACTAACTGAAACCCTACCCTGAACCATAAAAAAAACCTCACCGGTCCTTAAACAAGATCTTACCCACCTAGAGCTAGGGTTCTCAAGAAAAACTTCTCAAGAAAATTAGAACCCCGCTCTTCCTACTCGTAAGGGCAAACATCGCAACCACTACACTAAACAACCATCGTCACTCAATTGCTGTCAAATTTAAATTTTTTAAAACCACTGCTAATCTATGTATTTTTATCCAGTCAGAATGAGTGAGCGATTCCTCTCCTTAGGAACTCTGTTACAACTTGCGCGACCCCGGCTCCCTATATACGTACCTGTAAGTACTCATTCTGCCGGTTATACCTCGGCATCCAGCCTCCATAGTAACGCTGGTAGTTCAGATATGCAAATGCCGGAGAATAGGGATATGCGGTTGAACTGGCTGCTCGGGTTCCGTACCATTCTCGTGACTCGCCACCTACAGATTGGGGATCGTATATTATCGAGGAGTATTTGGATTGTTTTGGAACTGCTGGGTGTAGGTCTGGTCGAATCAGAGATGCTATTCCGTGAACTGGGTAAACGTGGGCACGACCCATTTTAAGGGCGCGTCGTTCGTTAGGGATATTCGGGAATACTGTTATTCCGGAATAAGAATATTCTTCTCCAGGAGCATAAGACACAGTATGTATTCCAAGTATTCCAGAATAAGAATAGCTCCCAAACGAACGCTTACACGTATTAATTATACCGGCTATTGTAACTGGCCTGAAACCCCACGGGAGCAGATTTAGAACTGGGAATCACGCCCAGAATGGAAATTCACATCCCTGTAATTGTACGGAAAGTATAAAAGGACAGGCTACAAGTAATAAGGTCTAATAAGCCCTCTTTTCTGATGAAGTCGGTGCTCGGAGTGAACGGTCAAATGGTTAAACGTCCTCAACGTCATGTCTTGCCCGCCGATCCGGTTATCCCGCCAGAAGTAGCACCGCCTCAGGGCACTTTCTCTGTTTAAGCATGTCCTCAAATTGTTAAAGCAAAAGTACACTTGAAAACTTCGCTAAATTCTCCATTAAGTTCAGGTGTATTTAGATTCGTTCTATTAATGATTTGGGATTTAAAATGGTTAGGGTTTTTTCAAATTTGGGGGTTAGGTTTTAGAAGACTTGTATGAAAATTCGACAAAATGAATTATTAATATGCTTACACTGAGAAAGCGCTCGCCTCAGGATCTGGCTTATCCGGTTCTAGCTCAAGCGACACGGCAAATTCCGGAGGCAAAGAAAAGTAACTCGTACTATCATTTATTAAATGTGTTCAATCGGTAGCTTGTTGATTACGTTATTATCTTCCCCATACAACTTTTAATGTGTAAAATTTTAGTAAGCTGAATATCTTCGGCTATTTTCTGTTGGGTTGCTGAATGTGTGCGGCAATTTAGGTTCAGTTTGAGTTTGAGTACTGCCTGAATCGGTGTTCGGCCGTGTAGGTTAAAGCTGTGAACTGAAATGTGTTTCAGAATTTGTTCGGCAATTAGGTCAACTGAGTTTAGTCTGAGTACTGCCTAAATGTGTTCTGCAGTGAACTGAAATGTGTTTCAGTTAAAATTCAGTTTCGTCTGAATACTGCGTTGCAGGTGTTAGGCAATTAGGGTCAGTCTTGTATGTTTGGCTTTGAACTGAAAAGGGTTCAGTTAACACCGTTGTTGAATGTATTCGGCAATTAGGTTCAGTTTTTATAAGCGTCGCGTTAGGTTCTGGACGGGTGTGTTTTAGATAACATTCTCAAACTCATTAATAATTCATGACATAATCAGCCAACCAGGATCTCGTATTAGGTCAGGTGGATGACTTTGGAAACCCAATGAAACACCAGTTGAAAATCGCTAGTGTTTGAGAACTGATTTGAAACACATGTGATAAAACTGTTCTTAATCTGCATATTCATAAACCAGTCAAACAAACTCCAACATGAATCAATACTTTTAATCGTAAATTATTTCAACAAATGTGGTCCATGAGTTACATTTCATTTAGCTATGTCATTGACAAGATTCCATTGTGTTTCGGTAACTTAAACATTTCAGATTAACTATTTCAAATTAAAGTTTACCGTACAATTGTTAAAGTCACCGAAACAAAATGGAATCTTGTCCATGTTACCAGCAACTTGCTGTTCCACCTTCCCTTCATTACTTGGCACTACGCTAGTGGTCACAGTGGCTGTTGCAGTTTCGTATTTAGGACCTAATATTGCTGCTACATTCGACTCGACCTTTTCAATAGCTTTTTCGTATTTCATCAAAAACATCTGATCTGTGCCCAGTCAGGTCGCGTATCAACTTGCTATCTACGCCCGCATTAAACAAACTAGACGCACAAGTTACGCGCAAACAGTGAGCAGTTCTCGGCTTAATGCCTGCAGCCTTGCACATGTCTGGCAACATGCGATTGAGGCTATTAATATGAACTTGCATTTTATCAAAAGCGAACGTTTTCGAGTTAGGCTTCAAATAAAAAGCGCTAACTTTTCTACCGTGACTCTGCACCAGGCCTGTATATAGGCGGCAATACTCTACTAGACAAGGCTTGCGAATTTCACCTACAGAGTGGCATATATGCCTTACAACACGCGGTTCATATTTCAAATCAAGGAGCCCTCCATGAAACGATTTCGAAACATGTTCTTCAAATCGGATATAGTTATCACCTATCTCAAAGTTAGTTAGGCAGATTCGCCTATGCTCGCCTCCGCGGAGGCCAAACAATTTGCCATTATAATAATACACTACATTCAACGACGACTTAGCTGAGTCCTTTCCTAGCAGTCCTATCTTCCAGAACTTTCTCCCCTCTTCTTCAGTCACTGGCTGCTTCTCTTCTTGTTTGGATCACAATGCGACTCCAGTACGAGTTCCTTCTTTCATTTCAGCATCCAGTATTCTTCTAAAGATTACAAACCTGACAATAACAAGAACACTGCGACATTAAATACTGCAGTAGAATGTTTAAACCCGCAAATGTATAAATACAAATACCTTTTATCTGAAGGTCCAGCGGATTAAAATCCATGCGTGGGTTCTTTTCAACTAGTAAGTACCGGCGAATGGCACATACAATCTGGTACAGCATTTTAGGAGGGTACGGATCTTTTGAACTCTTTGAAACCTCCTGCACAAATTTCGACATTCAGTAGTTTAGTGTCAACGAGTCCATGTCCGATAAAGGCTGACTAAGTGGCTGAACTTTATGAAAGTCATATTCCTTAAAAAGTCCGCAAACCTCTGCTGAAGCAAACTTCACCCTTCTTGTTCGCTGCCATTCTTCAAAGAGACTAGCCGCCCACTTGTTTTTATATCGAGTAGAGTTCGGTACTGACTTTTCTACACAAAGTTCCTCCTCCTCTGCTGTTTTGGGACAGCGAAACCTTCCCTCCGCCATGGCAAACACAAATATGTAAATTCTACTAGCATGCAGTGATTTTTACATAAAAATGTTGGTTTCATTAAAAATAACAAATACGTTCTAATGATTTATGATGCAGGTATTGTATTCGTGTGAGAAGCTATTTCTCAAACTCGAGCTTTGTTGTTCATCAGGGATTCCAAACACCTCGAAACAATAAAAGCACTCGGGCTACGCCCTCGTGCTTTCATTGCTCTCGGTGTTTGGAACCCCTGATAAACAACGCGCTCTCGTTTGAGAAATATAACTTCTAGTGGAATGTTCGGTAAAATTTAGGTTCAGTATTACTGTCGAGTGTTTTTCGGCAATTAGGTTCAGTTTAGTCTAGTTGGTTGTGCACTGAAATATGTTTCAGTTGAAATTCATGCTGAATGGGTAAGTTTAGTTTTTGTTCCGTTTGAGTATCGCTGAATGTGTTCGGCAATTAGGTAATTTTAGCGTGTTTGTTTTTTGAACTGGAATGTGTTTGTTGTTGAATGTTTCAACTATTAAGTGCAATTTATTTTAACTATTGCGGAATGCGTTTGGCAATTAGGTTAAGTTGATGTTTGGCTATTAATGATTAAAATTATTCTGTTTGACGATTATATTAAGTTTATTAAGTTTATTTTGTTTGAGTTGAAATAAGTTTCAATGGGAGTTTCTCTTAATGCTAGGTACAAAATCCGCGAGGCTTGTTGAGCTTCATCATCGCTAGTGGTGGTTAATAAGTAGATTAGTTTTTTGTGTGGTTTTCTCGTTGGCTGTGTTAGTTTGAATTAGCACAGTGTATGTTAGCCTTTGTTTGGCTATACTGACCTGGAGAACGGTTTGGTTTCAAACTGATTAGTCGAAATAAAACAGAAAATAATAATACTCTGTGGTCACGAGAAATACGGATACCGCGTACAATTGTATTTTGGTTATGTGTTGAGATGGTGGTAGGATATTAATACTACTACTACTACTACTACTAATAATAATAATAATAAAAAACATTTATATAGCGCTATATTCACGAATTGTTCATAGCACTTTACACTACTATATTAAGAACCTAAAATATTAAATAAAATAGTTAATGTCAAGTAAATTAAAGTCAATACAAATATATATCTACATATAGATAGATAACTAATGATCGATACTAATATGCTTCCTTGAACAAGTAAGTCTTCAATTTAGATTTGAATAAATTAACTGATATGCTCTGCCTAATATCCAGAGGTAACTTATTCCAGAGCTTAGGGCCCGCGACCGAAAGGGCTCTGGGTCCAATAATATCGGAAGGGCATTGGGTCCAATAATATCGGAACTCAATGTATTATCCCTTTTCTGCCCCTTTTAGAACCAGGTTATGGTTCTTACCGACAAGGTGGAGGAATATTTAAACGTAATGTTGTGGGACCGTCGTAGAGCAAGCCTTGTTGTCGGTACGTCAATACGCGGCTAGACCTGGTAACGCATTTGACGCCTTTGCACTCTTGGGGGCTCTGCAGCACTTGGAAGATGCAGCACGTCGAGCTAGCCATCCTGATTTGAAGAAGTTTACAGCGGTTTTATCTGAATGTAATAAACTACCTCCAACCAATATATTGGGTGAGGTTGTTACTAGATTGCTGGGGGACGATGTGGATAAAGAGGTGTCAAATGCGGTATCAAAAAAGACCTTGGCAGTTCCGTGATGAATCGCCGCCACAAGGTAGGCGCAGATTTCAACGTAATCCAAAATGCTTTAACTGCCAAAGATTTGGCCACATCGCCAGAAACTGTCCCGAACAAGGAAATGATCTTTGTTAATGAAGTTCAAATACATAGCTGTGAAATTGGTTAATATTGTGTTTTATTTATTTATTTTGTTCCTTGATCATTAAGGTCCTTTTGTGGTTAGTTTTCCCGGGGTATTCTACTACCTTTTGTGCCCGATTCTTGCAGTCGAGCCGGGATTGTTAACCACCATTGGTTCCTTTTCACAATTACGGGTGTGTGTATGATCTCTTCCGGCGTTTATGGTGATTTTCCCTTATTTTTATTATTTTTGTTATCCAGCCCCGTTCTAAGCTATACAGAATACACATTACCAGAATGGGAGAAAAATCTATCGTTTCACCCCATGTCCGCGCTGGAGGGATCCCATCTCAGTGGAATGGATTTATGTGAATGTGACCAATGGTGGAGAACAGTCCTTGGCTACGCCTGAGGAAATATCAATGGGAACAAAATTCGTTTTCTCTTCCTCCCTTCAAGTCCGTAACCCGGAAACGTTTGTAGCAGGCCAGATCCACAGTTATCCGGAAGTTTTGAGGGAGTTAGTGTATGGACAATCCTACTCAGAGGAAATTCTGGACTGGATATACAATCAAGTATCAATTTATAAATATAAGAAACATTTAAGGGTTGTTTTGCTGGTCAGTCCTTCGACTCGAACCTCCCTGTTTCCAAGGTTTTCCCTAACAGTCTGTCTTGCAAACAGTTTGCTCAGTTTGTCTCCGAAGCCATCGAAAATCGTATAGCGGTTGGTGCAGTCGGAGTTATAGGAAAAATTGATGAGTACCCCCCTCCTTTCTTAGTGATGCCCTTAACAGTAGAGCCTAGCAAACCGCGTCTCTGCCATGATATGAGATATCTTAACAAATGGATGATAGATATGCCTTTCACTTTGGACTCGTTAATAGATCTTACTCGGTATATGGAAAAGGATCATTACCAGACAAAACTCGAGGATAAATCTGGATACGATCACGTCTTTTTGGCGAAGGAGTCGTCCACTTGTGGGTTTCCAGTGAGGTAGCTGGTGGTTTGTTAATAATGTTCTTCCGTTTGGTTGGAAAATTTCACCCTATGTATACCAGACTTTGGGTCTTGCTGCAACTCAAAAAATAAGAATCTTGGGGGTCCCCTGTGCTCAATACATCGATGATCGTCATCTGGGACAGCTTAGGCGTCCGCTCTCCAAAACGGATGCACTGGGTCAGTCTTTGCCGCAAGATGAATTCCAGTTAGCTTTGGATGCAAATTGCATCGCTGTCGGGGTTCTATCATCATTAGGATATTTCCTTAACATCTCCAAATCGTGTTTCACCCCTACCCAGAGTATAATCTATTTGGGAATGTGTTGCAATTCAGTTTTGCAAGCCTTTTCACTCCCTACGCTGAAAAAAAGAGAAGTTCGCAGCCCTCAGGGAACTCATTTTTCCAGAAAATTCTGTAACAATTATTTCCCTTTAGAAATTTAGCGGAAAATGCGTTTCTTTCATCTTGGCAGTTCCTGGTGCGAAACTGTTTAATAGAGAACTGAATATCGCACTATCAAAAACCAAAGGGTTAATCAAAATAACTGGCCCGCTGCGTGCCGAGATTCAGTATTGGCGGTTTTTGGATTCCTGGGAAGGCCACATGAAATGGTTTGATGAGCACCACAGAGTGGTTCGTATTGCATCGGACTCATCCGGATACAGATGGGGTGGAGTTTTAATACAAGATGGGCGACCATCAGTGGAAATGGGAGATTTTTCGGAAGCTGATGTACTTCTTCTTATTCCAGGATAGTACCAAACGAACGCTTACACGTATTATACCGGCTATTCTTATTCCAGGATAGTCCCAAACGAACGCTTATACACGTATTATACCGGCTATTCTTATTCCAGGATAGTCCCAAACGAACGCTTACACGTATTATACCGGCTATTCTTATTCCAGAATAGTACCAAACGAACGCTTACACGTATTATACCGGCTATTCTTATTCCAGGATAGTCCCAAACGAACGCTTATACGTATTGTACCGGCTATTCTTATTCCAGGATAGTCCCAAACGAACGCTTACACGTATTATACCGGCTATTCAGTTATTCCAGAATAGTACCAAACGAACGCTTACACGTATTATACCGGCTATTCTTATTCCAGAATAGTCCCAAACGAACGCTTACACGTATTATACCGGCTATTCTTATTCCAGGATAGTCCCAAACGAACGCTTGCACGTATTATACCGGCTATTCTTATTCCAGAATAGTCCCAAACGAACGCTTGCACGCCTTATTATACCGGCTATTCTTATTACAGAATAGTACCAAACGAACGCTTCCACGTATTATACCGGCTATTCTTATTCCAGAATAGTACCAAACGAACGCTTCCACGTATTATACCGGCTATTCTTATTCCAGAATAGTCCCAAACGAACGCTTACACGTATTATACCGGCTATTCTTATTCCAGAATAGTCCCAAACGAACGCTTACACGTATTATACCGGCTATTCTTATTCCAGAATAGTCCCAAACGAACGCTTACACGTATTATACCGGCTATTCTTATTCCAGAATAGTCCCAAACGAACGCTTCCACGTATTATACCGGCTATTCTTATTCCAGAATAGTCCCAAACGAACGCTTACACGTATTATACCGGCTATTCTTATTCCAGAATAGTCCCAAACGAACGCTTACACGTATTATACCGGCTATTCTTATTCCAGGATAGTCCCAAACGAACGCTTGCACGTATTATACCGGCTATTCTTATTCCAGAATAGTCCCAAACGAACGCTTGCACGCCTTATTATACCGGCTATTCTTATTACAGAATAGTACCAAACGAACGCTTACACGTATTATACCGGCTATTCTTATTCCAGGATAGTCCCAAACGAACGCTTGCACGTATTATACCGGCTATTCTTATTCCAGAATAGTCCCAAACGAACGCTTGCACGCCTTATTATACCGGCTATTCTTATTACAGAATAGTACCAAACGAACGCTTCCACGTATTATACCGGCTATTCTTATTCCAGAATAGTACCAAACGAACGCTTACACGTATTATACCGGCTATTCTTATTCCAGAATAGTCCCAAACGAACGCGTACACGTATTATACCGGCTATTCTTATTACCCGTTTTTGTTCTGTGCAGCAAAATCTCTGCGCATGCGTTAAATTATGCATTAATTGTTGGGGCTAATGCCGCATTTCATTTTGCTCCCGGTCATAATACATACCAGCGCAAACACCGTGATCGGTAGGCCAACACTAAAATAATTTCGACCGTGTTTTGGGCTGGTTTACCGATCTTGTATCGAGACCTGTGTACGTTAATAAACGGGTGTACTAAATAGCTGATTGATAGCGAAGTAAGTAAAAAGTAAGTAAGTGACTTTATTTAAGTGTCAATGTATTTAGCTTTGCAGCTAATTGGGGACACTAGTCGTACGGATTTACGTCCTTATCCGAGAAGGTCTAACCGTTTGCTGTGTTATGTAAAGGCAGCACCTTCTACTCAGTCATTTTAAGACCCTGAGTGTTGGTCCGGCCGGGGTTTGAACCCGCGACCTCCCGCTCGACATACCGGAGCTTAACCACTGAGCTAACCGGGAGGCGGTATACTGAGCGATTTACTTGCAAATACGTATACTGTGGTTGAGCAGTTATGGGTTACTATCCTCTATCGAAGTCTGAAGACATCTGAACTCCTGAACTGTGAGAGCAACACTGTCACTCGCCAACACGAAGCCAGAAATACACACTCAGCACATAATTAATTTATGAGCCAAGCAATATTCAACTCTCGAGGTAAACTTAAACAAGAAACCTCTCACGGCCGAGGTTTTGGTTCGAGAAATTAAAGGCTTCCAACAATTCCCTTCATAGTTCTGTAATATAATGAGCAGACTGAAGTTTTGGGAATGAGGGTAAAGCTTTTAATTAGAACACCAACAGGCATTTCAGTTAATAATCTTTAATCCAACAAATACCAAGACCAATATGGACTCGTAATGGCTCATCATGTATAGCAAGAACAGCAGATAAAGTTACACAGAGGAACACAAATTGACCACGAATACAATTAACATGACTTCCAGAGAGAACCGCAGCCGCGGAGAAAGAGCCGCGAGGCAGCGAGCTGCGATAAAGAGCCGCAGGGTAGAAAGAACAGTAGAGAAATATAGTGATAGCTCCATCACAGGATGGACAGGATACAACTTACAATATGGTACAAATATAAACATACATTTGAGACAATGAAGTTGAACAGCAGACTAAATTGTAAACGTGTTACATGAATAAGTAGTGTTTACAGTAAAATTAAATGTCAACTTCTTTAATTTACATACGAGAAAAACAAAATATTAAATTACATATATACTTGGGGAGCAGAGAATGAAAGTCACCGCGCTACCGGCCACTCCTAAAGACTTCTAAATTCAGCTAATAATTCTTCCCTTTGGTTATTACTAAGAGGATTTCAAATGAAAGTGTATTTCAACTTCAATCTCATTGGGGACACACCATGAGAAATCTGAAAAAGGGTAGTCCAAAACAAAAAATAAAAATCCTGGAACGCAAAATATCAAAGAAAAAACCTACCTTGCAGAACCAAGGGGCAAAAAAAATGGCTGCATTGTTTTATATATCGATACCTTACTGTGTGTAAACACTGACGTCATTTATATATTTGCATATGTGTTGGCAAAAAGAAACCGCGTGTTTGTATGACTTGTATGGCATCTAGCGATTTGGGCCTCACGAAATACATCTAAAGTCTCAATTCTGCTTCCATATCCTAATTCTTTTATAAGACTTATAAGAGCATATAAGCTTCGATGAAAGGGCTTGCTTGCATTTTGGAAGAACAAGAAAGTAATTTGACGATGAATAAGCACCGACCTGTGATATTTTATAAGCAAGTGCAACTGACTGCGTTCACGCTTCGTTTAATACAGCAAAGCCTGTGTGACGTCACAGTAGTCCCAAACGAACGCTTACACGTATTATACCGGCTATTCTTATTCCAGGATAGTCCCAAACGAACGCTTATACACGTATTATACCGGCTATTCTTATTCCAGGATAGTCCCAAACGAACGCTTACACGTATTATACCGGCTATTCTTATTCCAGAATAGTACCAAACGAACGCTTACACGTATTATACCGGCTATTCTTATTCCAGGATAGTCCCAAACGAACGCTTATACGTATTGTACCGGCTATTCTTATTCCAGGATAGTCCCAAACGAACGCTTACACGTATTATACCGGCTATTCAGTTATTCCAGAATAGTACCAAACGAACGCTTACACGTATTATACCGGCTATTCTTATTCCAGAATAGTCCCAAACGAACGCTTACACGTATTATACCGGCTATTCTTATTCCAGGATAGTCCCAAACGAACGCTTGCACGTATTATACCGGCTATTCTTATTCCAGAATAGTCCCAAACGAACGCTTGCACGCCTTATTATACCGGCTATTCTTATTACAGAATAGTACCAAACGAACGCTTCCACGTATTATACCGGCTATTCTTATTCCAGAATAGTACCAAACGAACGCTTCCACGTATTATACCGGCTATTCTTATTCCAGAATAGTCCCAAACGAACGCTTACACGTATTATACCGGCTATTCTTATTCCAGAATAGTCCCAAACGAACGCTTACACGTATTATACCGGCTATTCTTATTCCAGAATAGTCCCAAACGAACGCTTACACGTATTATACCGGCTATTCTTATTCCAGAATAGTCCCAAACGAACGCTTCCACGTATTATACCGGCTATTCTTATTCCAGAATAGTCCCAAACGAACGCTTACACGTATTATACCGGCTATTCTTATTCCAGAATAGTCCCAAACGAACGCTTACACGTATTATACCGGCTATTCTTATTCCAGGATAGTCCCAAACGAACGCTTGCACGTATTATACCGGCTATTCTTATTCCAGAATAGTCCCAAACGAACGCTTGCACGCCTTATTATACCGGCTATTCTTATTACAGAATAGTACCAAACGAACGCTTACACGTATTATACCGGCTATTCTTATTCCAGGATAGTCCCAAACGAACGCTTGCACGTATTATACCGGCTATTCTTATTCCAGAATAGTCCCAAACGAACGCTTGCACGCCTTATTATACCGGCTATTCTTATTACAGAATAGTACCAAACGAACGCTTCCACGTATTATACCGGCTATTCTTATTCCAGAATAGTACCAAACGAACGCTTACACGTATTATACCGGCTATTCTTATTCCAGAATAGTCCCAAACGAACGCGTACACGTATTATACCGGCTATTCTTATTACCCGTTTTTGTTCTGTGCAGCAAAATCTCTGCGCATGCGTTAAATTATGCATTAATTGTTGGGGCTAATGCCGCATTTCATTTTGCTCCCGGTCATAATACATACCAGCGCAAACACCGTGATCGGTAGGCCAACACTAAAATAATTTCGACCGTGTTTTGGGCTGGTTTACCGATCTTGTATCGAGACCTGTGTACGTTAATAAACGGGTGTACTAAATAGCTGATTGATAGCGAAGTAAGTAAAAAGTAAGTAAGTGACTTTATTTAAGTGTCAATGTATTTAGCTTTGCAGCTAATTGGGGACACTAGTCGTACGGATTTACGTCCTTATCCGAGAAGGTCTAACCGTTTGCTGTGTTATGTAAAGGCAGCACCTTCTACTCAGTCATTTTAAGACCCTGAGTGTTGGTCCGGCCGGGGTTTGAACCCGCGACCTCCCGCTCGACATACCGGAGCTTAACCACTGAGCTAACCGGGAGGCGGTATACTGAGCGATTTACTTGCAAATACGTATACTGTGGTTGAGCAGTTATGGGTTACTATCCTCTATCGAAGTCTGAAGACATCTGAACTCCTGAACTGTGAGAGCAACACTGTCACTCGCCAACACGAAGCCAGAAATACACACTCAGCACATAATTAATTTATGAGCCAAGCAATATTCAACTCTCGAGGTAAACTTAAACAAGAAACCTCTCACGGCCGAGGTTTTGGTTCGAGAAATTAAAGGCTTCCAACAATTCCCTTCATAGTTCTGTAATATAATGAGCAGACTGAAGTTTTGGGAATGAGGGTAAAGCTTTTAATTAGAACACCAACAGGCATTTCAGTTAATAATCTTTAATCCAACAAATACCAAGACCAATATGGACTCGTAATGGCTCATCATGTATAGCAAGAACAGCAGATAAAGTTACACAGAGGAACACAAATTGACCACGAATACAATTAACATGACTTCCAGAGAGAACCGCAGCCGCGGAGAAAGAGCCGCGAGGCAGCGAGCTGCGATAAAGAGCCGCAGGGTAGAAAGAACAGTAGAGAAATATAGTGATAGCTCCATCACAGGATGGACAGGATACAACTTACAATATGGTACAAATATAAACATACATTTGAGACAATGAAGTTGAACAGCAGACTAAATTGTAAACGTGTTACATGAATAAGTAGTGTTTACAGTAAAATTAAATGTCAACTTCTTTAATTTACATACGAGAAAAACAAAATATTAAATTACATATATACTTGGGGAGCAGAGAATGAAAGTCACCGCGCTACCGGCCACTCCTAAAGACTTCTAAATTCAGCTAATAATTCTTCCCTTTGGTTATTACTAAGAGGATTTCAAATGAAAGTGTATTTCAACTTCAATCTCATTGGGGACACACCATGAGAAATCTGAAAAAGGGTAGTCCAAAACAAAAAATAAAAATCCTGGAACGCAAAATATCAAAGAAAAAACCTACCTTGCAGAACCAAGGGGCAAAAAAAATGGCTGCATTGTTTTATATATCGATACCTTACTGTGTGTAAACACTGACGTCATTTATATATTTGCATATGTGTTGGCAAAAAGAAACCGCGTGTTTGTATGACTTGTATGGCATCTAGCGATTTGGGCCTCACGAAATACATCTAAAGTCTCAATTCTGCTTCCATATCCTAATTCTTTTATAAGACTTATAAGAGCATATAAGCTTCGATGAAAGGGCTTGCTTGCATTTTGGAAGAACAAGAAAGTAATTTGACGATGAATAAGCACCGACCTGTGATATTTTATAAGCAAGTGCAACTGACTGCGTTCACGCTTCGTTTAATACAGCAAAGCCTGTGTGACGTCACAGTAGTCCCAAACGAACGCTTACACGTATTATACCGGCTATTCTTATTCCAGGATAGTCCCAAACGAACGCTTATACACGTATTATACCGGCTATTCTTATTCCAGGATAGTCCCAAACGAACGCTTACACGTATTATACCGGCTATTCTTATTCCAGAATAGTACCAAACGAACGCTTACACGTATTATACCGGCTATTCTTATTCCAGGATAGTCCCAAACGAACGCTTATACGTATTGTACCGGCTATTCTTATTCCAGGATAGTCCCAAACGAACGCTTACACGTATTATACCGGCTATTCAGTTATTCCAGAATAGTACCAAACGAACGCTTACACGTATTATACCGGCTATTCTTATTCCAGAATAGTCCCAAACGAACGCTTACACGTATTATACCGGATTCATACCGGCTATTCTTATTCCAGAATAGTCCCAAACGAATGTGCCCTAATACACCTGATGACGTATTGAGAAATGGTATACAATAAGAGAAACAATAACTTAATCGGTTTGACTTCTCGAGTAAACAGAAACATGCGAAATGTCTCATTTTAAAGCTCAATAATTCAAAATCCGTTTTTAGATTTATTTACGATTCGCTAGCGCTTTCCACGTTTATCTGTTTGTTTTCATTTTCACATCCCTCCAACCTCACTAAAACATTTGGACGGCTGATCTTTGTGGAGAGCTTTTCATCGTAACGTTGCAAGAAATATTTTTTCTTTTCTGAAACAGTGTGGAAATGCAGGCTTTTTAAGCTAAGATTAAGATACCGTATTTCTTCGAATAAGCGCCAACTCTCTAATAAGCGCCCTAGGTCTTTCGAATAAGCGCCCACCCTTTCGGGCAAAATAGGAAATAAGTGCCCACCCTCGAATAAGCACCCCCCTCCCATCCCACTTTTCCAGTCCTTATGCGGCAGGATTAGACCGACTCAAGGGTTTACACAATGTACTCCTCGAAGAAAGAGAGAATCGCTTTGAAGGCCTGACAGTATCTGACCTTGAGGACTGGGACGAGATCGACGAGGACGACCAGGAGGAAAAGGATATCATCAATTTTTTGTGAACAAGCATACTCTTTATTAATAGGAAATTCTAACGCACGAGAAAACAATCAGCTTTCTAAATGAAGTACCGATGTTGTGTTGCTTTTGGTACAAACGTTTAACAGAAATAAAGGTCCAGTTGGTTAAAAGAAAAATGTAATAAGCGCCCCCCTCGATTAAGCGCTCTCCTTCAAATAAGCGCTCCCCTTTTACCCAAAATATTAAATATGTGCCCGGACGCTTATTTGAAGATATACGGTACTAAAATGATCAAGAGAGAGCGCCACTAATGGCCGGTAGTCGAGAAATAACCTGTGCAGTTCGGGAGGTCGTTGCAACATTAGATGTATTAAAAAAATTCAATGCTTTTAAAAGGATAAAAAAACACTGTAAAATCGGTGATTCCTTCTTGCAATTTTAACAAGAAGCTTGAAATATATTTTGAAACTCAGCTAACTTTTCGCTACGTTAGGTGAATTCTACAAAACAAAACAAAAATTAAGATTACGGATGAAACGAATTCATCTAAAACGACCAAGAGTAGTGAGCAATAGCCTTTGTGTCATTTTTTTCACAAACGAGGAGCAAAGTCGAGGTTTTTAAATTCTTACCCACTTTCTTGAGAAATATATTTTTGTGCAAATATATTCTTGCTCCAGAATATCTGGCTTAGCCTGAATTTCAGCCGAGAGACTCTCTCTCGGGAGGAACGAACCGGAGGAGACGGTTGAAATTCAGGCCAAATTATCGGCCAAATTATAGATACTGTACGCTGGTGAATTCCAAGACACACTAGAACACTAGCTACACTAAGAGTATTTTAGTTCAGGACTAGGAACATTTGAGCTCTCACCACGGCAAGAAACAATACTTGCTCTAGAATATGGTTCACATAATGGATGAGTGCGGGCACAGTAGGAAATCCGATGTGTAACAAGACACAGTTTGATAACAGACTAAGATAATCGGTCAAATGTCTGGTGTCTGTATTCTTATGGATGAGTTGAAGCGGGCCTTGAATTGTCTGCTTGTTATCTGTCTGTTAAAACTAGTGCAGACCATGAACTAATTAAAGTTGATTAATGGTTAATGCAAACACCATGCTAACCGATTATGCAAAACCCCTCGAGAAGGACCTGCTCTCGGAAAGTTCACTGCACCTCATTTGATGCTTTTCAAGCCACCCCCGGCCGCGACTAATCATGATCACAGGGCTATCTGTGGAACTCGTTTCAAATGACTTCGGTACCTTCTCTGAGGCATGTTGTAAACCGCGGACTGGACTCAAACTAATATGGACTGGACTGGACTCAGATAACGCGGACTCAGATAACGCGGACTCAGATAACGCGGACTCAGATAACGCGGACTCAGAATTCGACTCGTTTTGACAGTAGATAAACATTCTTGGCATACAGAAAAACATTTCGACAATTGTTGCTGATATTTTTCCTTGACGAATACCTAGTATTTTCGTAGTAATTCAAACTAGTTTTATCTCCCTTTGAGGCAATAGATAGGTGCAGACTGCAAAGAAAGAAAGGCTGCAAAGAAATAAAGAACTTGAAAGCAAACTGCAACTGGATTAAATCGTGATGTCTGTCGCATACCAACAGAGATAATTACTGATAAGCTTTTTAGAGGTGACACGATCAATTAGCAGATCAGTCCCGTAACACTATCGACTTGCGACAAGAAACCATTTGAGCCATCAACTGTGTTGGCGGGAAAATAACCTCCAAGGTAACGGAAAACTGGCTTGCTTTGATTTTTATAGTTTTTGTATGAAATCATGTTACTGAATTTGACTGTATAGATCACGAATAGAAGTATATATAATAAACACAAAGTATTATGGTGTTGTTTGAAAATAATCCACAGAAAATACCCCCAGGACTTTGCGTTAGCCTGAGGAAATCAGACGCCTCAAAGTGACGGGAGATTAGTCGTCTGATTTCCTCAGGCTAACTTTACGTGCGTGTGATACGCCGATGACAGGTTTACTTATTCTAATAACCTCTTGTCGAGGAACACAAATACGGAATGCCTGTACAACTTGATACGGATAGCATTGACATTATATTACATATATGGAGGGGCAAACTGATAAAATCGA
This sequence comes from Actinernus sp. WN-2022, assembly GCA_030867875.1. Classification (NCBI taxonomy): domain Eukaryota; kingdom Metazoa; phylum Cnidaria; class Anthozoa; order Actiniaria; family Actinernidae; genus Actinernus; species Actinernus sp. WN-2022. Next base: position 15,189,560 of record JAOWCC010001751.1, read on the forward strand.
GCCGGTGAACGGTGGTTATTCTTGATACATATGTCGCTTTGGCATTACTTTCTATTGTGTAGAATAGGTTTTTGTGGATCGAGGTGCATCGATTATGACACTACAAAAACAATGCTTGCAACGAAAATAAGTTCCCTTTGGCTTTAATTTTCCTACTCCGTTAAACCGCACAAATCTGGGGAGGGAGGTGCCCCCTTCAAAGTAACTCTAAAACGGAGGGCCTCGTTTTCATTGACAAATAGATGAAGGTGGTGGTAAAGACTGAATGATCAAATTATAACTATTACTGTGTGACATGAAAACATAATTTGTGTGATCCTCAAATAGTCAGATCCCTACCCTTTTTAATTTCGACTCCCTCCCACGTGCACAGGCTTGACATGGATAGGTGCACAAATGTTAAACAATGCATTGCACAACAATCAACATAATAAATTACAACTTTAAGAAAACATGGAGAACCATGAGAAAAGTAGCAGTAATTTTAGGTATTATCTTTTACACCCACTTGATCGTATGCCTGTACATTTACATGTTTAACTTTGGTATGTACGGTAGTAAAAAAATAACTTTTATTTCTTTTTATGAAGATCCTACCCCAATGGCATGTGTAAAAATTAAAGCGATTGCTAGCCGATTGCTAGTCGACCTGCATACAGTTATGAAATATCACTTTGATAACTTGTTAAATAGTTATTTATTAAAAAATCACAATTTAAACATATAATTTACCACCCATAGACTAGTTAGTCATATAGGCATGCGATATACTGTCACTTTCAGAACAATAGATACTGGTATTATCAAGTTAAAGTTGTTTTGCACACTTCCATGTTTTCTTCTGTTAACTGAGCCCGCGATATCGCAAACTGCGACAACCTTAAAAATAGCGCGAAAAAATTGGCGCGAAAGGATGCTATGCAATACATGCCATTACACAAAGTCATTTTTACATTCACCGGTTCGGGCTATATTCGACATCACTACATGTACAAATTGTAGACACTAAAGCCGAATAAGTATATTTTTTCACTATCTACCTTCATGATATTCCAATAAAATAAAGACCGGCATGAGATCTAGCCGGTCACACATGCATGGCTGATGCACTATAAATAATTACCGACTCGAACTGGAAACTTGGACGATAAATGACATAAATAATAATGCCCTGTCCAAACCCATAACTACCAATTAATGTACTGTTATCGTGCAAGAAGCGATATCTGCTCTAGTTCCGTGAATGAATCTATGTTATTTCTCAGTTCATGCATTGCGTGATTCTTCTATTCACGTCTACACTAATTATTGTCACTGCGGATCAATCAGTATACGTAATTAACAAACTACAGGACAACATTTCCAATAAAACAAAGAGAGTATCTCACCTAGTAGTGCAGTGGCACACTAATCCCGCGGGACCCATACATAATCACACAATAGAAAGTAATGCCAAAGCGACATATGTATCAAGAATAACCACCGTTCACCGGCTCGATTTTATCAGTTTGCCCCTCCATACATGTATATGTAATATAATGTCAATGCTATCCGTATCAAGTTGTACAGGCATTCCGTATTTGTGTTCCTCAACAAGAGGTTATTAAAATAAGTAAACCTGTCATCGGCGTATCACACGCACGTAAAGTTAGCCTGAAATCAGACGACTAATCTCCCGTCCACTTTGAGGCGTCAGTTTTCCGTTACCTTGGTGGTTATTTTCCCGCCAACTCAATGGTTTCTTTTCCCAAGTTGATAGTGTTACGGGACTGATCTGCTAATTGATCCTGTCACCTCTAACAAGCTTATCGGTAATTATCTCTGTTGGTATGCGACAGACATCACGATTTAATCCAGTTGCAGTTTGCTTTCAAGTTGTTTCTTTCTTTGCAGCCTTTCTTTCTTTGCAGTCTGCACTATCTATTGCCTCAAAAAGGGAAATAAAACTAGTTTCAATTACTACGAAAATACTACTAGGTATTCGTCAAGGAAAAATCTCAGCAACAATTGTCGAAATGTTTTTCTGTATGCCAAGAATGTTATCTACTGTCAAAACGAGTCGAATTCTGAGTCCGCGTTATCTGAGTCCGCGTTATCTGAGTCCGCGTTTTCTGAGTCCGCGTTTTCTGAGTCCGCGTTATCTGAGTCCGCGTTATCTGAGTCCGCGTTTTCTGAGTCCGCGTTATCTGAGTCCGCGTTTTCTGAGTCCGCGTTTTCTGAGTCCAGTCCAGTCCATATTAGTTTGAGTCCAGTCCGCGGTTTACAACATGCCCTTCTCTGATCGTCGCGCCGAGATACGTTCTCAGATCAAGATAACGGGAAATATCGTCACAGAGAGATAATAACAAGAGCCCATCTGGGCTTTCACTCGGGCCACATGAGATTGAAGATGAAATACACTTTCATTTGAAATCCTCTTAGTAATAACCAAAGGGAAGAATTATTAGCAGTCTTTAGGAGTGGCCGGTAGCGCGGTGACTTTCATTCTCTGCTCCCCTAGTATATATATACATGTATGTAATTTAATATTTTTGTTTTCTCGTATGTAAATTAAAGTAGTTGATCTTTTATTGAAAACACTACTTATTCATGTGTGTATGTATGTTCAGACTACTATCGTGCAGCTAGCTAGAGTCTTGAGATATCTGTCAGCAACTCGCAGCTAGTTAATAAATTAGTACTGTTCAGACCTAGTAACTTAGTAGGTTTTACTTTTTGTTTTTCCCTCTTCTGGTTTGTTTCTATCTCTAAAGAGGGCATGAATGGGGTTAACTGACTACTGACAAACAGCCTTAAAAATAACTGACAACTGACAAATGACGATTTTTTTACTGACAACTGACAACCGAAAAATAACTGACAACTGACAAATTTGGTTTTTATGGGTCAAACATTGTAAATTTTCTCTAGTAATGATTAACTAGGGCTAACTGACAACTGACAAATGGCCAACATTTTAACTGACAACTGACATGTAGACCCCCCCATTCAGACCCTCTCTAAAAGATAGAAATTTGGTCTATAACTGCCCTTGGCGCAAGTGTTTCGTAATCGCAAATAATTGACCGCCAAAGTGCTCAATTGAAATTTCAACCAAAATATTAAAACTGTGCGAAAAACTGCTACTGACTGGTGTTTGGCGATCCTCGTTATCCATGATGGCTCAATTGACGTACAATACACCCGGTAGTTGTCGTGGTAAGAGAAATTACCTTGGAGCGAGTAGTGAACGTGGTCGTAGCGAGAGCTAGAAGTCGGCTAGATCGGATGATAACACTGACTTGACATTTGTGTACATTTCAAAACCTTAAAATAACTAAAATCTGTCATCGATGGGCTTTTAGCGCGCTAGATTCTATTCAAGCTACCTCGCTAGGTAGCTTGGAACTTCAAAGTATTCCACCGACCACTAGCTAGCTTAATTAAATCACCAGAGCAGAAAAACTGTTCAGACTAAAGAAGCTCGCTACCTCCTGTGGTTAGCTAGCTGGATTTACTAAAGTGAAACGATCGAGCTGCTCGCGTCCGTAGATATATATTTCTTCGTTTGCACTTTTGACATGATATAATTCTTCAAATGGCACCATTGTTTTATTTCTTATGTTTAATAATACAGTTCTCAGCTGTAAAAAAAATAGAAAAGTTTGGAAACGTAACACATGCATTTGACGCTAGAAAGTTCAGTACTCGCGGAAGTACGCAAGGTCAATTTACTAGCGGCAGTTTACTAGTTTGCACTATCGGCTGTTATGGAATGGAAACATACTTTCACAGCTTAATATGTATGTCGATTGGTCAGAAGGATATCTTGTTTAAATGCTACGGTCCTTTCGGCATCAGGAAATTTATAAACGGGAGTTTTCGTACAGTATTTCAAGCTATGCTGTAGTGCGAGTTCAGTTACGCCACAAATGTCGGTGAAACTAATACCGTGTTCATTATTATCGGTTTTCTCTATGGGTTCTCATGTATTCAATAATTACTTCTGGAGCTTCATCTTTATGTCGATTGGTCACAATGATTTCCTCTTTCAGTTTTTCTCTTTAGTTTGGACATTAGGGATATATCCTTGGAGATTTCGTACAGTTTAGCGACCGTTGTGTCGAAAGTAGAAACGTTCGTTTGTCATGAAAGTGCGTAAACAAACTGTCACAAGCGGTTTCATAGCAGCTCGATGTTTGACTCCCATATAGTCGATGATAACTTATATAGCTTCATATGTACGTCGATTTCTCACAAGGATTTCCTCTTTCAGTTTTTCCCGTTAGTTTGGACATTAGGGATTTATTCTTGGAGATTTCGTACAGTTTAGCGACTGTGTGTTGAAAGTAGAAAAGATATTCCGCTTGGCTCAAATATGAGGGTTTCTGCCGTTTTTGTTTCAGTTTTCCCCATATTAGCAGACTTGTATAATGTCTCGAGCTCTCCGAATCCAGTAGAAAGACTCTGGTTATTCTGTCGTAAAACATGGACCTGACCCAAATTTAGGTTGTATTGCATAATTGCCCACGATGGAATAGATTTCTGACAATGACTATTTGAAATTGATATCTCCTTGTCTCGCCTAACTTTCTTATCTGAGCGCGCCTGAGGAAATCTAACCTTTGTTTGCGTGACCAGCACAGTGCATTCTGATTGGTTCGAATTTGACCTTTAACGCATGCGCAGACGCCGTCTGACATGAAATAAAAATAATAATAATAACGACTTGCATTTTAAGACTCGGCGCTGCCACAGGCAGCCCGAGTAATAACAAGAGCCCATCTGGGCTTTCACTCGGGCCACATGAGATTGAAGATGAAATACACTTTCATTTGAAATCCTCTTAGTAATAACCAAAGGGAAGAATTATTAACTGAATTTAGCAGTCTTTAGGAGTGGCCGGTAGCGTGGTGACTTTCATTCTCTGCTCCTCTAGTATATATGTAATTTAATATGTTTATTTTTCTCGTATGTTGACCTTTTAATTTAAACACTACTTATTCGTTTAACACACTGCATTTGAGAAGGCATATATTCATTGTTTTGAACCCGAGAATTAACCGTACTACCGTACTTCATGGTCCCTTTCTTTAGTAGTGGGTTGTCGGTCAGGTGATTGTAAACTCTCGTCATTTAGCACAGAAAATGTATTTTGATGAATAGGGATCGGGTTGTCATGTAAGAAAGATGGCTCTTGAACAAACTGATAAGCTTCAGTAGGTTGGGTAGTCTCGGAACACTGGAGACCTTGGTCTTTCATTGTCTTCTTTTTTGTATTCTTGATATTTTTTTTAAAGTTTGAAAGTCGGATCTCAGCTTTATTATATCCGCTTTCAACTCGGCATTTTCAACTTCTAGGTCAATAATACGCGATGACAGCATCTTGATTTCGGTCTTGTATATATTATCTTGCTGCACTAATTTGTCTTCCAAATGACTGAGTTTCGTTTTGATGTGACGAGAGTAAGAATTCATTACGCATATCAGTTAGGTCAGCCTCCATGTTACAAATCAAGGTCATTAAAGCAGCGAGAGAGTTCTTATTGCGGGCTTGACAATCCTCGTGAATAATCTAAAGAATTCCGTCTCTTCCGGTTTGAATTTGACTCCTGTGTATGTTGCTTTTGGAGTTTCAAAGATATGTTGATCCAAAACTACAGGCTCTTGGGGTTTTTCATAGACTTGTGAACTTGCAGGCTCTGTAATTTGTTTTGTTTTCTTAGTATAATATAAAGTGTTGAACATGTTCATGTTCTCATGACCTCTGTTTCTTCATTCATTAAGTTCTCTACTTTCATCTGTAATCTGGGAAACTCAATCTTTGCCCATGCCTTGGCACATAACTATTCCTGTTGTTAAGTAGACGTGGATGATTATAAGTAAAATCCTTCGACAGCTTGTACCGTTTCCGTTAGGTCAATATCCTCGCTGGAACGAAATAACTTGATCTCAATACTCTCTGATCGAACTTACGGTAAATTTAAATCTCTGACAGTTTTTAAGAGACTCATAATATTGGTCTTGAAGTGCCTTCACCCAAAATAAGATGTTCTCCTCGGATGTTTTAAATGCAGCACAGCGAGCCGATGGCTTATAGATTCCAATATCTATTTCTTCGAATTTTAGCTTTCTTCACTGGCTTCAGGTCGTCGTACGTGTCGTATACGAAATCACTGGCCATCTGGGTAAAAAATGCGGTCCTTCGGCTCCGACAATAGCACCAGTTGAAATATACTGAGCCTGTTGGAAGGCTTTCGCACGAGTGAAGTTAAATAAAACATTAAACTGGCTTACATTTGAGAGATGGGACTCCAAATTAGAGAGAAAGTTCCTCGCGGGTCCTCCGCCATCTTGCTTTACTGTATTAAATTATGTAAATAAATTAACCTGGCGATTTTGCGTGACCAGCACAGTGCAATCTGATTGGTGTGAATTTGACCTTTAACGCATGCGCAGAAATTTTGCTACACGGAATAAAAAAAAAATAACGACTTGCATTTTAAGACTCGGTGCTGCCACAGGCAGTCCGAGTAATGAGAAACAACGAACATCAAAGGGAAGACGAAGTAGAAAGAAAGAAGAAAGAAGACAATTTATTTAGATGGGGCCGATTAAATTTGAAAATCTGAAAAAACACTGCTGCTCGTTTTTGAAACAATACTATGATTCATAATTATTTCATCTCTGATCTAAGGCTAACCCTTCACCTGGCCATGCCGATTGGCATACTGTCAGCAGGATAAAATCCTGGTTTCAACATATCCGTCCGCCGGCGCAGACTAAGGTATTTAATAAAGGAAGTAGCAAGCATTCCACTGGTCATACAAGAGCCGCGTGCGGGCTAGGCTCGGTTTCCAGCCGTGGGGGTTTCGGTGAGCCCGCGATCCTCTCCCCACTCACCGCTGGGCGCGCGAGCTGAGGCATTGTCGGTTTTTAGCCAATCAAAAACTTGCCACTCAAATCCTGTCGCTGAATTGATTTGCATAATTTATATTGTAAACTTTTCAAAACCGGACTAGAAGCTTTGAATCGCTGTTCCAAAAAGCGTTTAAATTTGCTTTGGAAAAGTTTGCTTTCGAATAATTCAAGGATTCAAACAAGGAAGCAGTAAGAGAGTTAGTTTGGGGCGAAGACACTGTGTCAGTACGCACCGGGTTTGGAAAGTCACTTGGGAAACCGTCACTTGTACCAAGCTCGAAGGTCACGAAACCCGTAATGTTCAGTCATTTCTTTGCCTATGCAAGACCAGGTAGCCATTCTTACTTCAAAGAAAATTAGTGCTGCCTTTATCGGAGACGAAAAGATGAACGACTCCATATTAAAAGAGTTGTAAGAGAGGAAATCACGTCTGACTCGGGCCACGTTTACGCGTTTAACTCTGCGATCACAATTCACTTGAAAATCGCTGCATCAAACGAGTTTTACAATTCTTTAAGTCCTATGTATTTTTTAAGGTCTCCAAAACATACTCTACACAAGTACTGAGCGGGAATACTCGACTCTAGCTCAGAATAGTTCCGAGATAATATCTGAACTTTATCCCCGTATTTCGGCTTTTAATTTCTGTCAGCGAGGTGTCTTGAGCGGCACTATTATATTACAGAGTAACAAATAATTTAGCCTAGTTTCTCAATAATTTTAAATGGTGTTTGTTCTTAAGAATTCATTTCACACTTGGAGTTTTAGTTTACTGAGTTCCAGTGTGTTTTGAAAGTTTAGAGCCTACGCTACAGTCGTGAAAGGAAAACGGCTTTTCTTGTCAAAACACGCAAATTGAATAATATTGGATTTTAATTAGCTGACGTCACGGACACGGTGTGTTGACCGCGCGCCCAGCCGTTAGTAGGGGGAGGCTTTGGAGAAACGACATCCCAACGGCTGAAACCGAGCCTACGTGCGGGCAGGCTAATAAATACACGTCGTGTTTTGTCGAGTCCACAACTTTTGGTGCTAAAATTCCGTTAGACAATTGTCCACAATTATTTCACGAATACCGATGTTTATGAGACTTTCCAATTCCATGACTCACTTTACGAACCAAATGCGCAAATAGAAAACGGTCTGCGCCTCTGCACGTCGCTGATCTCTCTTTAAAAAAATACAGACAGACAGACGAAAACAATTCCTTCAAACATGTATGTTTTCTTTCATGATGCCGAGATTAACTAGCACAAAAGGGCTTGAGGAAATGGAGTTTGACTAATGGTCGTGTGTCGTGGGTCGTAGGTACATGTCGTGCGTCGTGGGTGTGGGTACAAGTCGTGGGTGTGGGTACAAGTCGTGGGTATGGTTTTTGTCATTACTGCCAATTAATGCCAATATTAAATTTAATTTTAATTTTTATTAATTTCTGTACTGAATAACTGCGGCCGGTTTTTACGGGGGTCAAAACTTAACATATAGCCTGCTTCTTGTATCCTATTCTGGAGCGTATCACCCATTTTCTGTAAGCCGTAAAGAAAAAATAAACACACATGAATGAAATACTCCTAAACTTTAGTTGGTTTGAAAGGATACTAATTTAAAGATACAATAGTACCAGCAGGTTCAAGTGTCCCTAAATGTGATCTTTGAGGACTCGGTTTGTCGAGTGCCGGACCGGAGACGCGAGACTTCTGTAATATAGAATTACAGCTATAGAGATGCACAACTCAATCCTCATCAAACAATAAGGTTTCCCCTATATGCTGGATTAGTGTAATCAGGCTTCGAACAACCAGGCCCAGGTGAGTAAACCACAGGAAACCTATTGGGGGAGGGGGGGGGGGGGGGGGGGGGGGTACTCCCATATATGGACTATACGGGGATGATCCGCTGGGACAGGGTATGGTTTTTCGAGTTTCTGATCTTAGACAGGGTATCCATTTTCACATCGACAGATCTTGAACAGGGTATGGTATTTATCTAGTGCCGTTATTTAGTCTAGTGCTTGATGAAGACTTATTTAGTTATGACACCATTATACAAGATCACAATAAACACTGACATCCAAGTATAGATAATTTGTTATTTGTCTTATAGAGGGAAAATTTTAACACTTTGTCTTGAACAGGGTATGGAAAGTTGAGTTTTTTTTGTCTTAAACAGGGTAAGGGTTTCAGAGCCCTATCGGCACACCCCTACCCCACTTTTGGTAGAGTACACCCCACCCCCCCCCCCCCCCCCCCCCCCCCCACGGGTCCTCCGGGTTCGATTTAAATGCATGGATACTTCACAATATTGTTAATAGTAAACTAAGACATAAATGAACTTACCTTGACAAAGAACAAATGGATGAGCTGGAAGGAGCACTCAAAATATCAGAAAACCTCGGGGAATATGTAGCTCTGGTGTGGCCTACAGACGGATACAACTGGCACATGAAGTGACCTTTGTCTTGTTACTCTTGTTACAAGTTAAAAATTAAAACCCAAATAATTTATTTGGCCGGGATCACGTGACCGGGCCATGGGAAAATCTCAAAGTCACCCCTCGTGGGGGATGCACTAAACTCAGAATTAAGTATGGTCGAAATCCGGGCATGTTTTCATTGCAACTACCTTTTTCGCGAAAACCGGCCGCAGTTATTCAGTACAGAATTTAATAAAATAAATAGTAATTGGCAGTAAAGACAAAAACCCTACCCACGACTTGTACCCACGACTTTGACCCTAGATGAGGAATTTCGAGAGAAAATGGGAATTTGATACATTATTTTGTAACTCTTGAAACGGCAACAGGAATTGGCCCATACCATGAACTGTCAAAATGGAATTTTAAATATGAATAACAACATTCGTATTACAAAGACACTGAGATAAATCAAAAATTAGAATATAAATTAGAATGAGCAAAAAATGAAGCAATTATTATCATTATAATGAAATACTTACTCGTCTTTCCACCAAACGCAGTTGTCCCCCCGCTGAAGACACCGCGTTGTGATTTGACTGAAATCCGTCCTCCACCACCGCCTCCGCCATTTCCAGCGCCGAGCCCACCGAAAACCTCAATCCTCCCGCTACCATCGATTTCATAGCACGAAACAGCGACACCACCCCCACTTCCACCGCCGGCATTGCCACTTCTAGCATTTTGTCCCAATGCTCGAACTACTCCATTCAAAGTGACCTTATGTGCTTTAATTTTGAGGAAGCCGCCTCCTATTCCAGCGCCAGTACCTCCACCTTTGCTTCCGGGTGTTGATACCTCAAAAGCGCTGCCATAGGCTACAGCCTGGGATGCGGATAGCGCCATGTAGATGGAGGTACCTCCACGGCCGCCATGACTTCCACCCGAGCCGCCATAGCTATTGGACACGCCACTTCCAGTACTGGAACGTTTCTGGTTGTAGTCAACATGTAGGGTAGCGAGACTGTGAACGTTAAACACTTGGCTCACATTTAGCGTGTGTCCACTCGAGGTAGGGGTACCTTCGAAAAAGACATCGCTAGCTATAGTGAGAGATGTGTAGTTGTGTATTCCTGGAGAAAACTTGCATGCTGAAGTGATCACTGTACTTGGGCTGCTAGGGCAGTGTGGTAGAGCTGCCGAACTTCTAAACGAAGCGATAATCAGAAAACACAGAACAGCAAGTTGGTTTGATAAGTACTTCAATTGCGCACTATAGCAACTCGTTGGCCCTGAGAACATTTTGAGATCCCAGCAATGCATACGAGGTGTTTATCCTGCAGACATATTGAAAATGCTCAACGGAGTACCGATTTTCTTTTATATTTCTTTATAGCACGAACGTCATAGACTCTATATACTTCCGCGATATACTTTACTTGTCACGCACAAAGGTTTCAATACGAGGCTCCGTGCTAAATTAAATTTATTCTTTTCACAGAGAAAAGAATAAATTTAATTTAGCACGGAGCCTCGTATTGAAACCTTTGTGCGTGACAAGTAAAGCATATCGCGGAAGTGGGCTATTCCAACCCTCTATTTCTGAAACATTTCTGACAGTTTGAGTTTAATGTACGCATGCGCGAGAACTTATCTAAGCGATTTGCGGGCTCATTAATTGATACCATGACAAACATGTCCGTAATTGCCTCAAACTAGTGCGGTTTCAGATTTCCCCCCTGAAAATTCCCATACGTTCCCTTATAAATATCAGTAGATTGGGCTGCCTGTGATCAGTTAGTGCCGTTTCAGAGCCAAGTTTATATACTACCTCGGGAGATGGTAGGAGTTGGGTGTACCGGAGCACACTTTGCAAAGTCTGCTCACACAACCCAACTCTATGCTACCGATCCAGCTGTTGGAAATTATCAGTTATGAACAACTGTATGGAAAACTGTGCTCGTATTCCCAAGGTTGAATTTCCCAAGGTCACGCGACTAATTCTCGGAAAAACTATATGGAAATGATTCTTGGAAAAACTATATGGAATATTTTATGGATAACTATATGTTTCATAAATTAATGATACGTTTAAAATGTCACACCTGAGAGAAAACAACTTCGGATTCTATTGTGTGATTCTCGGAAAATGAATTCATTACATGACTCTCGGAAAACAGGAAGACTTAATGTATGAGGGGTTTCCCCGCTGAAAAGAGGTCTGAACTTGTTATGTCGTATTCAAGGTTGTATGATCGTCATATAACTGTCTTGTGACCTTTTTAACCAATCAGAAATTAACCCATGAATTAAAATCGTGGACAAATATTTGGTCGTAAATATTCTTGAGAAATGCCTAACGTAGAAGAACTAACGAAACGCTATGAATCTGCTTGTGAAAGAATACAAGATAGAATTTATACGATTGAAGCTTTTATGACGGGAAATGAATCGTTCACCGTCAATAGCTCTGAAGAGATTAGCAAATTGGGACGGTGGATATTTCTTCGACATACAAGATGCTGACTAATTGCCCTATATCATTATGACGTCACGGCTTGTTTATGAGGGGGACAACATCGACATGAACAATAGAATTTTGAACTAAATCTGCTCTGCTGAGGGAAATTTAACTTCGAATTGTCTGGTTTCCAGATATCAGCTGTATCAATGTTTATCCCACAATATTTACCGTATTTGGTGGCTGTTACCGCTATTCTACGTTCTACAAAATGCATTTGATAGCGATTTCCTTTGTGTTGTTGCTGTTTTGTCCCCCTCCCACGACCGTGATCCTTAGCGTTTAAACAATAGATTGTTTTGATTTGACGTCATAATGATATAGGTCAATTATGACAGATTTTTTTGAACTTCGAGCATCGCGCGGCAAAAAATACCATAATTTCTTTAACTGTGTATCATGTTGTTGACGAATTTGTTCACCAGTCAAGATGGCGGCTGTTCTGAAAAACAGCAGAGAAAGGTGCCCTCTACTACTGACAGATTGCCTGATATCTCTTTCTATTGCGGTCTTTGGTGAAGATTGATGTTTGGAGATTGAACCTGCATGGTTTTCTAAAGGGGAAATCTTGGCATGAGAACAAACTGCTGCAATCCGGGAGGAGTGTGTATTCCCGCCATTTTGCCAATAACGCCACACTTTAGCGTGATGTTTCTGAAGAGCAAGTTTTGGGAGTTTTTTCGAAAGGTAAGTTAATTTGTATACACTTTTGGTATTTTATGTCTTTATGCTACCAAAAAAGCGTTTTACATCGATTGAAGCTGTGAAAGATTTAGGAAATCACAGCAGCAGTTATGTAAACAAATCAATTTTGCCGTTCGTCTACTAAGCCGAACGACGGAACGTTAAGCCTGGTTTTTACTAGCGACGGAAGCAGAAGCGGAAGCAGAAGCGGAAGCGGAAGCGTAAGGAGCCTTACGTTCTAGTGAAAATCAACTGGAAACGGAGACGTAAGCGTAAGCGTAAGCTCGACGGAAGCATAAGCGGAAGGAACGGAAGGATTCCTTCTTCTTACGTCTCCGCTTCCGCTTCTGCTTCCGTTGCTTCCGTTCCAGTGAAAACTAGTCAAACGTAAGCAGAAGCGGAAGCAGATGAATTTAGCCAATCAGAATACTCATTCTCAGGCCCTTTGCATTGTAAATATAGCATGCAAGCGAGGTTTTCGCTTCTGAACGAGGCCTATGCTTATGCTTCCGTCGTGTTGATTTTCACAAGAACATTAGTTTCTTATGCTTACGCTTCCGTTTCTGCTTCCGTCGCTTCCGTCGCTAGTGAAAACCAGCCTTAACTAAGTGTAAATGCGAAGCTTCTGACATTTTAGCAGAGTGGTTCCACTTAAAATATCTGAATTTTCGTGTCTGTAACTACTACTTATTTGACCTGTAATGTTAAAAGGTTTTATAAATTTGCACCGCAGACTTTCCACTTCGTTAATGTGATACGGGTCATGTTGACGGAGGCCCCATCCACACTAATCCCCGTTTTCGTTTGAAAACGCATACTTTACCGATCGTCCACACTAAAACGATCAAAAACGGAGATGTTTCTCTATGAAAACGGAGGTTTTCGAAAACGCTTTCCAGAGTGGAGACTTTTGAAAACGCAGGTCTATCGTTTTAGTGTGGACGGCAAAAACGGAGCTTTTCAAAAACGCTTACGTCACAACTCATTATGCAAGCCCCAGTTTCCCGCGTTAGCACGTAAAAAAAAACACTATTCAGTATGGCGGACGAGCTTGTGTTTATGATGTTTAGCCTTCTTTCTAGCTTGATTGCTTGCCTGGAGTTAAATGTGGCTGATTAATCTACAAGCAGTAGCTTTACGTTTTCGGCCGCTTTTTTGACTTTAAACTCATTTGTTACCTTAAAAGTTCCACTTCATCATCTGTCCAGATGAAGTGATCTGTTTCCTTTTCTGACGTCTTTTTCTTTGAAGATTTTGCCACTTTTACTGTAAACTGCGCATGCTCGACGAAAAAATAGGGCTCTGGAATAATCCGATTCCGGAAGTCCGCGAATCACGGACTTCCGTTGACTCTGCGCATGCTTATCATTACGTCACCCTGAGAAGTCGTTTCCTCGCACAGCGCCTCAGGCCTAGGTTTTGGTTTGGATTTGGACGTTCACCCGGTATCTTGATAGTGATCTTTTGCTTGCTAGTGTCAGGGCAAGCCTTAGGGAGTCTCTTTCATCTTCTGCCGTTTTTAGGTTGGGTTTTAAGGCTTTATTTTCATGCATTTGGCTCGTGTTTCTTTATCGTGCGATCGATATCAGACATCACAGATTCCTGAGTGCACAAGAGGATTCATGGGGATCGAAAACTCGCTGAAATCGCCTTACCTGAGCCAGATGACCACACAAACGGCAACTGATTACACGGTAGAAGGAAGTCAAGGCATTTTTACTTACGATTCTCTCGTATTTTAGCTCCTTGAAAGCTGGAGTTCGTTACATTCCCATACAAACGCTTATATTTAAGCGATCAGCGCCTGTTCACAAGTTTACGAAATCGGAAAACGCCACTTCTGCCTCTTACGAACATTGTTGTTAATATGGGAGTGTATAGTATTACCTATCTGTTACGGTAAATCCCTCGGCTGTATCCAGTTGAGTTCGATTTTCGAATTCTGAGAATTCATGTACTGTGTGCGATGTGTGTACAAGCAAATATCTAAGAATCCCTGATTTTTTTAGCGGCATCCATTTAGGTAAAATCCAACGGTTTTTAGCGTTTAGATAACCCGGCCCTAATTTCCAAATAAATCAACCCTCCAGAAATGCTTTGTTTGACTTCCGGTGAAATTGCATTGTTCAGAACAGCCAATCAGAATATACAAAAATCGGATTATTCCAGAGCCCTATTTTTTCGTCGAGCATGCGCAGTAAGGAACAAATGGGATCTGGGTACGAGATTGTTCAGCCCCTAGTGTGGACGGTCGAAAACGATGCGAAAACGCTAGTGTGGACGCAGAGCTTTTTATCCGTTTTCGGGGAACTAAAAACGGAGGTTTTCAAAAATGCATTAGTGTGGATAGGGCCCGAGTTGAAGCTCGACCTTCCAGACACAGCTCAGTCAAGCGGGACGTTCAACGGCAGAAAATAATTTACAAAAAAAATGGATAGTAAGTAGAAATGTCCCTGTTATTATTTACAAATCCTGTAACTTATGGCTATCAATTGTGCTTTTGCTAAGTTTGGTTCAACAATTACTTATGCAGTGTGCTGCGCGCGGAAATCTTAACCTTGACATAGTTCGATGTCTCTAACGTTGATGTAATTTTTCTTTCGGTAAACAAGATGGTTTATACTCAAACATTTTTATTGTCACTTATAGCGTTGTTTCCAAATTAAACATAATCTATTCCAGTTTGCGCCGCAAGCAGCAATGTGAAAATACCTTGGACTCACTCGGTAGAATTCATGGAAATTATTTCCCCCCCCAATCGTTAAGTTCTAGAACATGTCGAACACTGTACTCTAATGCTTGCCGCGGGATACACAGAGTTACCTAAAAAAATACAGATGACTGTATAATATTGGAACGTGTACTGGGTTTTAGGCTTTTCTGCAGAATCGTCAACTTCAACAATCATTAATAATTAATGAGGGGAAACAAAATAAATGAATTTTCTTAATATGATATAGGTACGGGCCTCACTTAACATAAAATTTTGCTTTGATTTTCTCGGCCGAAATAGGTCGTATCGCCAAAATAACTGAATTACATGACTCTATACGTGTATATATACAACAACGTTTTTGGAGCCATTGCAAAATCTAGCAGCACATGTTTTATCAGATCTGAAAACACCCTGGCTTAATAAGCTAGCTGCTAATTTTGAAACAGTACATACAATACTGTATGTAATCTGATCTATGGCCTTGTCTATGCATAAATTTACTTGTGTAATAATTACTTTTAGTAGAAACCAACTAGCGTTCTATCACCAATGCCAAAGTTTCTATGGCTGATAGTTGACGAGGAGCTCATAGTCTAATTGTTAAGTAGATACCTCACATGAAATTTAAATGAATCGTGTTCCATCGAGTGAGCATTGTAATAAAAATAATAGTATAGTACAAATAATATTTTAAGTTGTTTGACACCACAACTGAACATGTGTTTTTTATTACACTTAGCAGGTGGGCCTTTTCTCAGAACCAAGAAATAGTTCAAAGCACCTTTTTATGTTTCCTATTTATAGAATTATTAACCAATCTACATGTTATGTAATTGTCATCGGCTTCCCCAGGGGGGGGGGGGGGGGGGGGGGGGAGATCCCGGGCTGTACATGTAGGTGGGGGAATTGGGGACTTTGTAGGGACTTTGCAACAAATCCGTGCCCTTGGGGTAGGGGAAAATGTGGGGACTTTGCTTGCAGCATTTTTCATTGAAATATTTTAATTGTGGGCTAGCTGCATATATATGAGGCACATTGCGAATTGATCCCTTTGAAGCTGTTGAAAAGGTTATGTCATTGTGCAGAAAATAGGCTGTCTATCAAACTAGAGTATTTGTTGGCTGCTCCTTTCATTACTTTTTACTTTTTATTTCAAGAACACAATTTTGCATGGACTTAGAGTTAGCGTAATGATTTTTTTATTAGAAGTTCGTTCGTAGTCAGTTTAAAAAGGTATACTACCGAGGCTCCCCATTTGCTTGGGTGAACGGCCATCATGTTCGTGATTCATAGCGCACTTGCATGTAATGTTTATTCATAGCCTAGATTCACTCCCTAGCAATTAAAGAACCAGCTTGAAGTGGCGGGGCGGGCGAGCCGCCTGAACGATTTATGCAGCAACAACAACTCATCCAGTGTTCTGTGATAGCTCAATGTGGGTAGGTTTACTGATATGTAATTATAAACAACTATGACAGTATACCTTTTTGATCACTTACTTGTAAATGTTTTGACAGTACAACATTTCGCTTTACTAGCTAAGATTATCTATCTAGTCAGATTTAGTTAGCACCCATTGTGGACGGTTAGGGTGTTTTTAAATGATGGATTAGTGTTTGGATTAATTGATAGGAACATTTAAGAAGCATTATGTTTCAGTGTTGTTTAGCGACTTAGCCCTAAAGAACCCTAAATTAGTGATCACCCATTGTTGATGGTTAGGGTGTTTTTAAATGATGGATTAGGGTTTGGATTAATCGATAAAGGCATCGTGTTTCAAAATCTTTAATGATATTCACTGCGGAGCAACTCCAAAATCGTGTTTGGAATCTATGAGTTTCACTGCGGAGCCGCGGAGCCACTTCAAATATAACCTTGCATTGGTAGGGTATAGACAGGTATCGTGTTTCGAATCTATAATGAGTTTCACTGCGGAGCCACGGAGCCGCGCAGCCACTTCAAATATAACCTTGCATTGTTAGGGTATAGACAGGTATCGTGTTTGGAATCTATAATGTATCACTACGGAGCCGCGGAGCCACTGACTTCAAATATAACCTTGCATTGGTAGGGTATAGACAGGCATCGTTTTTGGAATCTGTAACGACTTTTAATCTTATATAATAATACGCTAACAGCTAAGTGTGTGTGCGTGTGTCAGTCAGTGTGTGTGTAACGCTCTTTCCCAGGGTCCCTCGATCGATTTCCTAATATTGAGGACGCGCGCTCGCGTACGAAAATGGCGCCAAAAAGTGACGGCGAAAGGTATTCTTCTGTCTTGGTCTTGGTTGCATTTGAGGAAAGAATGTTAAAAAGAAATGAGTTTTCTCAAGTTCTACACTTACTTGGGCGAGCGAGCCATCGAGCTTACGGGAATCTGTTTTAGGGAAAACCTGGGCGAGCAGCCATCGAGTTTACGCCAATGTTTTAGTTAGAGTTTAGGGAAAACCTATCGCCAAGCGAAGCGGCCAAAGTCAAACGACCGAACGAGGTAAGACCAGGTATTCAAACACAGTTAGAAATGTTGTCCGTGGAAAAGGCTGTTTTTTTTTATCTTACAACTCGAATAGTAATATATTTTGTCCATGTCTGTTTTCTGTATCCAGTTTCCTGTGTTCTTAGATATAAAACCAACTGTTTCGGCGGCCAGATTTGTTTTCGTCACACGAATTCATGTCTCGAGCTGCCTGTGACCGTCAGTTTTGGCACTTTTTGACAAGAATCGTGCTCATCGGTTTAAGAAATTAACTGAGATCCGTAAGATATTATTCCCTTTAAAAAAAATCACAATACAACCTTGAAAATATCAACACGCTAAAAACATTGTGCCAGGAGCCAGTCAGCCGGCTAGACTTCTACACTTAGTTGGGAGAGCAAGCCATCGAGCTTACGGGAATCTGTTTTAGGGAAAACCTGGGCGAGCAAGCCATCGAGTTTTAGGGAAATCCTAGGCGAGCAAGCCATCGAGTTTACGGGAATGTTTTGGGAAAACCTATCGCCAGGCGAAGCGGCCGAAGTCAAACGACCGAACGAGGTAAGACCAGGTATTCAAACACAGTTAGAAATGTTGTCTGTGGAAAAGGCTGTTCATTTATTTTCGGGGGTAGAAACGGAATATTTTCACTCTAAAAATTCCGTATTCCACTGCTCTCCTGAGGTAAATATTCCCATTCCCTACTAATTTTTTTTGGGATATTCCTTATTCTTTTTAATTTTCGAAAGTGTCATGCGCTTTATTGAAATATTCCGTATTCAGTATATTTTTCAGGCAAATATTCAATATTCCTCAGTTTTCAACCACGATATTCAATATTCAATATTCCGCTTCTACCCCCGAATTTATTTATCTTACAACTCTATGATGTGTCTAAGAGTAAGATATTTTGTCCATGTCTGTTTTCTGTAGTTTCCTGTGTTCTTAGTCTTAGATATAAAAACCAACTGTTTCCTCGGCCAACTATTGTAGGATTTTCAGACCATAAACTCACTACAACCAGACATTCAAATAACTTGGCTTTCGATTATTGTTTTTATTCCGTTTTCCTGCTTCGATCAATCTCTTTATGCGACCATATTTGTTTTCGTCACACGAATTCATGTCTCGAGCTGTCTGTGACCGTCAGTTTTGGCACTTTTTCGACAATAGGTATAATGGTGCTCATCGGTTTGAGAAATTAACTGAGATCCGTGAGATATTAGTGCTTGTTTTTAATCAAAATACAACTTTGAAAACATCAACACGCTAAAAACCTCCAGTACACAACATTTTGCCAGTATCCGGTCAGCCGGCTAGACTATGTTACTATATCACATTTGTTGATTTCATCAGGAGTGTAACTTCCGCGGGTCCCTTCTAGTAATAATATAATAGGCTAAGTCTCATGTTAGTGTTAAAGCTGGTTTAACTTAAGTTTAAGTGTTACTCAATGTCGTTTTAGCTTGCTATGGTCTGCTGAACCGCGGAGCTGGGTTTTGGGAGACGTTGAAAATTGACGTTGTATTCTGCAATCGCTCCGAAAGAGCAAACTAGTGAATAGCACAAACGACAGCTGCAAATGCCGTTAATTTACAATGTACGAGTTATTTACCGGCTGAGAGTTTCGAAATGTACTGACCGAGACCACAACAAGCACAGTTTTTCTATTGCTAGGAACTTGCCGCTTTCCCTTTGGAAATGTACCAAGTGTAGCAGTATCTGGAAGCGTACGAACCGACCGTTACACGGGACGACTTTCAACGACGATTTTTAACGCGTGTTACACGAGACAACTTTTAGCGCAACATTGATGCGGCAACGAGTATGTTACACGACCCGATTTTTAGCGCAACATCTAGCTAACACCTTGGCCACTACTCCGAAACCTCGTTTAAAAACATGGCGGACAAGTGGAATCTTTGTTTGTTAACGTAGCCTCGTTTCCGTGGGCGTAGCGAACAGGTTTCTTGGACGATGTTGCGCGAAAAGTCAACGGCGAGGCAACAATGTTGCAGGTTTTGGAAGGTAATTTAAACACTTAAAACATGTTGCTGCAACGAAGATTGCGTTAAAAATCGTCCAGCGCGCCATGTTACACTATGTTGACTTTTCGCGCAACATGTTGCGCTAAAAATCGCTTTTCGTCTCGTGTAACATCACCTTTAGCAAGATGAAACACGTACCGGTTTTCCCACCGTCGATCGTTCAGGTATCGCCGGTCTCTCGAGCTCAATAATTAAAGCTCCATTAATATGAGAAGTAGGACTTTACTGACGCAAACTTAATTGATTAAATGAAAATTAAAGAGGACGACATTTTCACCACAGTTTCCTATGGCCCCGCCGCGCGCGTCGGATATGACGAAATACATTACGAAAGCGTCCACATATCAGAACACATTAGGCATCGATTGGATGCAATTGCTAATCGGGTTATTTTGCTGCACTCTATGGATCAGGATACTGCTAATCGGGTTATTTTGCTGCACTCTGGATCAGGATACATGTTCCTGCGACGAAGTAGTCCGGATGCTGAGGGAAACACACGGCAAAGTACTCGAGTGTCTTGAACGGATGCAACATGTTGGCACAACATGCAACATTGTTGGATGCAACATGTTGGATCCGTTTGAACACCCTGTTGGACGATGTTGGATGATGTTGGACAATGTTGCATGAAGTTTGAAAGTAGTCACTTTTCATCCAACATTTCTTTTGTTATCGTGATCGATGAAGCATGTCCCAACATGTTGGATCCGTTTGAACGGCTTTCCCAACAATGTTGGACTCGCGCACGCGCACTTCATTCGTCATTCGCGCTGTATCCATGGAGATTTGATTTTGTTTACTAACAGACGATCAGGCGATCATTTTAGTTTGCACCATGATGGCGGAGAGTGAAGTACTTTCAGAAGATTTTGAGCAGGAAAACAGGAGCAAAACTCCTACAAATGGAAAAAGGAAGGTTGTAAACAAAGGGAAAGAAAAGTGCAAGACGAGAAAGTGGTCAGACGCCGAAGTTGACGAACTGCTAGATCTGTTAGAGGAGAGAGTTTGCCTTTGGGACGTTTCAAGCAAAGATTATCACCTCGGGAACAAGAATGAAAGGGCCTACGAGGAGATGGAAGAATTAAGACTAGATATAACTATAACAGACATAAAAGCCAAAGTAACAGGCTTACGAGCTCAACTCTGCCGAGAAATCGCGAAGACGAAGGCGGACGTAAACAGCACCGGAATCCTTTGCGATATCACAGTACTATCCAACATTTTGGATTGATGTTGGATCCGTTTGAACACCCCCATCCAACATCGTGCAACAATGTTGGATCCAACATGTTGGACGATGTTGCATCCGTTTGAACAGGCCTTTACCCTTGAGTTTTCCACTGGGTTCTCCCTTTTTCCTCCCCTCCTAAATTCCAATTCGACCCTGGAGTTCGTCGGAATACGTCTGCCAAGGAATCGATCCAGGGTTTTATTAAACGCGGTCGCTATTTCAAACAAGCGTAGAACCACAGGCTTACCATCCTCAAAATTAGTTTTGGGCTTCCTGTGGCCGAATCGTCAGTTGTCAAACGGATTTTTCCCCGGAATTTGCCTTGTTTACCTCAAATTTGCAGGATGAATATAGCATTAATTCTAAAGTTGAAATCTTTAAACTTGTAACAAAATAAACTTTACTTATTATATTTACCAGTTCTGTGTGTCTTCTTGTCATGCATTTTAAAGATGCTACAGGTTACGGTCGAGTACGTCCTTCATGTAGATGAATATTGACAAGGCATGCAACTAGACGCCGCCAAACCGCCAAACACCACTCGATTACCCACCAAAATGCCCCTTAAATCTAATCGCTTGCTCGTCTACTTTGGGGATATGAAAGAACGATTATTCATGGATATCCCGGCCAAGTTTGAGGTCAATTGATGCGAGAGAAGGGCATAAAAAACACTCTCGAAGTCAGAATTTTAGCTTTCGGAAGGGGTCCTGCAGACATCGCTGTCCCTTTCAAAATTTAACGGTCGCCGCCGAGTAGAATTCCCTTCTCCTCCCCTCCCCACTCGCTAATATTTTTGTAGCCAAATGCAAACTCACCAGGGTCAACACAGTAGAATTTTTCACTAAATCTTGTTTACGTTTCCCGGCGTTTTGGCTAGCTACGGACGAGATTTTAGCGGCAAAAATAGTTTTCCAGTTAATCGTGACAGCAGAT
Source organism: Actinernus sp. WN-2022 (assembly GCA_030867875.1). Lineage (NCBI taxonomy): Eukaryota > Metazoa > Cnidaria > Anthozoa > Actiniaria > Actinernidae > Actinernus > Actinernus sp. WN-2022. Next base: position 15,211,484 of record JAOWCC010001751.1, read on the forward strand.
GTATACGAAACAGAATCAGTCAAATATTTGCTTTCAATGGCCAGTAGTCAGCCAAATTCTCAACCCTACGATATTCTCGAGCTCTCTCACGGTCGTTCTTTAGTTTTTACTCAGAGTTCTTCAGTTTCTCAGAGGAAGAGGAAGATGAACAGCCATGACAAACTGAGGTAATACGTTAGTCCATTGCTCCTGTTATACTTTAAATGTACTTATGTTCGTGTCAACCTTTCGTATCAATGTAGTTTTGGTTTCGCTTTCTTCATGTAGGTTCAAACGGATCTGAAAAACATACTCCATCATGATATCTCGACTGTAAATTATGAATTAGAGTGAACATGAAAAGGAGAATTTACTCTTCTCTCTGCAAAGGCATCTTTTTGGCTATTCGGCTACTTTTTGCCACTAAAATCTCGTCCGTAGCTAGCCAAAACACCGGGAAACGTAAACAAGATTTAGTGAAAAATTCTACTGTGTTGACCCTGGTGAGTTTGCATTTGGCTACAAAAATATTAGCGAGTGGGGAGGGGAGGAGAAGGGAATTCTACTCGGCGGCGACCGTTAAATTTTGAAAGGGACAGCGATGTCTGCAGGACCCCTTCCGAAAGCTAAAATTCTGACTTCGAGAGTGTTTTTTATGCCCTTCTCTCGCATCAATTGACCTCAAACTTGGCCGGGATATCCATGAATAATCGTTCTTTCATATCCCCAAAGTAGACGAGCAAGCGATTAGATTTAAGGGGCATTTTGGTGGGTAATCGAGTGGTGTTTGGCGGTTTGGCGGCGTCTAGTTGCATGCCTTGTCAATATTCATCTACATGAAGGACGTACTCGACCGTAACCTGTAGCATCTTTAAAATGCATCGGATGACAAGAAGACACACAGAACTGGTAAATATAATAAGTAAAGTTTATTTTGTTACAAGTTTAAAGATTTCAACTTTAGAATTAATGCTATATTCATCCTGCAAATTTGAGGTAAACAAGGCAAATTCCGGGGAAAAATCCGTTTGACAACTGACGATTCGGCCACAGGAAGCCCAAAACTAATTTTGAGGATGGTAAGCCTGTGGTAGAACATATAGTATTCTGTAAACAAAAAGTTTTTTTACAAAGTACTCAAAAACTTTCGGAGGTGTCAACGTTTGTACCAGATTTGAGCTGTATAAGGGCAGTATATAATTATAGCACCAGAATTGCTTTTAGATTTTGGCCTCACTATTGTCGGACAAAACTTAAACAATTTTCTATTTATTCAATCTCAAGGCCCATATTTTTGGAAGACCCTTTCAACTTGCCTCATTTGTTGTCCCAATTCAGGTCACCCGACTCCTCGAGTAATGTTTCCTTTTTTTGTATCCCAAGAGGAAACGTATAAATTTCTCTAATTGGAAAACAAAGCACTGAATCGTGTGGAGAGCTCTCGCATGATCACTCTGAATTGGGACAAAAATGTACACCTATTTCAATTAATGTTGTCTGCGAGTTTCGGAATAGGTAATTAGGGAATAGGGTGTTTGGGCATAAGGGTATTCGAAGACCGAAATGAATTATGGTTAACGGGACGACTCAGTCGACTTAGCTTAGTTTATTTATACATTTTTAGCCTGTATACAGCCGTCCGACATTTTTAAAATGCTTTATTCCCTAATGCCCTATTCCCTCTCTCTCAGACAACATTAATTGAAATAGGTGTTTAAGCAAAATTGGTCAGCTCACTTGACTCAAACTTGAAAAATTGTCCAAGTCTGCAAAACGCATTTGTTGAAATCTGATTACTCCTCCGGCATAATATTTTCTTTTGTTTATTTCGCAAGTTATCCCATATATTATATAATTTAACCTTTAGCGCTATTCCTTAATTTCTACAACAAATATACAAGTTAAATCGATCAGTTCACTTGACTCAGACTTGAAAATTTGTCCAAATCTGTAAAAAGCATTTGTTTAAATCTGATTACTCCTCCTGAGTGCATAAGATTTTCGTGAATTTATTTCCTAAGTTATCCCATATATTATATAATTTATCCTTTAGCGTTATTCCTTAATTTCGTGTACTCGCTATTTATTGTAATTTTCTATTTCTGTAGAGGCGCATAATACGTCTTATCGTATTTGGGTAAAGAAAACTAAGTGCGTCTCCTTAGTTCGTCTAGTATAAAAACGGGTACAAGACGCATTATGCGACTAGACGAACAAAGTTTGGTAATCCGTCCAAAACGACGCACTATCGAACTTAGTTCGTCCAGTCGCATAATGCGTCTTGTGCCCGTTTTTATAGAAGACGCACTACGTTTTCGTTTCCCAAAACAACAAGTAGAACCCATTCCCTCTAAAAAATATGGCGGGAATTATCATCAAGTTCGTCTCATACTTCATCCCGCCTTTAAACTAGTCACACTAAGTTGTCTTTGCCCGAATAAGTCTCCACGCATTACGAGTTGCTTGTATAAAAAACGGCCATTGTTGGATTGCACCATCCAAGTGCGCTTGATGCAACATGTAAAGGGACCCCCAACTGTTGAAATAAGTTGCTGTTAAATTGTTGGCAATATGGTCTAAATTTAAAATGTTGAAAAAATGGAAAATATATGTTTTTTTAAATTGGATACACGTAAAAGACATATTGGATCTGATGACGTTACACGGTTGTCCCCATTGTTACACAACAAAATATCTATTGTTTTTGACAATAGGGACCACCGTGAAACGTCATCAGATCCAAGATGGCGGCGCCCAAGCCCAAAATGCCTGATACATGTATCTAATTTTTTTTAAAACTGAAATATATTTTCCAATTTTTTCAACATACTTTTAATTTAGACCATATTGCCAACAATTTAACAGCATCTAATTTGTTTCAACAGTCGGGGTTCCCTTTAAGAAATAAAACATTTCCCGTGTTTCCATTGATGGTGTGCAATCAATCCGAAGAGATTCAAATGACAAAGACGTGGCCGCCATGTTGGATGAACTAACAAGAGATGCCAACGAGGAATCCTTTGTTAAAGGAACCAAGATAACGGCGATACGTCACATGCACCCCAGCAATACTTATAGAAACACGAGTGAGAGTTTGGGAGCACGAGAAATGGCAATGGGAACACGAGGGCGAGTGCTTCCACTGCTATTTCGAGTACTTCCAATCTCTTCCAACTCTATGGGAAGACGGATTTTTTTTTCCTATTTCCTTTATAAAACAAACGAGTAAAAGCACGGAAAAACGCTCGTTTAATTTGATAATCAAAAGTAAATTCTCCCAACTAGCTCGAGCGCGCGCTCGACTTTCTTCTATGGTTATAGAAATATGCTGTCAGGCAATCCGAGCTCGCGTACTATCGACTCTATTTTATATTAGTATATGCCACACCAGTGAATATTACTTTTCGCGCGCTCTGATTGGCTACTCAAACAGTGAATATGATTTCATATTCACCTCCGAGCGAAGCAGCGATCACTTCGCGCGAGTTTTTTTCCATTTGACAGAAAATGGTGCTGGCTATTCACCTGCAGTATGGTATATACTGAAACAAATATTCACCGCCGAAGCGGCTCGGTAAATATCCACCACTATTCACCTCCACTTCGGTGAATAATTGTCCAACATTGTTCGATATTTTGTCATCCCATGTTAGACGATGTTGGACCAACATTGTTTGATAGTTTGTGATCTCATGTTGGACCAACATTGTTCGATAGTTTGTCATCCCATGTTGGACCAACATTGTTCGATAGTTTGTCATCCCATGTTGGACCAACATTGTTCGATAGTTTGTCATCGCATGTTGGACCAACATTGTTCGATAGTTTGTTATCCCATGTTACACCAACAATGTTCGATAGTTTGTCATCCCACGTTGGACCAACATTGTTCGATAGTTTGTCATCCCACGTTGGACGATGTTGGACCAACATATTTTGCTTGATTAAATGTTGGATTAAGTTTGCTTTTGTTCGATCAAATGTTTGACAGCGTTTTGCCGCCACCCTTAACCCTAACCCAACACAGTTGGATCGTGCAATCTAACAATGTGCCATAGTTTGACCGGGGTCAGTTGGAGGAAGCTTCGCGTGGTTTCTTGTTGAGTATTCCTCGTTACCGATTTTAAATGTACTTAAATATTTATATAATTTTAAAATGTATATCGTGGCAAACAAATAATAAAACTGCTACTACAGGGTATCGCATTTTTGAGATTTCAATTGAGTGTCGGAAGCGTTTACTAAGCCCTCCTATTGGCTGAGAAAGTAAACCAACCAATCAGAACCCAAAGACTCCGTTTCCCTCAATGTTGCAAATGCTATCGCATGCACCTGTACCCCCACCCCCCACCGCACAGCCGAACAGCTCAGGTGGTAGAGCGGCAGTCATGGAGGTTGAGGGTTTGAATCCGGCTCCGGCCGCGTCCTTGGACAGAGACATAAAAGCCGTTGGCCTCGTCTCCCAACACTTTCTCTTCATAAATGGGGGACGTTAAAAGAACCTGTTGTGTTATTTGTGAAGAGAAGGGGATTGTTACCCGGTACAACAGCCTGCTCTAATTTCTAGCACCACGTCCTTGGGCAAGACTAATAATCGTATGCCTCAGAATTGATTAATCTTGGTAATTAGCTTGTATTAGCTAGAGGACTAATAATCCGCAATCCGAGAATAAATAACTACATGTATACCCTCCCCCCCCCCCCCCCCCCCCCCCCCTCCCCCTCCCCCTATTTTACCTTCCCTAGGCAGTCAGATTTAGTAACGCTAAACTCTGCGTCACTCGTGCTCAAAGCCTGGGTACACCTGTACGATCTTACTCCTGCCATCAGTGTCAAATCATCCTTCACTCCAGGTAAAGGTGACATTATTTCCCTGTATGAGTTCTCAGGTGTGCCACAAGATTGCCTTGCGATATGAATGCTTTGTCAGACTTGGTACACCTTTACTAACTTTTCTCTGTGTGAACTTGAATATGAGAAAAAAGATGATTTCTTTGTTTAAATGCCTTGTCACACTGGGTACACTTGTATGGCCTTTCTCCTGTGTGGACTCGAAGATGGATGGAAAGATTACTTCTTTTTTTAAACGCCTTGTCGCACTGCTTACATTGGTACGGCCGTTCTTGTGTGTGCACTCCACGATGAACAAAAAGATCACTTCTAGTTTTAAATGCCTTATCACACTGCGTACACTTGAACGGCCTTTCTTTTGTGTGAACTAGAAGATGAACAGAAAGATGACTTCTAGTTTTAAATGCCTTGTCACACTGGGTACACTTGAACGGCCTGTCTTGCGCATGAGATCGAAAATGAAGATATAAATAACTGCGAGATTTGAACACTTTTACACACTCGGTACACTTGTGTATCATTTCACCTGCATGAGTTCGAAGATGAACTACAAGATTGCCTCGCCATGTGAATGTCTTTTCACACTGGGTACACTTATAAATCGTTTCTCCTTTAGAGATAGATTGTACTTGGTTTGGGATAGCGTCAGTGCAACAGGGTTCTCCTGAAGTACTTAGTGTTTCATCTTCAACTTGGTCAAGAGCGTTTCCAGGATCTGTGACTGAGCTAAGCATGTCTTGCCTGTTACCATCATTGTTCAGCTTCTCACATTCGAAACTAACTTCCTCAGCACGGTTGTCATGTAATTTACGAGGAAATCCCTTTACCACGTTTAATTCAACCACACTTTCGTCATTCTGTCTAAGACCAAGGCATGCATTGACCTGTCTGACAGTCACATTATTGTCAAGGCATTCAGGAATGCTTTCGCATTCAGCCGATATTACAGTTGATGATTCTGCTTGCATGGAATTAAGTATTGGTGTTAAACCTGAACTCTCACTTTGCCGATCTCTGTCAAACCTTTCACTTGAATGAGTTTTTAAATCATCCTCAAGAAAATATGGAACCACTATTTCTTGTTGATTCCTATCAATCAGATAATTTCTACACTTTCCCTTTCCCTCTGCTCCACCAGATGTCGTACCACTTACACAAGGAATGATCTCTACATCATCACTATCATGATGGCCATCTAGTAACTCGTTATTTACCTCAGGTTCCTTGATATGATATGATACTGGCTCGTCGTAGTTTATACCACCAAATATTTGAGGCACTTCATCTGCTATTTCCATATGAAGATATCTATGTTGTCCATCTACGAATTCTTTATACAACATTTTCCCATAATCTTCTTTATCTACACTTGATTTCTGCGAGATGGCATGTGGTTCTTGAGAAGTATTTTCTTGTAAGGATGACATATTCATTTCTTCATTTCTTGTTTCCTCCAGTTGATCAGGCTCCATTTCCAGTTGATGAACGTCGCAAATATCACAAGGGTCACCATCTCCTCCTTTTGTTTGCGACACTGAACGGCCCTCAACTGATACATCACGACATACATTATCTTCACTGCAGAACGTCAGTGCACGATTAAACAATGCTTGTAGCACTCTACTATCAGACACACCATTTATAAGAGTTTCCATTCCAGTGCTGTATGTCTTAGCCACATCTCTCTGGCTGCCAATGCTTGTGGTATTCATACCAGCGACATAATCAAGAGCCGTGGCATCTTCTGTTTGCGTACCTAAACTGCGTACAAACTTCCCTTGTTCATTCTGTTGGTGAAGTGGTGGATCACATGCTTCAGTTTCGAAAGTGTTACTTTCCTTGTCCTAGAAATAATAAAAAAACACCTTTAGAGCCGACGATAGTAGGAAGAAACCAAGATAATATAGCGTTACACTATAAATAGTTCTAGAATTTGAATAAAATCTTCAGTTGATAAAAGAAAGTGATTTGGGAAAACGAAACCACGGTAAAATGATAAAATGACAGAATTAGGAACGGCAAATTAAGTTACGAATGGTGTCAATGCCGTCCCTTATTTATTTCTGGGTCTTAATAATTTCTGGAGGTGTTTATAACTTTATATCCCTGAGTTAGTGCTACATATGTACATTGTATTTATCCTACAATTAAATATAATTATCACTGCTTTGAGCAACACAATTTTACCTGGGTAAAGTTTAACCTTGGGTTAGTGAATTTAACCCTGGGTTAGTGAATTTAACCCTGGGGTAATGAATTTAACCCTGGGGTAATGAATTTAACCCTGGGGTAATGAATTTAACCCTGGGGTAATGCTTACCCTTGCTTCGAACAACCATGCCCAGATTTCTACAAATGTTAATGTTAGGTAAAATTGTGCAGGAATAATGCAATAATTGTTGCCAAAATTATTTTTAATATTGATACAAACTGATGTATTTTTTTTCTTTACTGAGTAAAAAATGGTCAAACAAATGCATACTCAAGGCCTTGGAAAGCTTTGAGTGGAACTACATGTACATGTACATGTAGGAGTGGACTTCCAATTCCTCTGTTTCAATAGCTTTCTAAGGCTACATGTAGAGGATATAGAAAATGCATGTTGCAGGCCTAGCAGATGATGTGTCTTATAGGGCCACGCAAACAAGTGTCAGGTGATACTATTGGTCAATAAGTTGGTTGACACTCAACCTAGTCTTCTTCGACATATCAGTTGAGTGTTACCTGAGTATCACCTGACATATCGACCAATACGCTGTCGCCACTGGACAAAGTCTTGCCAGAGAGTTGATAGAACCTACAATGTACATATAATTATGTCAACTGACACTTGACAAAGACTGTAATAGTTTTCTTGATCCAACATGTTTCATCAGACTTTGTTAGTGATAATACACTGTATACTGGTATTCTTAACAAGGTTGGCTCTATCTGAACTCTAAACAGTCTCCAGGAATTAAGAAAGTCCAGTTTTTAGAAAAGGGATTCACACAAAAATCACACAAAAATTGCACCTATTCACAGTTAATTTCTCCTGTAAAGAAACAAAACAAATTAAAACAAATATTTTAGTCTTCATTGAAATCCAAAATTCAAGCCAGATACTTCAAGAGGCAGCACTTCATGGTTTTTATTAGTGAGAATGGCAACTCTCTCAACAGGCAACATGCACTGCTCTATAATTATCTACATGTACGGTGGCTTATAAGGGTCATGCCAGATGCCATATTTTGGGCATTGGTACAATGTAGATGGGCAATGGTAGAGATCCAGCTCCAGTAAGAGATACAGTGAGAGATCCAGCAAGCTATACCACAGGAAGCCCACTGCCACAGGGGTGGTGATTATTTGAGAGAATGTAAGGAAAAGTCATTTTCATCTGTAAATTACTTCGAAAATAATCATAATTTTCTTTAAAAAAACGTTTTACCATCAAAGATATATCCTTTACTTAATTTGTTACATTGTTTTTGTCTGCATTTGCGATGATTTTGGGCTGCTTAGATCTAGAGACATCTTAAAAATACATGTAGATCTATCACAAACTTAATTACAAAGACAAATTCCAAGGAGTGATTGTCTGTCGCCCCAGTAACCCCAATCAGCCATGAAGTATCTTACATGTATATAAAAAGAGACTTTCCAGTTGTCTACCCTCATTTAAATGTCACTTCCTAAATTTGAAGTTAACCACCACCACCTTCACTAATTAACTTTCAAAATTTCCTGTTGTTGCATGCTTCAATGCATAAATATGGCTGGTTATAAATTCTGCATCTGGTTATCATTAAGGATTTAGCTTGGGAGGGGGTCGTATTGACTTTTTGCTCACTTTGGATGGTTGATGATCACAAACTAAAGGATACGTTTTATAGTAAAACGTTTTTTAAAGAAATTTAAAGATAAATACCACTTACTTCAATACAGCTGGTCCACCTGTGCTCTCCAGTAACAGCATTGTAGAAGAACAAAGTCTCACCAGACTTGCACTTGTATTCATACCACTCACAGCTCTCAGTTTCCATCTCTGTAATATATAATGGGACAGAAGATACATTGTACATGTAATATGAATGTGATATGTATTTAAGATTATCAAACTCATTAATACCATTGTTTGCATCTAAACGTAAACATAAACTTTTGCTTTGATTTCTCGGCCAAAAAAAGTTGTATCAGCAAAATAACTGAAAACACGACTCTATACATCTAGAGGTTTGATAAGTTAGATACAGAATTCATGTCTGTGCTTTATGGGATTTACAAGCTCTCGCTTCCACGTGCAAAAATTGTTGAAACACACACTTGTACAATCATGATCTTCATTCTCACTCATATAGCCACATACTCTGCACATCAAATACATTTTGTACCTCAGTCGCGACGTCAATGCTTTCAATGATTATAATCGAAGGGCTGTGTGCAAATAGGGTGTAAGTAATCCCCTGATCAGATTCTAAATTCTCCTTCAATTTGTTTGTTTTCTAGGGAGAATTTAGAACATGATCAAGAGTCACTTATGCCGTTTTTGTACACAGCCCTTCAATTGTAATTCTATTTGAACCCTTTTTCATTAGTGATTTTTTTATTTGTTTGTATACTTTTTTTTTTATGTTGAGGACCATGCATGACTACGATTATCTTTAAATAGTACAAATTAAGGTAGATTTGCATGCAGAAAAATTGTATGCATCTAATTGAATGCATGCAAAGCCATCCAATGCAAGGTAATGAGTATATAAAATTATAATATTCATTACCAGCCAATCCAGACCCAGCATTCAAAAATTCTAGTTAGCCTATTAGTATTCTGTATCAATGATACAGAATGATACAGAATTGGATCTGTATCAATGATACAGAATACTAATGAGCCTATTAGTATCCTATATCAAAGGATACAGAGTACTAACTGTAAGCTACATGTAACTAGAATCATCTATCAAATGATACAGGCCAGGATATTAACATGCTAGCGTTAGTATGGGGAGGTCTCATGACCAATCACTGACTTTCCCTATCCCGGGTGAAATGACAAAGCAGTACATCTGCTCTCTTGTTATGTACATGTACACACCATCTCTTCCATGTGGAACCTGTTTTTCTGCATGCTATGCTCTGCTCTCTTATTGCATACACACTGTCTCTTCGATGTGGGAAATGTTTTTGTGAGAAACTAATTCATCCCACATGGATAGCAATGGCAGAAATGAGAGAAATCAAAGCTTAAAATTATATGTGGTGAGTAGTATAGTAAGTAGCGGTTCTGGTGCAGTTCCAACAAATACAACGAACCGATGCAACAAAAAAGCAACAAAGAGCAGCAAACGGCTGGGACACGTACAACAAATTTCAACGAACCGATACAACAAAAACAACATATGACACAAGAAAAGAACAACATATAATAAGACCCTCATTTTTTCGTTGTATTTTTTACATTTCAACGTCCTATCAGAGAAACGTGTTTATAAGGTATTATTTACTACTATAGTTTATTTATCGTATTTATACATTATATTAATAGACCGGTTTCTACCGCTTTTTTCCGGATTAAAGCAGTTTTGTTATACTATTTATCGTATTTTTACGATATCGGTTTCTACCGCTTTTTTCCGGATTGGAGCAGTTTTGTTGTACTATTTTTTTCGTTGTATTTTTACATTTTAACACCCTATTAGATAAGTGATTACTATGCAGTATATCGATCTCTTCCACTATGGATAGCATATCGTGCCTTCCCATAGAAATCTTAGTCAAGATAGTAGAGCATGCAGGCCCAGAATCATTCGCAAGCATCGCAAGGACATCTAAACACCTAAACGGCGCCGCTTCTCTCATGTGCTACAAAAATGTAGACCAAGAGTTCCGTAAACGAGTACTCACTTTCGGTCTTAGGTCTACTCGTAACGACAACGATCGAGACAATTTGGCTAGGACTTTCGGTATTTCCGCAAACTACACCGATGATAGCTTTCCTCTTGTCTACGCCAGTGAATATGGTAATCTTAACGTTATTAAGTGGCTCATTAAGCACTTATGGTTCGATAAAATGGATGGACACACCGATTACGTTCTATGCGCTGCCTGTAAGGATGGCCGTCTTGATATCGTTAAGTGGCTCACTAAGCACTTCCAGTTCACCAAAGAGGATAAAGCCGTCGGGTTTGCTATACTAGATGCCTGTAGGAATGGCCATCTCAATACCGTTAAGTGGCTCATTCGACACTTTCAGATAACTATAGAGTATAAATACGTTCATCATGCTCTACTATGCGCCCGTAGCAAAGATCATCTTAATACCGCTAAATGGATCATTGAGTGGCTCATTAAGCGCTCCCAGCTCACCATAGAGGACGAAAACGCTCTACTAGATTACTACATAAATGCTTATGCTACCACATAGGATCTCTCGCAACGTTCAAATTGTCCCTAGGCATTCTTACACCTAAAGATCCAAACTTGAGCACAGCTCCGGTTTCTACTGCTTTTTCCAGATTGGCGCAGTTTTGTCGTACTATGTTTTTCATCGTATTTTACATTTTAACACCTATTAAAGGAATGATTAGTTTACAGTATATCCATCCATGGTACTAACATACATTCTATACTTCACGATATTAACGTATGCTGTTATCTTAGTACGTATTAATGCCATACAGATTAGACAACCGCGCGTGATTGAAGAACCTAAACGTAGACGTCACAACTAAGATACCAATTAGACATATAGTATATATAGGTATATAACACGATGATTGATACAAGAACTTGCGATTGGTTGATGCGAGGAAAGACCACGAAATGTATAAGTAAGTGTTCAAAGACGTCAGAGTATTGCTCTCAACATAACTTCCAGATAGGAAAAGGATGTGCCATATTCGTTCCATGTTTGACGTGTGGTCGAGGCTGTCGTACTATTCACGAACTTTGTGCAAAATGTGGTGCACCTCAACGCCGTACCATTCGCAATAAGAAGAACCTTGATAAGAAACGAGCTAACGAGTCGGCGAATATCACGTGTTCGAATGTAGTAGAATCGGAGAAAGATCTAAATGTAGTGGACATTAACGATCTCGATAATGCATTGGATGACCTCTCCATCGGCGAGAAAGATCTAAATGCGGTAGAATCGGAGGATAAGTAGAAATCACAACACGAAAAAAAAAAAGAATGAAGAGAAATTGTTATGCGACCTCTCTTCATTTTTTTGTTTTGTTTTTTTGTTGGGTGATTCTATTCTGACGAATATCTTACGACCCCAATGCTATCATGGTTCTGCGTTAGTCCGGTGACTTCCTCTACGATCATACTCGAGGTAACGTAACTATTCCACGGAGCATTTTGATTATTGAATATCTTATTGAGCGTAACGGTTCCTGTGTCTTTCACTTTTATCTGTAATTTATATGTATGTGGTGTCTTATTGAATGGAACATGGAAACCTTTATGGGACACACAGGCAAGAGTTTCTGGATTGATTGCTAATTGTGCGCCGAAGCTAGCTTTGTTACGGGTTTGAACGACATTATTTGGTAACGAATTCACGCTGATGTAAGATATTAATCCCTGACCTGTGGTTACGACCCATCGAAACCAGACGTTAGCTCCTCCCGTGTCGCATCCAAGGTAAAGCGTACATGACAACCGAATTAAATTCGTTGTGCTCTTGGGATATATTACGATGAAGAAGTGTGGTAGGTCTCCCCACTCCATATCGTTGTGGCGCCATACGTTTGAAATTTCCTTTGCTATATAAGTGACTGTCTTGATAGGAACCAAGTTACGCACTCTTTGCTTAATAATGTACTCGTTATCATCAAAGACAGTAGGATTCACGAAAGTGTTTACGTTTAATGCTCCAGCAATAATGGCAATGTACATAGACACTATTTGATTAGATGATTGATCATGTGCGACTGTGAAGGATAGTCTACCTGTATGGGTACTCGTGGTTATGCTAAGCTCTTTAAAAGCCGCATATGAGGATCCTCCTATTCTACCACTTTTTTCTGTGTTCGATACGAACCCCAAGTTTTGCTCAATTGATAAAGGACCCAATGTTAGGATTCCAAGATTTGCATAAATTTCAAGCCTAATCGTGTATGTGCTATTGCTTTTTAATCCGTGGTTTGAGTCGTCGTGGATTGGTAGAGTCATGGTTAACTTTTCTACCGATTTAGGTGAGAAGGTTTCAAGGATCTTAAAACCCTGGTGCTCCGAAGGAACTATACCCACTACTGAGGCCGTATCCTTAATGATTAGGAATGTGGTTACGCTGCTTGATGACGCCCAATTATTAGAATCCATAAGGAATTTACCACAATTGAAGGTCAGATTACTATACATAACACCAGACCCGTGGATGCCTCTATCTCCTTTCGGACCTGTGTCGCCTTTGCCCCCTTGGATACCAGCATCTCCTTTTGGACCTGTATCTCCTCTTACCCCTTGAATGCCAACATCTCCTTTCGGACCTCCATCTCCTTTTAGCCCTTGGATGCCTCTATCTCCTTTTGGACCTTGGAGACCTGGATCACCTCTAACACCTTTTAACCCATCCTTCGGATCTTGTTCTTTGTCATCCAAATCATTGAAAATGCCCATCTTATATTAATATCCCCACAAAAATTCCTATTAGAGGAGTGCTAATACAAGTATATGTGAAGGGTCTGACGGTATAGATCAAAAATCATTCGAGGACCTCTACAGGATTGTCGTGACTGAGTGCGATCTTCTTAAGTCAGAGCCAGAGCCGGAGCCAGAGCCAGAGCCAGATCCAGAGCAGCCCATGCCTCCCATAGATCGAAAATTATTGGATGACATCTACAGGATTGTCAATGGGCCGACTGCGTACGATCACATTAAGGCGCTAAACGAGTCAAGGGCACCCAACACGGCGGACACGATAGACGAGTCAGAGGAGCACGACGTGGCGGACACGATAGACGAACCACCTCCCACATACCATCGTTGTGAGGATAGGAGCCACCCCACAAAATTCTTGAGTCATAGCCGATTCGGATGGATTGACCAACTCGAGCGGGAGTCGATTCTTAACCTATTTAGTCAGGTCGTACGCGCCTTTACTTTATCTCATGACGAAGAACAGCGACTCCCAAAGCTTTCGTTCATATTCAGAAAAATGTTTGAGCTCCGCGGAGATCGTGAGCGGGCGGCCCTATGTGGTGGAATAGAACTCGGCGTTAAGACACAAAAGAAATACGATAAGATCTGGCACCGCATTAGCAATTGGATAGAACAGGATAGGTTTCATAATGTAAACGAAACCGACCTCCTCCCCGCTCAATAATTAAGCGAGTTTGTTTCGCATTTCTTCCGTTACTTCCTTGCGAATGCGGGCTTCCAAGTCGGTCAGGGTCGATTTTGTACCACGCGTTTTTTGACGAATCTCCTGCCTCATCGCCTCGTATTTCTCGTACTCTGAGAGGATGAGTGTGAACTCTTTATCATCAATCTTATTGTCCTGGAGGGCCTTAGAGACCAAACCACGCACCGTGTTTAACGTAGCCTTACCACAAGCCAGCGTCTGCTCGTGCTTGATCAATTTCTGAGCAAGTCGTTTGGAAGCAGCAGTCGAAGAGACCGATATGAGCCCAAAGAGTCCACCACCACCCCCCAAAGGAACTCCAACCAGGATCCCGAGACCAGAAAGGCTGGTGGCTAGACCGGAAACACCGAGCACAACGCTCAGACTCCCAGTGATCACAGCAAGCCCTCGAACGAGAGCACAGGCGCGTGAGTATTTCTTACGAATACCTGCGGACGTCTTCATGGCGTTCTCGAGGGAGGTCTGTACGTCACAGATTTTTCGAAGGCGAAATGTTTGCCCCTCATCATTAGAGGTGAGTGTGGGGTAAATACTAGATTCCATAGCGCTATATAATATGTTAGAATAATTTTGATGTCTTTGTGGGTCTTCAGCGTTAAAGAGGCCCATGAAAGTTTCGCGTCACCCGTTTCTTGGGCTTATCAACGCAAAGGAAGGAGAATGGTTGGCAGGTCGCTTTCTCGTATTGTTCAGGTGTTACTCCAAGCTCGCTTCCAATACAGTTCTTCTCACGTTTGGTTGGGAAGTCTGCTATATAGTAATGTGAACAATTTAACCGAATCGTCTTTGGGGTGGCAAAGAAGGTCTGTGATAAGTATATCGGGCTACAGTTCTTATGGCGACCACCTGTGAAGTATTCCACAATAGGCTTCTGGTTCTTTTCCGTGATGAAGTCGTCGAAGATAACAACCTTCTGGGATTCTTGATCGAGGGTCTGCAGAGGTTTGATATCGTCGATGTCGCTGCTACCCTCCAGAATGGGGTACCCAACCTTCTCACTTAACTCACCGAAAAGGGCATAAAGATCGCGATACTTCTCTTGATCGAGATTGCGGGCATATAGATATATCTTATCGTAGTACAAAAGCGGGGCGCGGAGCATGTGAATGAGCAAGTTTGTCTTCCCACCCCCCGAGGGGGCAGTGATAAGCATTCGGAAAGGCTCGCTAGGCATGAAAGGGTAGAGCTGCTTAAACTTTGTGATTGCGTCCTTCCCACCATCATAGTTCGGAATCTCCATAGCTATATATTTATTCCAACTAAGTTGATTTTTATTTCAACTAAGTTGATTCTTATTTCAACTAAGTTATAGATATGGACCTCGAAGCTTTTCAGCTACATGCTCTTCCTCAGATAGAGGCGGGATGGATGGTCAATCTCGTTCATAGCACCTTAAAGAAGGAGGAACACGCCAGGCAAGATACTTATGAAAAACAGAAGAAAGCCTTTGAGCCCCTCATCGAGGAACTTGAAGTGCTACGGGAAGAGGTCATCGAAGCCGCTGCGCCACCGGTCGTGCCGGCACTTCCCGCGCCTCCAGAACAACAAGCCTTGCCTGCCCCTGCGGCACCAGCAACTGTAGAACTCGTTGTGGAACCCAACCAAGGCTTCACCCCCGAAGAGCTGCAGATGCTAACCGAGTCAGGGCTACCAACACCAAACGAAGCCTTTCAACGAGGTACTGAGAAGGAAGCTCGAATCGCTGCGGCAAACCTGAATAAAAAACTTGGTGGGAAGAAGAGCAAGACAAAGGTCGGGTCGCCGCAAAGAGCGGAAATTGATAAAAAAATCGCACTTAATAAGAAGTTTGTGAAGAGGGCGGAAACTATTTTTGATGGTCGAGCGACCATACATCCGCAGCAAGGTCAAGGCGTACGACGTAAGCGAGGCGGAACCATATACTATACCGGTCCGGGCGACCTGCTTGATCGGTTGGAGATCCTCGGAGGTTCCATAAAGGGTGGAAATACGAGTCGGCAAGTGAAGCAAGAGGTTTCTGACATAGCACACAAGCTGCGCGACCTCGGGGAGGTTACCAACGACCAACTCATAGCCCTCTTGCACGATTATGTGACCTAGAATATAGGCACTATGGATCGAGCACTCTACATCTCATCTGTGGATCGAGTGAAAGTCGGGGTCTCTCGTCCTAATAGCTTTACAATCAAGTACGTTCCTACCTTACAACTTTCACCTAACATGAGGCACTCGTTAGCACTCGATAAACTTTCTATGACATACTCCTGGCACAACATCACCCCTGCGTATCAAAACAACAATGTGAAATACAGCTCCGATGGCAATAACTGGACGACGGTGAACTTTCCGAATGGTATGTATTCATACGATGACTTGAACGACTACCTACATCAGACTATGAAGCGCAATAGCCACGATCCGAAGAAAATTTCCATTATCTTTGTCCTAACGAGTTACAAAGTGGTGATCGAGCTCGTTGGTAGTTATCAAATAGATCTTCGAGGAACGAAATTCTGCGAACTCCTAGGATTCGAGCCAAAGATCATAACCAAAACCAAGTACGGAACGAAACTACCCAACATCACCAACTCAATCGATTCTCTCCACATAAGAACCACTGCCATTTCAGATTCTCTGGTGAGCGGTGTGTCCGGCAATACGATCGCCTCGGTGTTTCCGGTCTAGCCACCAGCCTTTCTGGTCTCGGGATCCTGGTTGGAGTTCCTTTGGGGGGTGGTGGTGGACTCTTTGGGCTCATATCGGTCTCTTCGACTGCTGCTTCCAAACGACTTGCTCAGAAATTGATCAAGCACGAGCAGACGCTGGCTTGTGGTAAGGCTACGTTAAACACGGTGCGTGGTTTGGTCTCTAAGGCCCTCCAGGACAATAAGATTGATGATAAAGAGTTCACACTCATCCTCTCAGAGTACGAGAAATACGAGGCGATGAGGCAGGAGATTCGTCAAAAAACGCGTGGTACAAAATCGACCCTGACCGACTTGGAAGCCCGCATTCGCAAGGAAGTAACGGAAGAAATGCGAAACAAACTCGCTTAATTATTGAGCGGGGAGGAGGTCGGTTTCGTTTACATTATGAAACCTATCCTGTTCTATCCAATTGCTAATGCGGTGCCAGATCTTATCGTATTTCTTTTGTGTCTTAACGCCGAGTTCTATTCCACCACATAGGGCCGCCCGCTCACGATCTCCGCGGAGCTCAAACATTTTTCTGAATATGAACGAAAGCTTTGGGAGTCGCTGTTCTTCGTCATGAGATAAAGTAAAGGCGCGTACGACCTGACTAAATAGGTTAAGAATCGACTCCCGCTCGAGTTGGTCAATCCATCCGAATCGGCTATGACTCAAGAATTTTGTGGGGTGGCTCCTATCCTCACAACGATGGTATGTGGGAGGTGGTTCGTCTATCGTGTCCGCCACGTCGTGCTCCTCTGACTCGTCTATCGTGTCCGCCGTGTTGGGTGCCCTTGACTCGTTTAGCGCCTTAATGTGATCGTACGCAGTCGGCCCATTGACAATCCTGTAGATGTCATCCAATAATTTTCGATCTATGGGAGGCATGGGCTGCTCTGGATCTGGCTCTGGCTCTGGCTCCGGCTCTGGCTCTGACTTAAGAAGATCGCACTCAGTCACGACAATCCTGTAGAGGTCCTCGAATGATTTTTGATCTATACCGTCAGACCCTTCACATATACTTGTATTAGCACTCCTCTAATAGGAATTTTTGTGGGGATATTAATATAAGATGGGCATTTTCAATGATTTGGATGACAAAGAACAAGATCCGAAGGATGGGTTAAAAGGTGTTAGAGGTGATCCAGGTCTCCAAGGTCCAAAAGGAGATAGAGGCATCCAAGGGCTAAAAGGAGATGGAGGTCCGAAAGGAGATGTTGGCATTCAAGGGGTAAGAGGAGATACAGGTCCAAAAGGAGATGCTGGTATCCAAGGGGGCAAAGGCGACACAGGTCCGAAAGGAGATAGAGGCATCCACGGGTCTGGTGTTATGTATAGTAATCTGACCTTCAATTGTGGTAAATTCCTTATGGATTCTAATAATTGGGCGTCATCAAGCAGCGTAACCACATTCCTAATCATTAAGGATACGGCCTCAGTAGTGGGTATAGTTCCTTCGGAGCACCAGGGTTTTAAGATCCTTGAAACCTTCTCACCTAAATCGGTAGAAAAGTTAACCATGACTCTACCAATCCACGACGACTCAAACCACGGATTAAAAAGCAATAGCACATACACGATTAGGCTTGAAATTTATGCAAATCTTGGAATCCTAACATTGGGTCCTTTATCAATTGAGCAAAACTTGGGGTTCGTATCGAACACAGAAAAAAGTGGTAGAATAGGAGGATCCTCATATGCGGCTTTTAAAGAGCTTAGCATAACCACGAGTACCCATACAGGTAGACTATCCTTCACAGTCGCACATGATCAATCATCTAATCAAATAGTGTCTATGTACATTGCCATTATTGCTGGAGCATTAAACGTAAACACTTTCGTGAATCCTACTGTCTTTGATGATAACGAGTACATTATTAAGCAAAGAGTGCGTAACTTGGTTCCTATCAAGACAGTCACTTATATAGCAAAGGAAATTTCAAACGTATGGCGCCACAACGATATGGAGTGGGGAGACCTACCACACTTCTTCATCGTAATATATCCCAAGAGCACAACGAATTTAATTCGGTTGTCATGTACGCTTTACCTTGGATGCGACACGGGAGGAGCTAACGTCTGGTTTCGATGGGTCGTAACCACAGGTCAGGGATTAATATCTTACATCAGCGTGAATTCGTTACCAAATAATGTCGTTCAAACCCGTAACAAAGCTAGCTTCGGCGCACAATTAGCAATCAATCCAGAAACTCTTGCCTGTGTGTCCCATAAAGGTTTCCATGTTCCATTCAATAAGACACCACATACATATAAATTACAGATAAAAGTGAAAGACACAGGAACCGTTACGCTCAATAAGATATTCAATAATCAAAATGCTCCGTGGAATAGTTACGTTACCTCGAGTATGATCGTAGAGGAAGTCACCGGACTAACGCAGAACCATGATAGCATTGGGGTCGTAAGATATTCGTCAGAATAGAATCACCCAACAAAAAAACAAAAACAAAAAATGAAGAGAGGTCGCATAACAATTTCTCTTCATTCTTTTTTTTTTTCGTGTTGTGATTTCTACTTATCCTCCGATTCTACCGCATTTAGATCTTTCTCGCCGATGGAGAGGTCATCCAATGCATTATCGAGATCGTTAATGTCCACTACATTTAGATCTTTCTCCGATTCTACTACATTCGAACACGTGATATTCGCCGACTCGTTAGCTCGTTTCTTATCAAGGTTCTTCTTATTGCGAATGGTACGGCGTTGAGGTGCACCACATTTTGCACAAAGTTCGTGAATAGTACGACAGCCTCGACCACACGTCAAACATGGAACGAATATGGCACATCCTTTTCCTATCTGGAAGTTATGTTGAGAGCAATACTCTGACGTCTTTGAACACTTACTTATACATTTCGTGGTCTTTCCTCGCATCAACCAATCGCAAGTTCTTGTATCAATCATCGTGTTATATACCTATATATACTATATGTCTAATTGGTATCTTAGTTGTGACGTCTACGTTTAGGTTCTTCAATCACGCGCGGTTGTCTAATCTGTATGGCATTAATACGTACTAAGATAACAGCATACGTTAATATCGTGAAGTATAGAATGTATGTTAGTACCATGGATGGATATACTGTAAACTAATCATTCCTTTAATAGGTGTTAAAATGTAAAATACGATGAAAAACATAGTACGACAAAACTGCGCCAATCTGGAAAAAGCAGTAGAAACCGGAGCTGTGCTCAAGTTTGGATCTTTAGGTGTAAGAATGCCTAGGGACAATTTGAACGTTGCGAGAGATCCTATGTGGTAGCATAAGCATTTATGTAGTAATCTAGTAGAGCGTTTTCGTCCTCTATGGTGAGCTGGGAGCGCTTAATGAGCCACTCAATGATCCATTTAGCGGTATTAAGATGATCTTTGCTACGGGCGCATAGTAGAGCATGATGAACGTATTTATACTCTATAGTTATCTGAAAGTGTCGAATGAGCCACTTAACGGTATTGAGATGGCCATTCCTACAGGCATCTAGTATAGCAAACCCGACGGCTTTATCCTCTTTGGTGAACTGGAAGTGCTTAGTGAGCCACTTAACGATATCAAGACGGCCATCCTTACAGGCAGCGCATAGAACGTAATCGGTGTGTCCATCCATTTTATCGAACCATAAGTGCTTAATGAGCCACTTAATAACGTTAAGATTACCATATTCACTGGCGTAGACAAGAGGAAAGCTATCATCGGTGTAGTTTGCGGAAATACCGAAAGTCCTAGCCAAATTGTCTCGATCGTTGTCGTTACGAGTAGACCTAAGACCGAAAGTGAGTACTCGTTTACGGAACTCTTGGTCTACATTTTTGTAGCACATGAGAGATGCGGCGCCGTTTAGGTGTTTAGATGTCCTTGCGATGCTTGCGAATGATTCTGGGCCTGCATGCTCTACTATCTTGACTAAGATTTCTATGGGAAGGCACGATATGCTATCCATAGTGGAAGAGATCGATATACTGCATAGTAATCACTTATCTAATAGGGTGTTAAAATGTAAAAATACAACGAAAAAAATAGTACAACAAAACTGCTCCAATCCGGAAAAAAGCGGTAGAAACCGATATCGTAAAAATACGATAAATAGTATAACAAAACTGCTTTAATCCGGAAAAAAGCGGTAGAAACCGGTCTATTAATATAATGTATAAATACGATAAATAAACTATAGTAGTAAATAATACCTTATAAACACGTTTCTCTGATAGGACGTTGAAATGTAAAAAATACAACGAAAAAATGAGGGTCTTATTATATGTTGTTCTTTTCTTGTGTCATATGTTGTTTTTGTTGTATCGGTTCGTTGAAATTTGTTGTACGTGTCCCAGCCGTTTGCTGCTCTTTGTTGCTTTTTTGTTGCATCGGTTCGTTGTATTTGTTGGAACTGCACCAGAACCGCTACTTACTATACTACTTGGTGCAATATCATAAGTACTTTACAATATTCGTGCCAATGTTGTATCGGACATATCCAATACAACATCGCCACTCAAATTGTAAATAGTACTTAATCATTCATAAGTCATTAAGCTGCTAACCAATCCAAAAGCAGTATTCGAGTCGCATGGGTACCTCTGTAAAGCCCCAAGCAGTATCAGTTACAGAATATACTAACTAATAAAGCTAGTTAGTATTATGTAAATCTGATACAATACTGATCAATAAAACATCAGTGTAAAGCCCCATGCAGTATCAGTTACAGAGTACTAACTAATAAAGCTACATGTAGTTAGTATTATGTAAATCTGATACACCACCAATCAATAAAACATCAGTGTAGTATCAAAATTAATATACAACACTGATTAATGAAACATCAATGTCTGGATCATTGATACAGAATGATGTTTTCATATGAGGGATCTCACAACCACTCACTGACCTCCCCTACCCAAGGGTGAAATGTCACCACAATAAAACTCCTGCAAACAGACTATCTTGTCAATGTACAATGTATGTGGCACCTGCTTTTTTTTACACTGCATACATGCATGAGGGCCACAAATGTATCAGTTCTATCTACTGTCAAGTGCTTTACCCTTGTTAAATAAAGCCTATTGTATTGTATTTTAGTATATAATTTTCGATGAAATACCAGTGTATATCTCTTTCTAAAAAGTGATATCGTCACGTGTGAAGATATAAATGATATCTTCACATGTGAATTAAGATATCACTTTTGAAAATATGACTAATAATGCTTTCAAAGATTTCTAGCCTTTTTAGTAGGATTGTAATGGTATTTCATTGATAATTACATTGTATATATTAAACAGAACATTACATGGCCGCTTCGAGATACAAATGTTATCTTCTCATGTTGATAAAATATCTTATTCGTTCGCTGCGCTCACCAACACTCGGAGATAAAATCTGTATCTCCGTGTGGCCATATAATATCCTATATATGCATGCAAGCACATGCATGACTGTGGTGTAAACTACATGTATGGTGGTGAACTGGTGAATTTTTTGTTTCCCAGCAAAATGTCATATTATTATTAAATATGTTCAGGGCACGACGAAAATAAAAAAAAGCCTGGGTTTAGTAGCCCAAAGCTCTAGGGAGCTAGGCCGAGGAAGGAAGCTTAATTGCAAAGTAAATTACCTCTTTATCAGTTTTTTTTTGTTCATTTCTGAAGTTTACTTGCCAAAAGCAAGTTAAACAACTGGCTTCAACAACACGAAATGTGTACAATCTACAAGCTTAGTAACCAGGCAGGACTTCTCGCACTGTGTGATATTCTAATGGCACATGTACAAACTCTCTATATTCACCAAAAGTTTTCACTTTCTCTCAAAAACTGTCTGCTACACACTCCTTCTGAAGTTTATAAAAAGAAAAATAAGCAAACGTTACTTGCCCCTTTGGGCAACCTGTGAACAGGACTTAATCACAAGCCTGACAAGCTGAACTACAATGTACTATAGCCCATGGCTACATGTATCTGACAGCACATACAGGTACATACTGCCCTGTATGTTATTTAAAGTTTCATTTCATATACATGTATAAGCAGTTTACAGTATTCGTGTTGATGTTCAAACATTGTATCTGATTTACAATCTCTCACCTCTGGCACGAGATTGTACATGTAAATCAGATACAGCATATCCACTCATATTGTAAACACCACCAGGGCTCAACCTTAACGGTAGTAAACTACCCAAATGCTAGTGGATTTTCAGTTTTGGCTAGTGGAAGTTGCTTGGAATTTACTTGTTTACTAATGAAAATTTACAGTTTACTAGCCATAAGCCTCACTAGCCAAAAAAGTCAAGGTCCCCCTGACCACATATGCATACATACATTTACATACACAATATAAGATTGATTGTAACACAGGTAGCCCAAGCTTGGGATCTGTATAATATTTAACAGCATTTGTATGGGATTTTTTAGTTTTCCATGTACAATGTCAATCTTGAATAAAACTCAACTAAAACATATAGTGTCTTCTTGTGTTCCTTAACTATGTCTGTGCCATGTTACAGCGAATTTCAGCAAAATTTTCCCTTAAAACCCTAACTTGCTGAAATTCGCTGTAACATGGCACAGACATACAATGTAGCTAAGGAACACAAGAAGGCACTGTATTGGTTTTTGTCAAGTTTTATTCAAGATTGACGTTGTACATGGAAAACTAAAAAATCCCATACAAAATAATGCTGTTAAGGGACCATTCATTTTTTAGAAGGGGGGGAGGGCCGGAGGAATCCAAGGGGGGGCCATTAAATATTTACTCAGTCAAAAAGGGGGGGTCATCGTATTTTTCACACTACATAGAGGGGGGGTCAAGACATTTTTACTAACTTGCTCTACCAGTATTTAGCTGACATAAAACGTTTAACCAGGGCTCGAAATTAAGAAAAAAAAGGAGGCGTACTTTTACGCCCAGCTTAAAAAAATTAGGTGTAATTCTCCAAAATTTTGGCGTAATTTTACGCCTAAGTGGAAAACGTTAGGCGTAAAATGTAAAAATCTAGGCGTATTTACGCCTGTATTGGGCGCAATTTCGAGCCCTGTTAACTGGTTGGCACCTGTAAACAGACACGTCTGCCCTCTAGCTCATAGCTTTAATGTATCATTTTGTACTCAAAATACTACTCTCAAAGTCCAGTGGTTGTTTGCGGCTGCCATAAATTTCATCTCAAGAGGATTTTACACAATGTACTTAGGAGTCAAAATACCTTGTAACTAATGCAACAGTAACTAGCTGCAGCTGAAACAAACTACAGTTTTAAGAAAACAACTATATTTATGCTGTGTCACTGTCACTGTCACCATTACTGTGAATGTCACTGTCACTGTCACCATTGCTGTGACTGTCACTGTCATAACATGAGGTAATACACCTGCTGGTAGGAAATCGGAAATACGAGCTTTTGCATCCTCAGTGAATCGTTCATCTGCTTTGAGTGTGACACATGCAGAGAAAATGAGTGGATTGGCCCTGAATCAACGAAGCGCACACCACGCCCTTACCCAGACGCCACACAGCTCCCATCGCATCATTACCTCTCTTATGCAAATACTCCTATCCACAACAACGATGGTTGCCAAAGAGCACCAGATGATTTCCAGCCTCGTGCCCAATTACGAAAACTTTTCTTTGAGGGGAACATAAAGTGCGGTGACAATCAGAAAATTGAGGAATTCTCAAAGAGGTACATAGTGAACATTGATTTCATTAAGGAATACCTTGAGCACCTAACGAATATAGAGATAAGAAAAAATGTGCGCACACAGCAGAAGTGCCAGGCAAAGATAGATGAGACGTCAAAAGGCTACCATGACTACAATTGGGAGGGATTATATCAATCAGGAGAGCTAAAAAAGCTCAAGGTTTGTGAGCTTGACAAGTATATAATTCACCACGGCTTGCCAAAGAGAAAGATGTCGAAATTGGAAAAACTTAATGTTCTGTCAGCTCACATAAGCAAAGGCATATGCGAAAGAATTATAACAAATGCTCGTGAGACGTCAGTAGTGCAAGACTCTGACTTGCAGCCAGAAGATGGGAACAGTGAGGGTTCTGAAAGTGACTATAGTGAAGATGACGTACTGCTTGAATTTGGTGAAACAAGTGACTCAGATGAAGATGATTCAGATGAAAATGGAGATGAGGAGAAAGAGGACCAGCCTCCAGAAGCAGCAGCAAATGATGGAGTAAACCGTTACGGTAGAAGAGTCGGCCATTGGAAGTCACGTTATTCTACATTGTAGTTGATAGAGGTGTGCTTGTGCCCATGTCCAAGAAATATATACTTTATTTGGGTTACCATGCATTCAGCAGTGGATTTACTTGTTGAGGGGAAGTTCATAAGGGATGGGGAGGGGGGGGGGGTCACAAAAAAAATCACCAACTACCGAGGGGAGGGTCACTTTTTCTATGCAAAAAAATAGGGGGGGCTGAAAGATTTTACATTACTGCTTATAGGGATTCCTCCGGCCCTCCCCCCCTTCTAAAAAATGAATGGTCCCTAAATATTATACAGATCCCAAGCTGAAGCTTGGGCTACCTGTGATTGTAACAACAAAGATTTGCTTGCATAAAGTTTGGTAACTCTATAATTATAATATTTTGTTAAATAACTACAGTACAATGTATTGTTTAGAACTGACCAGCCTCGCAAACAAGTGAAAACACTTAAATCGTGTGGCAATGACCAGCACAATGCTAGTCAGTCATTTTTCAAATGGGTCTACAGTGTAGGACCATGCAAAATGCCGATGCTTCTACAACAGTGAAAACCAAATCAGAGACCAGATATTAATTGTTGGTGGGGGGGTCCACTGGGCGAGAAACTCACAGAATACTGCATGTTTTGTAGCCACTCTTTCATCATTTACATTTAATATTACTACTACAATAAGATATTTGAATAAAAATCAATGTACATGTACATTGTATTTAATTATACAAGGTCCAAATAAAGATGTCTATTCGTTTTTTTAGACTGCCATGCTTTCTTGCTGCATGCCTCATGATTCCACTGTTCAAGTTGCCCCTCTAACATGTTTTTGGTTTATAATTAATGACCATCATTCAGAGCTTTCACAAGTGTTACAAGCATTAAAGAATTACTAACTAAAGGCAAATTAAGATTAAACACTTTAATTAAGGCAAGGAGAACAGGAAGTGAACGGAGGAGGATTGCAACTGAGTAAATATGAGAATATCCCCCCCCCCCCCAACCACAGGATTATGGCATGCCAATTAAATTTAACACTCTTTTTCAGCAACATCTTGTAATGTACATACATGTAATAAGGTAGATTGAAACAAAATCCGTTTTATTGCATTCGACGAAGGAGAACGCATCCTAATCTTGCAGTGGACTCCCTGTGGTCATGTGTGGGCTACCTGTGCTTTCCCAGGCAAAATAAATCAAGATTCATGTATGTCCGTCCATCCTCCCTCATGTATGTTTGTACTTTTTAGAATAAATTATCTTGGCCAGGGAACTGGTGAACCGATGCTGATGCTTGCATGGCTGCCATGTGAACATTGAGTATTATAAAGTGTCTTATTTTCCCAGTCCAATGCAATAATGTTTAAAAAATTAGCAAGTACGATATATCAAAGCCTGAGGAAAGTGTGTGCCATCTCTGTAGCATTCGACAAAGTCAGATGTCCAAACTATATCAAGTCAAACATGGTCTGTTGCGCGGTGACAACACTTATAGCGAAGTTGAACAGAAAACTGAGTCAAATCAACTCGCCATAATTTGTAAACAACCAAGTGAATTCTGTTGGCTTGCTCGCTGTACTGGATTCTGCTTTTCGCTGTACATACAGATACCGAAACTACAAACAGTAAGATGACCTGGCTGAAGAGAAATCTATGTCCGAGTTTTCTAGATACCCGTAATCCCTGTATCTTGTGTGAGTTGCGACACTGTGTACATCTTGGTTATACAAATTAATGGATTCAAATTAACACTACATTCAGGCAGAGAGTTAATCTATACCGACACTTTGATATGCCAAGGAACTGGAATATCAACACAGTACAAGGTGAGGGAAATTTAAAGTACTGAGTTCATTGCTGTGTTCCCTAAATCCTAATCAATTAATCTACACTGAATTCCTAATGGACTGATCAAAGCCAGGACCCGGGCTACCAACATTGACCATAAATTATTCTGGAACTAACAATGGCGCTCAATATTCTGCAGCAACCTTGTTCTCGCTTCAGTGAAAAATACCCGGTGAAAATATTGTGGATGAGCTGAAGGAACTGCATGGGGTGCACTTTATACACATGCATATATAGTTTATGTTCTAGGAACTGGAATGCAGTTTATACACATCTGAATAGCTGTAGCTATAGCCAGCTTGTAATAATTTTATTTATTTATACATAATCTATATATCCTATAATATAGTGTATTTTATATATCCTGTAATATAGTGTCCCCAATTCAATTATTTGAACTGATGGTGTTTGCTCGGTAAACAAATCTCCACCCGAAAAAAATGTGTTAAAAATACTAGAGTCAATTAAAAAATACTGAAAAAAATGGGATTACTGGGTTAAGGTTGTCAAAAAGAAAATATATGACTGTCAAAACGAGAAAAAAGTAAAATGAAAATTACAATGTACATTGGAGCTGACTCCAAAAAACCAGAATGACTAGGAAAACATTGGTGTGACGTCATCAGAAAATTGTAAAACATGTCTGAGTATATACTGAATTGACTTTGAAATACTGTAATAGTACTCCGGATTGTCGTAAAAATAGAATACACTGTAATTTAGGTTTTGAAATTGGGGACAATGGGCTTTGCTGGGCATTTCTGTCTCTGCAGCCCATCCAAAAGGGTTAGTGTGGGAATCGGAATGGCTTACATAGTGCCTCAAGCTTTCACTCCTTTGACCACTGCGCACATCTTTATTATTTATTTCATCTTTTATTCTAATGTATCTTTGTTTTACAATTGCTTATCTTTGTATATGAAATGATTGTATTGTAAATTAAGTGCGAAATAAAATGAAACTGAAACTTTAATTTAGTATAACCGATCCGTAGTCCAATATAGTATTTCAGAAATAATTCAGGTTTTTATGTCAGTTTCAGACATAATCAAAGTAATTGCTCATAATTTATGTCTATTCACTTAGTCTTGTATACTAATTATTACAGACTGTCATGAACAGACCATCACAACCAATATTTTATTGGTTATTAAGTGTTAATATTTTCAAAACAAACAAACAAACATGTATACAGCCTGAGTTAAGGCTGCATGCATTCTCTTGTTTTTGTATCACTTTGCAATAAAATAAATAGACCAGTTTCACCAAAATGGAAATTACGCCGAACAATAAGAATTTTCTACATGAGTTGTATTTCAATTCCCAGAAGAGTAAATATATTTTATTTTGTCCTCCAGTTCGGCTAATTTGCATGTTAGTGAAATCGGTCTATACACTGTAAATTATTTTATTACTGTTTCCGTTGAAATGCGACCCTGCATGGAATCAAGTCGCGTCTATAAAATTCGATTAAGCACACGTAGCTAGCTAGGCGTTTGAAAGCTTTGACGGTTGGCTGAATTGAATTTTGCCAGGTTCGCACTTCAATGGTAATAATGCATCAATCAGCGGCTTCCCCCTGGGGCCGACCCCCGGGGACCCTGGGGAATTTGTCCAAACGCCCATTCAAACCTCATCTAATCCCCCTGGGTATGGGGCAGGAGAATTTTGACAAATCCCCTCCCTCTGGGGCAAATATAATGGGTCCCTGTAATATAGGTTAACAAATATCAGTTACATATCACCTATAGATCTTTGCAGTACTAGCACACAAATAATGGCAGTTGCTCGCCCCTCTTCTTGCTAATCTTTACACAGGGGCCATGGTACCAGATGAAGCAGCTGGGCCCTCGTTTGTCACACTGGATCATGAAACTATAGAAGATCACAATGACCTTTTAATGTATATAATAACAGATTGGGTAAACCACTGACCTGATATTACAAATCCCCAGGGTCCGTCCCCTGGGTTAAACCACCGGTAGCAAAAGTGTTGTTTTCCCCCACACCCTCGGGCAACATGGAGCTGACAAAACGTGACAAATGCCACTGAGTTCCTGTGGGTTCCCCGGGGGTCGGACCCAGGGGGAAGCCGCTGATTGATGCATAATTTCACAGCAAGACGTTTCACAGCGAGACGTTTCAAAGCGAGATTGATTTCATCACACACAAAAAGTCGGCTCATGCATCAGATATGATAAAGTCATTTTTGCACAATTTTCTTTCTTATTTGGGGCCCTGTGACCTTCAAACATTATGACACGTATTAAAACTTACTTCACTCGAGTCTCGAGCTATTACTTTTTTATTAATACTAAATAGTATTAAAAAGCGGACTGCAGTCATTTTGTTGTGAACGTGTACAGCTCGCTTGCCAGACTGCGAGCAGCAGTTCCTGGGAGCGAAAATATCGGACTTTTCTGTTTCTGTTTTAATACTCGGTACTTGAAAGGAGGGCAAAAGCTGTTGTACTAGCGAAGAGGGGATACTGTTAGCCAGTAGCACAACAGGTTCTTTAAGTTTAAGTTTAACGATAAGTTCACGCCGTCGCCGTTTCTACGTCGAGATTTCGACAAAAAAATCGGCCTCGAGGCCTTTAAGAATAAAGGCTTTATAAATATACAGTATATGATACAAACCCAGCTTTAAATACATATGCCGATATGGTTTGAGAATAAAATGAGATACAAATAAACTAAAGCAAACCAAGAAATCAAAGGCAAACACTAACCTGTGGGATATTATCCTGTGGTTTCCAGTGTTTAAATTGTTCCTGTTCACCGCACTGAACGGCACAACAGTCACCAGCGAATATACATGGCTTTTAACATTCTGCTCGTTACCACAGTGGCCGAGTGTACTCGTGTAGAATGTCCAAGATGGCGTCAAAAGTAGTTGGCTGTTGATTGGCTAGACGTTTCGCGCGTGCTGACAAAGCTGTAAAACTAAATGGCTTTCCAAACAGCTAATATATCACTTCACTAACCAATTAATTTCGCTCGTGTTCCCATGGCTTTAAGGAACAAAAGGCAAACATTTCCAATAAAGGAGTTACAAATTTTCTAATTAACAATAATTTTACCAATTTCTCTTTTTCCCTTATTATTTTTTGTATCACTTTGAAATAAAATAAATCATATTAATTTCACAGCAAGACGTATGAATGGAGCCCATTACCAGGAGCGTCCATCTCATCTCCCATACTAGGGGCGCTTTCCATTCAACCAAAACGACCGGTTAGAAGTTTCGAAAATTTCGAATGTAGAATGTCACGGGATTTTTCGAATTACACAAACCGGTCGGAAAAAATACGCGTTCCATTCGCAGAAGCTACCCGGTTATTAGTAGCCTCGATTTCAATTCTAAATAGCAAATTTTGAATGGAAAAGAAAATTTCTGTCGAACCGGAATTTTCGGAAAAAGAGGACTACCTCGCGAGGTGGTCCACAATTTCCGAAACTTCGAACCGGAAATTTTACTGTTCCATTTGATTTCTGACCGGAATTTTCGTTTTTTTTGTTTAGAACAAGCTCACTGGAGTTCACGTGCCCACACTTAGTGGGAATCCAATCAAACCAGTCTGAGTCAGGACAATGCAGCGTTAGTAAAATCACCTCAAAGAATTACGGCAAGCATATCCACGATCGTAGCAGAGTCAAAAGGAAAACCCGGGAAACATGGGAAAACCCGGGAAACATGTTCTAAAAATAGCTTATAAACGGTTACAGGAGAACTCCCTCATATCGCCCAGAAAAGCACAGTTAGATGACATCGATGTATAAATAGTTTATTTCACTATGACTTTTAGCGTATTTGGGAATATGAGGATTTTTGTAGCCATTTCTATGTATAGTTAAGGCGGAATTACAGTTCAGAATTTGTAGGAAAAGGGTTGAGAATAGACCGGTTCTTACTTAGTCTTAGCTTTGTCCATATGTTTACTGTAAAGAGCCGAGATAAAATTATGAGTAAACATATGGGCAAAACTAAGTAAGATTGTTGATAACTATGAGCATAGACAACTTCTTCTAACCTAAGAAATCGATAGTGAAAACACATACAGTCCTTCTTTTGATTTGGGATACTAGATTTCTCTAGTTCGCAATTTTTTGGGTACAAATTCAACATTGGATTATCATACAAACACTGTATTTCCCGCCATGCTTGCCCTCAGTGATTACCCATCATGCAACGATGAGCGCGAACCGGTCTATGGAGGATGAAATAAAAAGAGGAAAAAGAAATTAGTACACACCTAATTACTTGACTATCCACTCGAGAGCGCATCGGGTTGATAGCAGACAAATTCGGTGCCCATCTATTAATTATTAACCAAAACGCCAAAGCCTCAATTTTAATTCTTCATAAAACCTTTTTCCTATTTAGGGAGTGTTCATTATTTATGGCTATGAATGAATTAAAACTTAGATGACCCCCCTATAAAATTGCTCAAAACTTTATTGCCCCCCCCCCCCCCCCCCAACAAAAAAGATGGGTGTGCAAGAAAGAATGCAAATTGCATATACATGTAATCTATTGAAATTTACTATTAATGTTTCTAGATTTATGGTATTTTCCACGATACATTACCTTTGTTTAGTAGAAAACACATAAGTTATATACATGTATTCTTCTGAAAATCTCTACCTAACCGTCCTTCCCGGATGGGTACTTGCCATTGTACCATTACTTTTTGCATTATATTGCATTCTAGTGCATCATATTGCATTGTTCCAAGTCTCAAATAAAGAAATAAATGAAAAAGAGCTCAGCATTGGCATTAAACTTATCTCCTGAACACAATGCATTATCTCTCCTATGGGGATGTGCCTTTGATCATAAGCTTAGAGAATACCATCCTGCATATACAGTAAAGAAAGCAGAATACATTTTTAAAATGTTGCGAAGGCCGAACGCCCGAGTCTAAATTTTGAGATTTTACTGCTCTTTAAAACACTGGCTTAGCATTACAACAGCAATTTTATTTTACATGACAGGTATGATGATCCCCCCAAGTAGTAGGTAAATTCTTTGATGACCCCCTAAAAAAGCACTTAAAACTTAATTGGTTGCCCCCCCCCCCTCCCCACCCCCCATGAGTTTAACCCCCCTCCCCCCCCCCCCCCCAGCCATAAATAATGAACACTCCCTTACTCAAAACAAATTAAATCCCCAACCCCAATGTTTCCTCATGAAAGCCATGAAAAAATCCAGAAAATTATAATAAACAAAGCGAATCGAACCTTCAACTGCAGCTTTAGTGAAGCGAATTTAAAATAACATACGATTTTGTATGGGCTACCTGCCACAGAATTGTCTAAATTACAACGCGTGCAAAACGCGGCAGCAAGGCTCGTTACACGCACTAGACAGAGGGAGCACATTACACCGATTTTGCGCCAGTTACATTGGTTACCTATTAGAGAGCGAATTATTTTTAAAATTTGTTTAATAATTTTTAAGTCTATCCATTTGTGCGCGCCATCTTATATTAATGATCTAATTAAGCCTTATGTTCCTGGCCGTAGTTTGCGCTCCTCCAACCTGGGTCTTTTAACCGTCCCCAAATCTTTCTCTGCCACGCATGGGGACCGCGCCTTTTCGATCGCAGGACCCAGGCTCTGGAATGCACTACCAGCTAGGATACGAAGTGCAAATTCAATAACTAATTTTAAGTCGTGTCTTAAGACACACCTTTTCAATTATAATTTAGAATAGTGTGTTTATTTATTGCTTCGTGGAACAATTTCACATTCATATTGTAAACGCATTGAGGCTTGCATAATGCGTTCTAAGAACGGTTATTATTATTATGTTATTATTAATTTATTCATTATTATATATTTTAAGAAAAATGTAAATCTTGAATCTTTTTAAACTAAGTACTGTTAAATTTATATTCATATTGTAAACGCATTGAGGCTTGCATAATGCGTTCTAAGAACGGTTATTATTATTATTATTATTATCCCAATGAGAAATAGCGTAAAAACTACGCAAACGTGGCAAAAAAGCGCATTCAACTGTAGTAATCCCCCCAGGGGTGGGGGAGGGGGGGGGGGGGGGGGAAGTACTACTCACCGTAGCCAGAGAAGAGTTAAAAAAGACTGCTCTGAAAGCACTTTATAAACTCAGAAAAGAAATGGGACGTTTTTTTAGAACAAATCTCAAACTTACAATGTCACTTTTTGATACATTAGTGAAACCTATAATCCTCTATGGAAGTGAAATATGGGGTGCAGACCAATCAGAAATATCAAACAGAGATAACTTGGAGGTCGTTCATATCAAATTTTGCAAGATGTTACTTGGAGCAGGAAAATACTCAAGCAATAACGCGTGCCGTGCAGAGCAAGGTCGATTTCCCCTAAATGTGGATGCAAAACATAGATGCATAAAATTATGGATAAAACTTGTTGATCTAGATAACGTCCAAAAATTATCTTACTGTATCTATCATGAAACAAAAAACGAAAATAACAAAGCGTACTGGAGTAAGAAAATCAAAGAAATATTATTTCATTGCGGCTTTGGAAATCTTTGGTATGATCAAGACAATATTACTCAACAAAAAGTATGGCTTAAGCACATCAAACAGAGACTAAGAGATAACGAATTCCAACACTGGCTAAGCGAAGTGTATAATGATGATAGGAAAAGACCCCAACAGCGAAATAAATTAAGAACATACCGCTTATTTAAAACAACATATACATATGAGAATTACCTTACAGAAGTTAAAAATCTGAAACACAGAACGGCCCTAACTAGAATAAGAATTAGTAATCACAACCTAGCAATAGAAAAAGGAAGACACGCAAGGCCATACAAAAAACCGGAAGAAAGAATCTGTATAAAATGTCAAAAAGATATCGAAGACGAAATGCACTTCTTGATAAAATGCCCAATTTATAATAAGCTAAGAGAACATTTATTTTCAACATTTAGACTTGCCAAAAAAAAACCCGAGACAATGACAGAGAAACAATTGTTTCTCGCACTGATACTGAAACCCACAAAAAATACTGCAAAAGGCATCAGCTAAATATGTTTACGATTGTTTTAAAAAAAGAGAGGAGACGTCCGATAATATAATTTAATATATAGTTATCTCTGATAGAAATTGTAAAACTAGTTATAAAGTCAAATGTAAATTATTGTAAAATTATCTTTTAAATTATGGTAACACTAACGTTATTTGGAACAAACAATCAATGTACAACGTTTGTACACGATCCAAATAAAACCCATGTATGTATGTATGTACGGGGATTGATCCGCTGGACAGGGTATGGTTTTTCGAGGTTCTGATCTTAGACAGGGTATCCATTTTCACATCGACAGATCTTGAACAGGGTATGGTATTTATCTAGTACCATTATTTACTGTATATAGTCTAGTGCTTGATGAAGACTTATTTAGTTATGACACTCATTATACAAGATCACAATAAACACTGACATCAAAGTATAGATAATTTGTTATTTGTCTTATAGAGGGATATCAAATTTTAACACTTTGTCTTAAACAGGGTAAGGGTTTCAGAGCCCCAGCGGCACACCCCTACCAAACGTTGGTTCCCGCCGGGAGTAATCCCCTCCAGGAGCCCATTACCAGGAGCGTACCTATGTGATGGATCATGAGTAGCGCCCACAGCACAGTAGACTATGTGGCTATTTATAGTCGCGAAGTACGTTGTCTTTTGTTCTCTTGCGCTATAGTGTTTTTAGCAGTTTGAACCGTGTTAATTACAATTTTTCAGTGCATTCTAATTGGTTAATAATGACGGCCTTTGTTTCTTCTCGCTGGAAACGCAAAGCTAAAAATAGCTACATTGTCAGTTCTGCTGTTGGGCAGACCTAATCTGGGAGAATAGGGGGCGGAGCGATCCCTTCTATAGACGACGTCACAGGATTCCCACAGGCAGCCCACGCGCGGGTCTCCATAATCGGCGTACATGAAGTACCTACCGACCGCGAGTTTGCAACACTATACAGCCATATCCCACAGGTTAGTGTTTGATATCTTGTTTTACTTTAGTTTATTTGTATCTCCTGTGTCATTTCAACGCAAATAAAGGAACGAAATCGCTCCGTTCGCCGTTCCTCGCTTCGCTCGCATCGCGGATAATAATATTCGTTTGAATCGCTAGCTTCAGAACGAACTCGGTCGATCCGCTCTTCACTCGCCTGACTCACTTCGCTCGCAAGCCCGGTCGCAAGACGTACTTTTTTGGGATCTCTCTTCAAAGCGCTTGTTCTGCAGGCTAAAAATTAAGGTAACATCCGATTTTTAGTGAAAAGTGTCAGTGCATGAACTCAAAATTTATGCTTCAATCTCGCTCAAAACGTTATCCGGTGTCTTCAAACTAACATAGACTACAGAATAATGTATAAGCTACATATTCAGCGGGTTCGTTTCACAACCAGATAACTTATTATCCATTTTTCGGACGCAAAAATACAACTTTGTGATTTAAAAACTCAATTCACCACCATTCTCGCGCGGAAAAGCAGCCACAGGTAGCCCACGCGCGTCTCAAATCTAGCATCGGTTAGGAACTCCCTGTGTTTTTTCCTTTCATTTGCTTGTAATTTGATCACACCAATTTAAAAAAACCCCTGAATTGTTAATAGGATGCTAAATAAACCTTGAAACTTTATAAACAAAAACGTTTGCCACAGATCGTTTGTTTTTGGACTCACAATTTTTTTAAACAAATAGAATTTTGGGCCAAATATTTCACACCGATCAAATCGAAACATATTCATCCTCACCCTGGGCAACTTCCAGGCATTTGACACCGGATGGGAAGGATTGGGGGTGGGGGGAATTTGAACAAATTGGCTCAATTTCATGTTATGTGCTGCATGGTAATCATGGCGGAATTGGAGCACTGGGAAGTCACTTCAGACAACCTTCGAAGGACAAAATTCTGCTTTTGTAAGAAACTGCCTTGAAAACAAAGGGACTCCAAAACAGAAATCTGAGGTCACTGAATACAATCTTAGGGGCTCCAATTCCTCACTGCAGTTACCTTTACCCAAAACGTATGTAAAAAGTATGAAAAATAATTTCTCGTACAGTGGGGCTAAAATATGGAACTCACTCCATAACGAAATTAGGGACTCCCGACTCATTCCCTTCTGTCAAGACTAAAATTGCCGCTCACAAATACCAGCTATAATAATATTTATTCATTATTACGTAATATGCAAAAAAAATATTTTTATCTATATTGTTAATGTATTATATTATTTTGTGAATTTCATATTTCTGTGTCACGCCTCATCAGCTGCTGTTGACAGGGCTAGCATGCCTAAATAAAGCTTTACTTACTTAATTAAAAGCTTTTTGCTGTATTTGAAGGTATTAAAATATAAATGTAAATTGCTTACGAATATTTAAACTGTCTGTTAAAAACAAAATGCGGTGTCACAACCAATACTATGTCCTGGGGTGTAGGGGCATTTGATCGCCAAATACGATGATAGGGTGTGGTATTTGAACAACATTTTGGCCTGGGGGATGGGAATTTGAACAAACCAAACTCCAAAAATTCAAATGTCCAGGGGTTTCCAGGGGGGGGAGGGGGAGGGGGGGGGAGGGGCGGATGATGATGTTTCAATTTGATCAGTACATTATTCTCATACAAACATTGTATTTTCTGCCATGTTTGCCCAGATTACCCAGCATGCAAATGAGAATGTGAAATCCTCTTTTACAGGGTTGCCACAGGTCAGGGAAAAGTTAGGGATTTTTTTTTGTTTCAAGGTCAGGGAAAAGTCGGGGAATTTTACATCTGGTCAGGAAAATTATAAAATTCTTTGATGGCCCTTCATGCTTTAAAGTGTCTGTGAGGGGAGCTGAGCCACAGGTTTTGATAATGACTCGTTTTGGACGAGGAATGTCAAACAGTCTTATTATGGTCAGTCAAAATTGTTTTCTGGTTAGTGAAAAGTCAAGGAAAAGTCAGGGATTTTTTTCTCCTGATGGGTGGCAACCATGTTATAGAGTCATGTATAAACTTCAATAATGTATTCACTACCTAATAATATAAGGTCTGCTTTGTTAAAATTCATAAAAGATACCAAAAGTTTAAACTAAATATTTGGACCCTTAATTTGCATTATTATTACTATTATGCTAGATATCGAAAAAAATATTTGGACCCCGTAATTTGCATTGTTATGTAATAATAATAATAATACCATAATAATAATTATTATTATAATGGTTTATTAACAGTATATCCACAGAGTATCTCTACGCCTGGCTTGGTATATAACGTGTTACAAGATACAATGATACGGAGATACCAAGATACAGTGATATGGTGATACAGTGATACGAAGATCTCAAATTTCCTTTAAAATTAAAAAATGGGGAAAAATGATTTTCCCCCAGAAATGTAGTTTTGGCTAGCCTGAATTTCAGCCGTCTCCTCCGGTTCGTTCCTCCGAACCGGAGGAAACGGCTGAAATTCAGTTTAAGTTTTGGCAGCAATTTTTCACATACCAAAATATGTTAAAAAGGAAGTTTTTAACCGGAAGTAAAATGTTCTGTTTGATTGACAGCAGGTCAATTAACACATGACATGTGCTCACTCGCCCTTAACGAAAGTGTGAGGAAAGCTAGCATAAATTCATTTCATGTTTATTGAGAAACGTTTTTCCACCTCCGATCCATGGGTTGTTGGCCTTATGTCTTCCAAAAAGCTATCAGGGCTAAATGCTCCAGCAGGGCTAAGCTCCAGCAGGACGCCCTTAGCTTGGAAAGAAGCAAAACAAGGCCAAACAATGCATACGACTACGTCTGTCTACGAGCCTCGCAAAACCCGACAAGTTAAGACAGAGCGCCGAGTGGTCCACATCTGAACATAAAGAAGAATTGATAGGAACCAGCCGAGAGAAGATTTGTTTCCAAGAAAGCTTAGATGGAAACATATTAAAACTCTGAATCGCTTGAAACCAACACCACGATCTCGCTTATTTGCCGTGCTGTTTCAGGACCTTTCAGACTCCTGCAAATCGCTGTCACTGGCATTTTAAGGCCTTCGATTTCTGTGCCCTTTTGTCATTTATAGGTGTTCGCTTTGGGTTTGTCCCTCAAGGACTTTTCGTCTTTTTTCATTTTCCAAGTCATAAGAAAACTAGAACCGGCTATAAAATGTTCTCGATGCGGCGCGTAGCGGATCGGAAATCAACATTGCATTGTCGGTAAATCTTGTGCTATTTCTACGCTTTCGATTTCCAACGAAAATAGAGTTTTTAAAAAGCTCTAAATCAAGAAGAATTTGTTCTATTTGTCTGAATTTTTTACAAAATGTCAATTGATATCTCTGCTGCAAACACATGTTGGGGAATTGGGAAATTCTAAAAAGAGAGCTCTTGACGGTGTTTCCCGCATATCTACTTGGATTATGTTTTCGCCTTTTCACCGAAAGCATGATAACTTTTGAACTAAATCGAATTTTGATATTCCCCTACATGGTTTTGTAATACGATTCCTCCGAAATGCGACAAAGCAACCATAAAATATTTTTGGAGTTGGAGCTTCTGAAAGCCATCTCACTAGATCGAGAAAAATCCCCCCCCCCCCCCAAAAAAAAATCGCCCCTCCCCCCTTTATCAATTTTCAAATGGTCCGTCCCTAAATCTAGTTGCCAATGAGAATAAAGCTTTCAGCGTTAATTTCGTATTTGTGTTGCAAAATCGTTTCTTCAACAAGGGCAATAAAGTGGTTCAATGTTAAATGCGTAACGTTCAAAAGTTAAAATTAAATAACAAAATAGTCAGACAAAGCAGTCATCCTGAAAGATAATACTGTTAAATTAGTGTCACGCCACGGCTTCAAGCGCTCAAAGTGACCCCAAACAACAGTCCGTTTCATACTGAAATCTGTATTTAGTGGGGCCATTTCGCGTCCGCTTTAAAAAAAGGAAATTTGAGATGTTCGTATCACTGTATCACCGTATCTTGGTATCTCCGTATCATTGTATCTTGTAACACGTTATATACCAAGCCTCTTCACCTCAGTGTTAAATCTAAATTACAATGTGCAATAAATAAATTACAATAATAATACTATAAAACCACTTATAAAACTACTCTAATTACAGTTATTGCCACAGAAAAATAGGAAATTCAATTTGCTAATAATTAATAAATTTAATTGTCTTAATGACTAAGCTCAGAAATAAAACTATCCGGTCTTTTAAGTATGACTTGGTAGGCCTGCAATATGACTTAAAGTCTTTACATTGTCTTAGGTTTGCAGGCAAGCTATTAAAAAGGGAGGCAGCAAATATTTAATATTATGCTAGATATCTATTTATTGACTGTGTAATCATTGTATTTATAACTACCCGTAAAATGTGGGACAGACTTGATGAGAATACTCCAGTTTCGTATTCGAAAATTACCGCTGAATGCAATGACTGCAGACGCATGTACTCAGGCTTAGCCTCATTCTGAAGTTAAACATTAATAAATACCAGCGAGAAGGTGGGCTTTTACAACTCTCCGTATTGTTGTAGTTTCGCATTTTGCATCTTCTCGCTAGTATTTAAGAATGTTTAACTTTAGAATGAGGCTAAGCCTGAGTACATGCGTCTGCAGTCATTGCATTCAGCGGTAATTTTCGAATACGAAACGGGACTATTGTAGCAAATGTAGGGGAGATATATCTACTTTCAATTGGCTTCTGATATAACCCAGGTCAAATTCATTGGATGGCCAAAATGCAATGTTCCTCAAGTTATTGATACTTGCTCTGTGATTAATCAATCCAAAAATCATACTTGAATGTAAACCACATCTTTAATTCACAAGTCTCAAATTCTAAACTGACTAGTATTCCAATATGGCTGAATAACTTGATAGACTCTTCAATGGTTTTTTTCAACTTTTGATATATACGTATAACAGCAATACTGCTGCAAAGAGCACCTCGAAGTTAGTCAAAATCCCAAATTTGAGAGTTATATCTTGAATAGGAGCAAAGTTATAGGCCCGCAAACTCGGAAAATTTTACAGATGTTTGTATGCAAATTTCGACTGGGGGGCAAGTTTGTGCCTGTACATGTACATGTACCTTGATAAAGTCAAACCAATATAGTTCCAATGTGAAAAGTGACACCGGGGTTCAAAACACAAATTAGCATATTTCAATAACAGTTGATTTCCAGTGTTTACGCTTCATCGGACTCCAATATATATGCATGCCTGTTTCCGAAGAACAGCAGTCTTTTTTTGATGGGAATCCTAAAAAAATGTCGGAAATTGGTACATTCAGGGAATTTAGCGGGAAATTATTAATATATCGGGAGAAACTGAAAAATAAACAGGTACACCTTTTGTGAAAACACGCCACAGCTCAAACAGGCTGCAGGCAGGAAACACATCACAACTTGACATATTTGTTACCCATTTTTCCTGCCAAAGAGCTACTGTAGGTTTTCTTCTAATACATTTCCTTAACTGAGAGGCAGCATTCACTACCTATTAGGTATACTAGTTAAATACTAATATAACTACATTGAACTCCCTCTAAGCGGAAACCCCTGTAAGGTGGACACCTCTAAGGTGGACAGCAAATTTAGTCCCTAAAAACATTTTCCCACTTAATCTCTTTATTTTGAACTCTCTATAAGTCGGACACCAAAATAGGTCCCGAAGGTGTCCACCTTAGAGAGAGTTCACTGTAGTAATGCATTAAATGCGGAAGACTACATTACTATTTCCATGTTGCTGATGTACATTTTGGTCATGGTTTGCCCAACCTTGCCCCAGTTAATGATGGAATACATATTGTTAGTTTGATTATCATTTCAGCAGCGTGCCTTTGCAAACACAAGAAACCCAAGCGATCTCGCTAAACATGTACTTAGAAGAACGCATGACATCATACTTGCGCGTGGACAGCATGCGCACACCTTGATTATGACGTAATGAGCAAACAAAGTAATGATTATGACGTAATACGCTAACAATGTAATGTTTATGGCATAATGAGCAAACAGTCATATTAATGTTGTTGATGTAAATTGTAATCATGGTTTCCCCAACCTTGTCCCAGATAATGATGGAATAATATTGTCAGTTTGATTATCATTTCATTTCAGTACCAGCGAGACTACAATAACGTATCTAAAATGTCCACCAAACCACACAATAATAATCGACCGTACCTTTGCTGAGGCGAATGCTGTCCTGGTTGACGTTGTGAAAGACTTGAGAAGTAGTGTGAAAATATCCAGTCTCAACAACCGACTTGCACTCCACAGTTTCAGGTTCCTCATTTTGCCACAAACAAACTTGAGGGACGAAATTACTTTTCTTTTTTAATACTTTCTTATTATTTCTAGTACACCGGGATTAACAGCATCGAAACTGAAGCACGCGATCCACCACTTGATCAACTCAATAAAGAAGTGATGTTTGTACGCAGTATAGGTACACAAATAGAAGATGTCACGGCCCTTGAAGATGTGGCTAATGCGAATACCACAAGCAACGACAGAGATGCTCCTAAGACGTTTAACAGCACTGGAACGCTAACTGATATAAATGGTGTATCTGATAGCAGAGTGCTACGAGAATTATTTAATCGTGCACTGACTTTCTGCAGTGAAGAGAATGTATGTCGTGATGAATCAGTTAAGGTCAGGTCAATGTCAC
Source organism: Actinernus sp. WN-2022 (assembly GCA_030867875.1). Lineage (NCBI taxonomy): Eukaryota > Metazoa > Cnidaria > Anthozoa > Actiniaria > Actinernidae > Actinernus > Actinernus sp. WN-2022. The sequence goes on from JAOWCC010001751.1 coordinate 15,253,080, forward strand.
AAACGAAAGGAGGAAATGACGGCTTCCTTGATATTTACGAAGTTCATAAACAGCAAATGAAGCCTGATCAACTGGAGAAAACTAGAAATGAAGAAAATGGAGAACTGATGATGTCATCCTTAAAAAAAGATGATTTCCAAGAACAACGGCAAATCTCACACAATGCAACTGCAAATGGAGAAAATTCAAGACAAATAGTGATTAAAGGACTTGTAGATGGGCAACAATTACATCTTCAAAAAGAAATATTAGAGGCAGTGCCTCAAATTTCTGGTGGTATAAACTACGACGAGCCAGTAGCAAATCATGTCAATGAACGTGAGCTAAATAACGAGTTACTTGATGGCCACCATGATACCGATGATGTAGAAATCATTCCTTCTGTAAGTGGTGTGACATCTTGTGGAACAACGGGAAAGGAACATTCTACAAATGAACTTTGTCTTGGAGAAATAGCCGAAAGTGTGTATCATGTAATACTGGGAAAATATCTGCCTTGGGAATTTCCTGTCAACCCAGCTGAAGACGTGAGTTTCGAACGTGACGAATGTGACAAGCTGAACAATGATAGTAACAGGCAAGACATGCTTAGCTCAGTCACAAATACCGAAAATGCTCTTGGTCAAGTTGAAGATGAAACACTAAGTATTTCAGGAGAACCTTGTTGCACTGACACTATCCAAAATCAAGAACAATCCACCTCTTCGGGAGAAGTGCGTTTTAAGTGTCCTCAGTGTGAAAAAAACTTCAAATGTCGCACTGATTTTGTTCGGCATTTTCGAATTCACACAGGAGAAAGGCCGTTCAAGTGTACCCAGTGTGACAAGGCATTTAAAAGGAAACATCATCTTGTCGATCATCTTCAAATTCACACAGAAGAAAGGTTGTACAAGTGTACCCAGTGTAATAAGGCATTTAAAACTAGCCGTCGTCTTTCAATTCATTTTCAAAATCACACAGAAGAAATGATGTTCAAGTGTATGCAGTGTAACAAGGCATTTAACACAAGAGCTACTCTTGTCCGTCATCTTCGTATTCACACAGGTGAAAGGCCGTACAAGTGTGCCCAGTGTAACAAGGCATTTAAAAGGAAACATCATCTTCTCGATCATCTTGAAATTCACACAGAAGAAAAGTTGTACAAGTGTACCCAGTGTAATAAGGCATTTAAAACTAGCCGTTGTCTTTCAATTCATTTTCGAAATCACACAGCAGAAACAATGTTCAAGTGTATGCAGTGTAACAAGGCATTTAACACAAGATCTACTCTTGTCCGTCATCTTCGTATTCACACAGGTGAAAGGCCGTTTAAGTGTGCCCAGTGTGACAAGGCATTTAAAAGGAAACATCATCTTCTCCATCATCTTCGAATTCACACAGGAGAAAGGCTGTACAATTCTACTCAGTGCACATGATAAAACAATTAGAACTAGAGATGATCTTTCCTTTCATCTCCGAACTTACACAGAAGAAAGGCGGTACAAGTGTACACAGTTGAGAAGATATTTAAAAGGAAATATCAGCTTGGCGCACATCTTCGAATTCACAAAAGGAAAAGGCGGTGAAGGCGTCTAACAGTATACAGACAAAATCACAGTTGCTGTAAAGATATGTGATGCTGTGTTGGGGGAATATCCGAGCTGGTGTGCCTCGTTGTTCAACATCTTTGTGAATTATCTGCCTTATTTCATAAAGTCTGCAAATCTGTCATCCAACGCTGATGATAAACAGCTGTTCTTTGGACACCGATACAACAAGGTCGTTGAATCAACTTTAAACTCTGAGCTACTCGTTACAGCTACTTGGATTCGTGAGAACAGTAATATTACTATTAATAGGGTAACACCCAAAAGCTAAGCTTACAAACTTGTGGCCCTCTGTATTCTTCTAAATGCAAAGAAGTGTTAGGCTTTTGCTATCTCCAGAAGCAGAAAACATACTTTACCTGAGGACCACCTGAACATTATAGTAAATAATTCGAATATTGCTACTGAACATACTATTAATAATTCTTAACGATAATCATAGAAATAATACAATCATTAATTAATTAATTAATGTTCGGTATTTAGCGCATACTGTTAATGGCATAAACACCAGCCTATCTTATGTAATTTCACTCAACTAGATGAAATTTTTGCGTACTAATTCGCCCAAATGAAGTTTGGGGGGTGGGGTTAAGCCATTATGAAATTGTAGTTTGGCTCTCATTTCTGCTCCTTAACGTAGATTTCAACCAAATTAACAGGACCATTTGCAGTTTTCCATGGGTAATAATAATAATAATGGCCATATTTATATAGCACCACATCACCACAGTCTCATGGCGCTTTACATATTACTGACGTATCCCGTCAGTGAATTATTTCGGACTGCTTTACGGCGCTAATAGCTGCCACGCAGTTTACAATGTTGAGTGTGTGGTTAGTGCAATGGCCATCTTGCTGTACCGGGTGACAATCCCCTGCACTTTTTCGAGTAGTACAACAGGTTCTTTCACGTCCCCTTCAGAAGTAGAAGTAGGAGGAGACAAGGCCAACGGCTTATAACGTCCCTGCCCAAGGACGCGGCCGGGTTCGAACCCCCGACCTCCCGCACTCTAGACCGTGCTCTACCAACTGAGCTAACCAGTGAGGCAGTTAACATTTTAGTGAAAATCCTATGTCGTTACGACATTCCTTTCTACCCGTAAAAATCCATCGCCCTTTCACTTGGCCGAGTGGAGCCTGGGTAACCATTTAACTTTAATTTAGTAGTTTTTTTTTCAAGACTTGAAATCTTGGAAACCGATCAGTTTTGTCATGAATGATATTCCGAACACGTTTGCTATCACAAATGAAATATATCTTTTCCAGGGGGGTGGGGTAGGGAATATTTGTAATTCATGGATTCCAGCTGTTAATGTTTGGTATGTTGCACATAGTGAAGGCGAATTAAAACCAGCCTATCTTATGAAATGTCACTCAACTAGATTATTTTTTGATGTATTAGTCGCGCAACTGAAGTTCGGGGGAGTTAAGCCATTTTGAAATTTTATTTTGGCTGTCATCCCCCCCCCCCCCCCCCCCCCCCCCCCCCCGCCTTAACTTCAATGTCAAGTTTGTCAACCAAATTTCCAGTTTCCTATGGGTAACATTTTGGTGAAAACCCCATGTCTCTACGGTGTTCCTTTCTACCCGTAAAAATCCATCGCCCTTTCCGTTTTGGCCGTAAAGCATGCTGGGACAGTTTCATTTGCTATTTCCCAGTCCAGAACTGGATTTAATAAAGTTACAGCTTTAAAATCGTAGTTTGGGTATTAAACACGACGAACATAACATATTGGTTGCAAATTTGGGGTAATAAATGCGAACCTTGCAAAACTGAAGGGGGAGGGGTAGAAAATTCTATGCATTTCCTGTTAGTAATGGAACCCTCCCCTATTTAGAAGTGGCTAGAATGAAGTTGCAGGTTAAAATCACAATGGATTAAGTGATGTGGCAGAATTAAAACCATGGTTTCTGTACTCGACGCGACGACTGCAATGCGGCATGAACTGCGGAAGCCGCGGGCTGTTAAATCCACGACGCGCAGCTAGTTTCTAGCAGTCCTTTAATCACCGTACTTGACAGTACACAGAATCATCAACAGAAACAGCTTAAAACTAGAAATAAATACAAAACATGTGTTTACAATGCTGATCTCAAATAATTAAGTACGTAAAAATGTCAATAGTGGAATAAATAAAATACAATGTTTGTGCGCAAAAATCTCGTGCCGGGAAATATATATTCGTCATAGCTCACGCAATCACTTCCGGAGCGAAAGCGAGGCTTAAAATATCGATTTGAGTCGAGTGTTTGCTGGTTCAGTTTGTGAGACGAAAGAACTTCCGGAATTAGAAATAACGTTGATCTGGACAATACCAGGTATGAATTTATGCTGAACGTGTCAAACTAAGAACAAATTTGAGTTCGTTCAACACAGAGTTCGATTTGCAAATGAATTGAACTGAACGTACAAGTTCTAAACTACATAAATGTTCTTAGTTTCTTGGTGGTGTCCTAAACTTGCGTTAACATCGCTCCTCCTTTTCTTCGGGTGCCTTCAATGGTAGCTGAAGAACTAGTTGACGTGTAGGTTGCTGTAGCCGGTCTAACGTACACTCCGTCCCTTGCAAAACTGAAGGGGGAGGGGTAGAAAATCCTATGCATTTCCTGTTAGTAATGGAACCCTCCCCTATTTAGAAGTGGCTAGAATGAAGTTGCAGGTTAAAATCACAATGGATTAAGTGATGTGGCAGAATTAAAACCATGGTTTCTGTACTCGACGCGACGACTGCAATGCGGCATGAACTGCGGAAGCCGCGGGCTGTTGGTTGGTGTACAACCAAATCCACGACGCGCAGCTAGTTTCTAGCAGTCCTTTAATCACCGTACTTGACAGTACACAGAATCATCAACAGAAACAGCTTAAAACTAGAAATAAATACAAAACATGTGTTTACAATGCTGATCTCAAATAATTAAGTACGTAAAAATGTCAATAGTGGAATAAATAAAATACAATGTTTGTGCGCAAAAATCTCGTGCCGGGAAATATATATTCGTCATAGCTCACGCAATCACTTCCGGAGCGAAAGCGAGGCTTAAAATATCGATTTGAGTCGAGTGTTTGCTGGTTCAGTTTGTGAGACGAAAGAACTTCCGGAATTAGAAATAACGTTGATCTGGACAATACCAGGTATGAATTTATGCTGAACGTGTCAAACTAAGAACAAATTTGAGTTCGTTCAACACAGAGTTCGATTTGCAAATGAATTGAACTGAACGTACAAGTTCTAAACTACATAAATGTTCTTAGTTTCTTGGTGGTGTCCTAAACTTGCGTTAACATCGCTCCTCCTTTTCTTCGGGTGCCTTCAATGGTAGCTGAAGAACTAGTTGACGTGTAGGTTGCTGTAGCCGGTCTAACGTACACTCCGTCCCTTTTCTTTACCTTTGCTGTTCTCACTCTACCGTCTTGACTGGGCCACTGTGTCAGGAACCAATGGATCTCTGGTCATTACTTCCAAGATTCTGCCAAGAGGCCAGTGGTGCTTGCTAATGCCGTCTTGGGCAGAGAGAACGAGATATCCTTTCTTCAGATTTTTTGTTTCGAAACACCACTTTGTACGCTGTATCAAGGTAGGCAGGTATTCTTTGATCCACCTGGACCAAAACATTTGAGCTAGAGCGAGCCTGTATAATTTCCTTGAACTGATATCTTTCTCATCATAGTAGCGACATTAATGCCAACTTCGGGGTTTAGTAGTATAAGGTCATTCGGTGTCAATGCTCTCAAGTCAGTAGAGTCCTGGTCATTCACTTCAGTCAGTGGTCTACTGTTCAAACTTGCCTCAATCTCTACTAGTGCTGTGTGCAAAATGTCTGTAGTCATGACTCTGGTAGTAGTAATGCTACGTAATCCACGCTTGACACTTCTGACTAATCGTTCTACTCAAGCATGTTAAGGCCAAACACTAACCTGTGCTTGGGATATCCTACGACTGTATTGTTGAAACTCGCGGGTGTGTAGGTACTTCATGTACGCCGATGATAGTGAACCGCGCGTTGGGCTGCCTGTGGATATTCTGAGCCAATATAAAAAAGGTGCTAATTGTAGGCTAAACTGCACCCAAATTAAACTCAAATCTCGACCCTGATCTGCCCAAATCAGGTCAAAACCCTGACCCTTATACCTGCCCAAACTGAGCTCAAAACCCTGACCCACCCCCGTGGCACATACATAATACGTCACAAACAGGAGTAACCCCCCCGGGATAGAGGTAATAGCTAGACTAATGCTGTTGCCACCCAATTCAGATCATGTGATGTAAACAGATGCTACTCTGGGGAATTATTCCTTTTTCATTCTAATCATAATGCAGTCATGCCTATCTGTGAATAAAATTAATTTTCAAAGAGTCAATTCTCCAGAGTAATGTGTGTTTACATCACATGATCTGAATTGGGTGGCAACAGCGTTAGCCGATTACCTCTATTTGTACCACGTGCAGTACTTTGAAACCCTGTCTTTGAAACTTTGAAACCCAACACATGTCTGTGATGCCAACTATAGTATGTTGTTTCAAGGTCTCTAGTTCGGACTGGATGAGGCTTCAAAGTCCTCGCAAGTAGTTCCAGTCCTTAGCCAGTCTGTATGTCGGCCGAAATGGTTGATGATGCACCAACAGTCGGCCGATTGATCACCGACACTATATCGATAGTTTACCGACAGTTGGCCGAGGAGTGACCGTAACATTTTCTGCCAACGTTATTATGTACTTGAAAGGTTGCAGAGGCCATGCACTAATTTTTTCGTAATTTTCCCCATTGAGTAGTTCCCATACAAAGCCTATATATACTGACAAATACACACAATTAGAGCTTGGCTTGCCTGTGATTATTCCAAGTCAAAATTTACTGCTAAAATAATTGAAAACAACTCATTTTATCGGTGTCAGTCTTGAAGGACTAAATATTTATTTCGAATCCAAATCTATTACCGGTATTTAATTAGTTTATTTTGTTTGCCACAAATATCTATTCTACATCACGTGAATAGTTGAATGGTAGAATATATCTTGATTTGAGTATTGCATCTGTGAGTTAGAGATTTATTTCTCAAAATTGCTCCATGCTTGTGACTGTCAACCCAGGAATTTACAGTAATTTATTTCTCCTTGTGAATGAAACTATTATGTGATTGTTATAAAATGTGTGTTAATTTCACTGATACAAACTACAATGATATCATACATGTTTCTGATTTTTTAAAGTACATAATATACACCTATTTAAAAAAATGTTGATCCTACTGAACAGTGAACAACAAACATTGAACAATAGGATTAGTGTAGCAATAAACAGTGAACAACAAGCATTGAACAATAGGGTTAGAGTGATAGCAATAAACAGTGAACAAACATTGAACAATCTAGGGTTAGAGTGATAGCAATAAACAGTGAACAACAAGCATTGAAAAATAGGGTTTAGTGATAGCAATAAACAGTGAACAACAAACATTGAACAAAAGGATTAGACTGATAGCAATAAACAGTGAACACTAGGATTAGAGTGATAGCAATAAACCCATAAAGCAGTTCCTGGAATCACGAACCGTGAAATATTTTGTATACATGTTTCTTTGCATCAAATAGACTATAAGATTGTGTTTCACGAGGTTGCATTGCAATCACTCTAAAGAACCGAGCCTCGGGTGCACCCTTGTAAAATAAATGCAAACACATGAAAATAGAATAGTTGCCAATGATTCTACATTAATCATTGGTGCTGGCATGACAGAGTGTGCCGCATTATAAAAAATCATTCTTCAATGTTTTTCATTGTTCAATGGGATCAACGTTTGTTGAAATGTGTACATTATGCTCGCCTGTGTTTGCATATGCGGACCTATTTCTTCTTTTTGAATCATGGGTAAGAATGTATGTGAGGCCAAATGGAATATTCCAATTTAACATGGAATAAGTTAACATTGTTTGTTAGCACACCAAGACCTGATTATGGCCACCTTTTATTATACAAGTGCCCCCCACCCCCAGACATGAAGTTATGAAGTCGGGTTCTCAAGATTTACTCTTAATCGAAAGCCTTTGTCACTCTGCGAACAGCCTTACTATACTGCTGCATGAGTGTGAAGACTTGCACAACTTCTCTTTGAAATACATGTAGTTCGTTAATAGTTGCTTCCCTTGTTGAGCCTTATTTCTGTAACAATTCGTAGATTAACAACTACCCGGCGACCACCTCACACATCAAATCGATTTTCTCTCTTAGGGAAACAATGTATATCCTTCTCTGATTTAGTTGCAAGATGTGCAGCAGCGAACACTGCTCCGCGATTTGACACCTTCACCGCCTTTTCCTTTTGTGAATTTGAATATGGGAGTCAAGCTGAGATTTCCTTCACCACCTTTTCCTTTTGTGAATTTGAATATGGCAGTCAAGCTGAGATTTCCTTCACTGCCTTTTCATTTTGTGAATTCGAATATGGGAGTCAATTAAGCTGAGATTTCCTTTGAAATACCTTCTCACACTGGATACAATAATATTGTATGGTGAGTTCGAAGATGATTGGTAAGATGGGTTCTAGTTTTAAATGCCTTGTCACACTGTCTACACTTGAACAATCTTTATTCTCTGTGAGATCGAACATGAAGGGAAACATCACTGCTAGTTCTAAATGTTTTATCACACTGGATACACTTGTACGGTCTTTCTCCTGTGTGAAGTCGAAGATGATCGAAAAGATGAAGTTTCCTTTTAAATGTCTTGTCACATTGGGTACACTTGAACAGCCTTTTGTCTGTGTGAATACGAAAATGAATGGAAAGATAATTTCTAGTTTTAAATGCCTTACAACACTGGCTACACTTGAACGGCCTCTCGTCTGTGTGAATTCGAAGATGAAGGGAAAGATGGTTTCTAGTTTTATATGCCTTGTGACACTGCATACATTTGAATAACCTTTCTTCTGTGTGAGATTGAAGATGAGCTGAAAGATTATTGCTAGTTCTAAATGCTTTATCACACTGGGTACACCTGTGTGGCCTTTCTTCTGTGTGAGTTCGAAGATGACTGAGAAGATGATGTTTCCTTTTAAATGCCTTGTTACACTGAGAACACTTGTACCGCCTTTCTTCTGTGTGAGTTCGAAGATGAACGGAAAGATAACGGCTAGTTACAAAAGCCTTATTACACTGGGTACACTTGTACGGCCTTTCTCCTGTGTGAATTCGAAGATGATCGAGAAGAAGATATTTAAATTTAAATGCCTCGTTACACCGGGAACACTTGAACAGCCTTTCTCCTGTGTGAATTCGGAAATGGACAGCTAAATAACTGCGAAATTTGCAAGTTTTCTCACACTGGGAACACTTAAAACGTCCTTCTCCTGTAGAAATGGATTGTTCTTGGTTTTGGATAGTGTCAGTGCAACAAGGTTCTCCTGATATACTCAATGTTTCATCTTCAACTTGACCAAGAGCACTTTCACGATCTAAGCATGGCCATGTCTTGCCTGTTACCATCATTGGTCAGCTTTTCACATTCTTCACGTTCGAAACTAACGTCCTCAGCAGAGTTCGCATGAAATTCGTAAGGAAGAGTATTTACCTTTATTAAATCATACACACTTTCGGCTATTTCTCCAAGACAAAGTTCATTTGTAGACTTTTCCTTTCCCACTGTTCCACCAGATGCCATACCACTTACAGAAGGAATGATTTCTACATCAGTACCATGGTGGCCATCAAGTAATTCGTTATTAAGCTCACGTTCATTGACATGATTTGCTACTGCCTCGTCCGCGTAGTTTATACTGCATGCCAGAGATTTGAGGCACTGCCTCTGATATTTCTTTTTTAATATGCACTTGTTGTCCATCTACAAGTCCTTTATTCACTATATGTCTTGAATATTTTATATTTGCAGATGCATTGTGTGATATTGGACGTTGTTCTTGGAAATCATCTCTTTTTAAGGAAGACATCATCAGTTCTCCGTTTCCTGTTTTCTCCTGCAGTTGATCAGGCTTCATGTGTAGTTGATGAACTTCGCAAATATCAAGGAAGCCATAATTTCCTCCTTTCGTTTGTGACACTGAACTGACCTTAACTGACATACCATGACATACATGTACCTTCTCTGCTCTGCAGACAGACAGTGCACGATTAAACTATTCTCGTAGCACTCTACTATCAGATACACCATTTATAACAGTTTCCGTTCCAGTGCTGTTGTATGTCTTAGAAACATCTCTTTGACTGCCAATGTTTGTGGTATTCATACCAGCGACCTCTTTAACAGCTGTGATATGTTCTGTTTGCGTATACTAATACTGCGTACAAACATCCCTTCTTTATTGTGTTGATGAGGTGGTGGATCACACTCTCGGTGTACTAGAAATACATAAATAAAACAACTTTAGTGCTGGTAATATTTCGTACAAGACGACGCAGTAATAAATAAAATGTAGAACTAGAATTCTATGGAATTTTTATTGTGCCTGCACAGAAACGTGTTTCTTGGACCAGTCCAGTCCATACAGTCTTAACTGCCATGAAAAACAAACCCATGTGGGTACATTGCGGTGTCTATACCGATGCTCGCTGGGCATCAATATTTTCTCTCTGCTGTTTTGAGCTGCATCAGTGAGCTGCGAATCAGCCAGTAAGAGAAAACCTCTGGTCTCAGTCGTAGCGAACCTCACTTTCATTTTTTAATCTGACCCTCACGCCCTGATTGGAGGAATTTTTAATTAGCTCTAAAATATGTGATTGGTGAACTTTATTGTCACTACAGGCGGAAGGGTAAGTGACAATTGTCTTCGCTAGAGTGGGTAAGTGACAGTTGTAAATAATAGACCTACAGTAGATCAGAGAGAGGCCAGGGAGTTTTGGATACTTTCATCCCCGGGCTTTCATCGCCGGCATCCAATGCATTTCTCGTGTGTGATAAACTTGTCTGAATAGTCTTACTGGTGCTATGACTTCCAAACCAGAAGCTTTCTTTCATCAGATGCTCTCATCGGTACTAAAACATCCCTTTCCGCTGGATTGAAACACTGCTAGAGTTGCCGCAATCACGAGACGTGTTCGCCATTTTACCGGACCAATTAGCAAGGAGTTGTTTCTGAGAGGTTTTTCATACCCAAGGAACGCTATAGCATGCACTTGTTATTTGCCCATTGATTTATAGCCTTGGTTAACTCAAATTAGAGACATGAACAAGCATAGTACTGATAACTGAACGACTAGTTTGATGGTACGGGGAAAACAGTCAATGAAACACTGCAGGAACTCATGGCTCAGCACAGTTCTCTTTTGTCTTTGCAAGCCTGCTTCACAACGAAAAATAGAAGAATACGAATGTGCAAAGTCTATTGAGGCAAGTCTTTGCTCTTGTAAACATCACACATGCATTTGCTCTTCTATCTTCCCTTAAATTTTATCAGAACGAACTTCCACATGCATGGTGTATTTTCTGTGAAATGGTAAATTTCCATCATACTTTATGTGAAACTTTAAGCTTGGCTTGATGTATATGTTTAATGTCCATACAAAACCTATGTCCCCCCTGAGTATCACTCGCTCTACCCCCTTTCACAAATTCCTAGGTCTGCCACTTCAGTCATGTCTTAAATTGGCCAAATATCACTTTAAAACTGTGCCGCTAAATTCTCAATTTGCAAGGGCTTTTCAAGTGTTCTTTCGAAGTGGCGGGGTATTCTGTAGTCTAGCCGCCAAATCTTTTACTACATATCTTTAGTTCTGGGATTCGAAATGTTTCAAAAATAGAATTTTGGGCACAAATATTTGACACTAGAATCTCGTACAAACACTGCCGTTTTATACAAGCGTGCAAATGGGACGTGACTCCTAAGAGATATACAAATAACCTAAAGTAACAAGATATCAAACACTAATCTGTGGGATATGATTATCTCAGAGAATGCACAACTGAATAGTGTATTTTTAAACTAAAAACGGCGCAAACAGAACTCCCAAGTGAAGATATGAAACCACGTGCACCCTATTCCGCATCCTCGCAACCTCTTACCACAGGCAGCCCAGACTCGACATATATTTCCCGCTTTTTGGGTTACCTGTGGTATGTTTCATTAGCGATCTCGGAAGAGTTTAAATAATTGCTCCTTGTGAATTCTATTTTCCGATTCCTACGAAATAAATCTTAATGAAGTTGTGTGAGTGGTTTTGGGGTGATTTGGGGACTTCTAAAGCAGTTTATTAGGCCTCGAGGTTTTGACACGGTTGGCCGCGTGTCTACCTCAAAGACACAAATATTTGTGCTCTTGGGCTGCCTGTGCTCTTACCCAGGGTTATTTAAAGCAGCTCATTCAACCATGATGCATTGCGAGCTCAAATTTCTCGAACCGCCATTTTCGGGGCCCCCGATAATGGCTCTGGAGAGCTTCTTGAAACAAATCCTATTCCATCGGTCTCACAGGGGCATACCAGTTGATTACTTATAGGGGAAAATGTTCCTTATTTATTAGCTTTTGTGTTCAGTCATATATTTCAGAATTTTCACCTGCCAGGGGAAATATTGAACGTACTCTGGAGTCGCCTTTGGTCAGTGAAATTATTACTAGAGCCTGTACTGGAGTTAGCCGACTGTTTGATCGTAATTCCTACAGTTTATCCAAACCAGAGCCTTTCTACATTGGCTTGATCGGCCCGCAGACCTAAATGACAAGAAATTTAAAGGTCAGAAGAGCTGAGCCTTTCGGACACTTACAACATTTAAAGCAAATTGCTTTGACTGAAGACTCGAGTACGCGGTACACGCGCGGTACATGCAAGATTACAAATCTCGCAGTTTCTCTCTTAGTCTTATAGTCTTGGTTTTCGCTCAATGGACAACGCTGATTTAATTAAAGTAAGTGAAATGTTGTGTTGATATCTGCATGAGCGGCTGTAAAGTGGAAACCTATTTTATAAATGTTTCCGTTGCTGATGAATAAACTTCAAGTTCAATCAAGTGCCGCTGGGCGCTCAGAAAACTGATTGATCGATATTTTTTTACCCAGCATATCCAATGTACGATTAACGGAAGTCAAGGGGCTTTTAAAATGACACAAACCAGCTGAAATTCAGGCTAACAAACAACATTATACGGATTTCAAATTTGCATATTGCATTGGCGAGTCAAAATGTGGTATGGAGAAAGAACGCACGGACCTTGAACACAAATAGAATGTGGCAAACAGTACTTCAACATTTCAAACCCGCATTTTGGCAGGAACAACCTAGCTCCTTTCTTTCGACTACACGTTCTTGCCTGCACAAGCCTAGAAAGGAAAGAACTCTAAATGTATAACGCTATCGTAGAATTGATTAATTTCCTTGCCACACGATCTGCATCGCTGGAACTTGGTCCAGAAGTTGGACAAATTGGTTCGCTAGATCGAGCATGAGATCGATTGCTAGCATCACGTCGAGGAATTTTTATCGGAGAACCGTAGTAATTCCGCTCATTCTATTATATTTCTTCAAGTATAAAGGCAACCGATCTCCCCGTCGATCTCGGCCATTCAGTTCAACTCGTAAACTCTATTTATAAAAAGCCCGATATCACATTTTCTGATTGGCAGCTGTCCGATTTCAAGTAGTTTCCCGTATGAAAACAATAACAGTGACTCGCAATGCATCTTGGTTGAATGAGCTCCTTTAATTTCTTTCGACGCTAGCTTGGATTAGGCGCGTAAAGACTCATGGGAACGAAGTTGCAGAGGGGTAGGGCAATCTTCATTATTTTGAAATCCCGCATTCTCTTGCTATTGCAATTGACTTTCCTTTTTAATGTTAGTCCCTATAAAGAAGGCCAGCAAAAAAATCTGGGAATCGGGAGACTAGACAGGGACTGATTTAGCGGGGAATCCGAATTATCCGATAAAATGCCAAGAATGTGCAGTGCCGGAAAAATCGTCCCTTTTTCCAGTAAGGCAAACGTAGATTGTACTCAAACTATCTGATCTTCGAAAACTACCTCTCCATTGTCAGCCACCTTTGTTTATCACCGAAGAAACCCATTCAGACGTTGGCCAGGTTACTGAAGCACTAGCGTCCAGTCTCCCCCTAAAAGATTTATACTACTTCTTTTTCGGGAAGTACCCAATTTATTTCGGATTGTATACAAGATTGTATGGCTGAATTTGAAGGGTTTTAGATACAATACATTGTCAGAGTCCTCACCCTAGGCATTTGTCGATTGTGCTCGTAAAACCACAGGGAGCGCAGGCTCACAACATGAAGGCAATATAAGGATTTGTATGAAACTTTATCGCTAGTATATATAGCTGATGGAAAATGATAATAAACATCCATTAAAGTTTACATACCACATCAAATGTTGTCCAGCTGTCGTTACTTGTCTGTCTTGGAGCCTTCAAGCCGTCCGCCATATTGGAATCGAATAAACAAGTTGTTATCCCAAGTTCAGGCCCCCGGTTCAGGCCCTAGACTGTACCACTATCTTGGTGTGAGACAGACCTCTGACCTTAGTTGGAGTGAACATACTGAAAAGGTGTCAAGTAAAGGTAACAAAACACTGGGAATTATACGATGCACTCTGAAAGTCTGTACCCCTGAGGTAAAAGAGAAGGCCTATCAAACACTGGTTAGGCCCCAACTGGAGTATGCCTCCAGTGCTTGGAATCCCTATACGGACAGAGATGTACAAAAAAATCGAGCAAGTCCAAAAGAGAGCTGATCTGATTATAGTCGGTCAACAAACTCTCAAGACCTATAGTTTATGACCTCGGGTGGTACTCTCTAGAGAACAGGAGGCTACTATATCAAGTAACTATATATTCTATAAAATTAGGAATGGTTTAGTTGACATCAGTAGAGATGCCAGTTATGTGTAAAACAGTCAGCTAGATCATGCAAGCCCTATGCTTATCTCCAACCTCATGTAAACGTACTTGTGTAAGCTTACACGCTACTCTCCTTGTGTTCGAGTCATTCGTGTTTGGAACTGATAAACCTACTGAGCCGGCAGTGGTCCTTGCATCTAGCATAAAACAATTTCAGACACTTGCGCTCCCAGAAATACGTACAATGAGCCCACCTGCCCATCTAAAGAGACTATAAACTTTTGACGACCATTACTTTTCATTTTCTTTAATTTCAGTACACTTGTACTGTAAGTCAGTATTATTAAGAGCGGAGTGGAACAAGCATTTAAATATCCTCCCTCCCTATTTTTTATGCCCTTTTCTCTTTCCTCCCTAATTTTTTCGGCCATTTCTCCCTCCCTGTTTTTCCTCTTTTCTCCCTAATAACGCTGTTGCAGCTTTTCATTGCGTAACTGAAGACAGTGTAATAAGTCTAATAAGACAGTGTAATTCGAGTTACCTTAAATAAATCACGTGAAAGAAGTGTACAAACTTTGGGGTTAAGTCATGTTACACGTTCCTCTCTCGCTCAATATCCAAGTCGTGGTCGCTCACCTCAGAGTGGTAAAATTGTGTCGATTGTAAAATCATAGCCGTATAGATTCTTCCTTTACAAAAAGTCATTGTACCTGGCAGGTGCTCTAACTTGTCTGCTACTACAAGTGTGTACTAATATGTTGCATCGAGCAATTTGCTCGTCTGTCATTTGGTTGTCACTGTCACTATCTCCATTTATACACTCTTCCTCCATTTCTCGAGGAACAAGTTCACTAATGTCCCCACCGATACTTTGCAACTCCTCAAACTGGTCTTCTGTGAGTGTTATTCCTCCAGTTTCAATTGCAGTCTCCACAGCACAGTCAATTTGAATATTAGTTGAATGGAATTGCACCAAGCTTATTGCAATCCCAGCTAAAATACAGACAGTCGTCTCTATCTTGGACGAATATGTCTGCATTTATAGAGGAATTAGAGTCGCAAATATCTTCCCCTGCAACTATGAGAATCTCATTTTCTTCAGTGCTTCTTCTGTGGAATACAGTACCCTTATAGAAGACGATTTTCCTCAGTTTGTGGGACGACAGAGGTGTTCTCCGGCATCACTATAGATCCTCTAAGGAATGTTGAGAAGTCAACATCCCACGCTTTCGGGTGCCTCCACTTCATATAAACCAATGGCAGCGTTGAAAATCTGTGCGTGGTAGTTTCACTCCGTACTGTGGCAACTATTACGGTCTCCAACCATTTTTTCCGGTAGTCGTGCAGCTTGATGATGTCCCGAGATTGTAATTGCACATATGTTGCCTTGGGAATGGCTGGCAGATCCTTAAACTGAATGAAATCTTGCGGAATTTCATAGTAGGACTTCGGATGTGTGAAGAAAATAAAAGGGAGCTTAGTGATTCTCTTCATAACTTCTTCTACGATGCTTGGAAAATTTATGGCAAAATCCAAGCAACCAACGGCTTCGTTGAGCCCCAGCTCACGTGCTTTCGCGAACAAATGCTCGTCCTGGTTCCATGTCCAAGCGACTTGTTGACGCTTGTCCTGCTTAGTCATGCAGTGAATATACCCAATGATATCTTTGAGAAATTTGTAACATATATGTTCTTTTGGAAGCTCACCAGATACGAGAAGTTCATGCAAATGTTTCACTACACTGAGTATCACTCTGTTCATACCAGTTTGGTCCAAAGGCATCAGCCAAATCATGAGCCGTTATCTCGTCTTCAATGAGGTGGTCAGGAACGAGATTCGTATGGGTGTTCAAATTGATCTGAATATCTAAATGGATAGTTGGGACACTTCATTAAGATTTATCGAATGTGTATCAGATGATTCTTGATTGGTTACTGGAACATTGAAAGAAGGAACGAATGTTTCTAATTGGCACTTCCCTTGTTTCAGTGTTCATTAACCTGGGCCTCTTTGAAGAACTACAATCAGGCCAATCAGTCGTACAGAAACTATCAATGACAAATTCACGCTCTTCGATTTGTAACTCCTCTGTCTCATTTACAAGAAAAGAGTCGCAGGTAGACAAAGTATACTCCTCTGTGTCTCCCGAGAAAATCACCGGTGGATCCAAAGCTGTTAACGATGGAGCTATTATTTCTGTGAGCACTTGCTCAGATGTCGAATTTCCTTTGCAGTTCTCATCGGTTTGAGCAAGTTGATTTTGGCAGTTGGTGAGAGCTGAGTTTACAGGTCTGTGTCGTGGTTGTACTTTCGATATAATAACTTTGGCTTCGACAGCTCTCACAGTTATCACTAAATCGGAATTACATTGAACCTTTGATAAGGCAATGTGCCATTGGTCATTCGTGAACGATTCTGTGAAATCGCCATAACATTGGCCATCTTTTCTTTTGCTGTATCCGACTGACAAAATACAACTTTTTATTCCAAGTTGGGATTGGCGCAGTTCTAAACCCTCTTTCCACAGCCTATTTTTAAAATGTGAAATATTTTTGTCACTTTCAGAAAGGGCGACGTCGTTTGGACCGCAATTGGTTGGGTTTCGGCCGCAAACAAACAAAACACTTAAATTAAAATAAATTAATAATTACATTGGATAAAACTTATTTTCTCCCTTCTCCCTTTTTATGCTGGCTCTCCCTTCTCCCTATATTTTTTCGTTGTTTCTCCCTTCTCGTCGTCTTTTTTTAGCCGTTTCTCCCTCCTCCCTGATCCGTTCCTCTCTATTAGTCTAGTACCGTTAAACGCCATTTTTAGAGCGATTTCACTCATTTAATTTATTGCACTCACTCGCACTTGCACTCTCCCAGTATTAGTTCACACTAGTTGGGAGTAAGTTCTAAGTTCTAAATTATGCTCGGTTTTTCCAGATTATGCTACGTATTGTCTCAATTATGTTAACCGTGTTTATAAGGGAAACGGCAAAACAGGACGCAAACCTTATTCTAGCATGTCGGGTTTTAATTACCAAACAGAAATACAAACTGATTCAGCTCAATCTCAGACATTACGATATTCAAGACACTCATCTAGAGATTTGGAATCCATACGTCAGTATAATCATGCCGCCACTCGACTGACTTGAAATACTCGAAGACGAAGACGCCATCTTGATTTGGGAGCGTTCCACACAGAGCCTGGAGCTTAGTTACATTACACTTCCGGTCACGCCCAGACTTCTTCGATTTGAAGCACAGAGGCCAGTGAGACAATGAGCCTTGTTGGGGCCTTGCCTCGCTAGAATAGTGTCATATAAGATTGTTTAGAGCACGATAAATGAATACAAAATAAATAAATAATGAAATGAAATTACTTTTTTCACTATTATAAATTTGGATATTTTCGACAGTGTGTGTCTTTTTGGAAGACAAAAAGGTAGAAAAGAAAATGGTCGAATTTCGGGTAGGTACTTCGTTTAACGTACATGTAGTATTGGGGGAAGTCACTAAATAACATAAATATAATGCTTCTTTAATGGTCCTGTGGACTAATACAAACACTACCCCTGCATTTAAAAACCCCTAACCGTCGACAACGGGTTCAATACTATATGTGTACGCTACACGAAGTACGTAGGAAATTTCGTCGTAGTGGCACTTTAACAATTCTTGGAACAAACAGGTTGAAAAAACTGTGGTTTGGATTATAATCTAGTTAATCACAGGCAATACATTTCTAGACATAGCTTTCTTTTTGTTCTTAGATTTTACCAGTATTTTTTTCAGGTTAATTGAGCAGCGAACAGTGTAATTACACGGGTGACAGAATATGTCGTCTTAAAATTGCTTTATATCACACTTGACACGGTTTTCTTTGTTCTTCATAGGGGTGAAACTCTGGTATAAACCCGTTGAACAATAGACTAATTAAATAACAAATCTGAGGTTTATAACTGTTGCAGTGAGGTTTATAACTCAGTTTTAAACCTCCTTCTATTTGAGAAAACCTCGCCAAATGTGATATAAATCACTTTCATACCTCGAACCTTCGGTTCTAATCCCTAAACATCCCTCGGGGCCTACCGACGGCCCTCGGTATGTTTAGGGCTTAGAACCTCGGTTCTCGGTATGAAACTCTTACCAATGACCAATGACTAATGTGCCATTGGTCATTCGTGAACGATTCTGTGAAATCGCCATAACATTGGCCATCTTTTCTTTTGCTGTATCCGACTGACAAAATACAACTTTTTATTCCAAGTTGGGATTGGCGCAGTTCTAAACCCTCTTTCCACAGCCTATTTTTAAAATGTGAAATATTTTTGTCACTTTCAGAAAGGGCGACGTCGTTTGGACCGCAATTGGTTGGGTTTCGGCCGCAAACAAACAAAACACTTAAATTAAAATAAATTAATAATTACATTGGATAAAACTTATTTTCTCCCTTCTCCCTTTTTATGCTGGCTCTCCCTTCTCCCTATATTTTTTCGTTGTTTCTCCCTTCTCGTCGTCTTTTTTTAGCCGTTTCTCCCTCCTCCCTGATCCGTTCCTCTCTATTAGTCTAGTACCGTTAAACGCCATTTTTAGAGCGATTTCACTCATTTAATTTATTGCACTCACTCGCACTTGCACTCTCCCAGTATTAGTTCACACTAGTTGGGAGTAAGTTCTAAGTTCTAAATTATGCTCGGTTTTTCCAGATTATGCTACGTATTGTCTCAATTATGTTAACCGTGTTTATAAGGGAAACGGCAAAACAGGACGCAAACCTTATTCTAGCATGTCGGGTTTTAATTACCAAACAGAAATACAAACTGATTCAGCTCAATCTCAGACATTACGATATTCAAGACACTCATCTAGAGATTTGGAATCCATACGTCAGTATAATCATGCCGCCACTCGACTGACTTGAAATACTCGAAGACGAAGACGCCATCTTGATTTGGGAGCGTTCCACACAGAGCCTGGAGCTTAGTTACATTACACTTCCGGTCACGCCCAGACTTCTTCGATTTGAAGCACAGAGGCCAGTGAGACAATGAGCCTTGTTGGGGCCTTGCCTCGCTAGAATAGTGTCATATAAGATTGTTTAGAGCACGATAAATGAATACAAAATAAATAAATAATGAAATGAAATTACTTTTTTCACTATTATAAATTTGGATATTTTCGACAGTGTGTGTCTTTTTGGAAGACAAAAAGGTAGAAAAGAAAATGGTCGAATTTCGGGTAGGTACTTCGTTTAACGTACATGTAGTATTGGGGGAAGTCACTAAATAACATAAATATAATGCTTCTTTAATGGTCCTGTGGACTAATACAAACACTACCCCTGCATTTAAAAACCCCTAACCGTCGACAACGGGTTCAATACTATATGTGTACGCTACACGAAGTACGTAGGAAATTTCGTCGTAGTGGCACTTTAACAATTCTTGGAACAAACAGGTTGAAAAAACTGTGGTTTGGATTATAATCTAGTTAATCACAGGCAATACATTTCTAGACATAGCTTTCTTTTTGTTCTTAGATTTTACCAGTATTTTTTTCAGGTTAATTGAGCAGCGAACAGTGTAATTACACGGGTGACAGAATATGTCGTCTTAAAATTGCTTTATATCACACTTGACACGGTTTTCTTTGTTCTTCATAGGGGTGAAACTCTGGTATAAACCCGTTGAACAATAGACTAATTAAATAACAAATCTGAGGTTTATAACTGTTGCAGTGAGGTTTATAACTCAGTTTTAAACCTCCTTCTATTTGAGAAAACCTCGCCAAATGTGATATAAATCACTTTCATACCTCGAACCTTCGGTTCTAATCCCTAAACAT
Organism: Actinernus sp. WN-2022; assembly: GCA_030867875.1. Taxonomy (NCBI): domain Eukaryota; kingdom Metazoa; phylum Cnidaria; class Anthozoa; order Actiniaria; family Actinernidae; genus Actinernus; species Actinernus sp. WN-2022. The sequence continues at coordinate 15,273,296 of JAOWCC010001751.1, forward strand.
CCCTCGGGGCCTACCGACGGCCCTCGGTATGTTTAGGGCTTAGAACCTCGGTTCTCGGTATGAAACTCTTACCAATGACCAATGACTAATGTGCCATTGGTCATTCGTGAACGATTCTGTGAAATCGCCATAACATTGGCCATCTTTTCTTTTGCTGTATCCGACTGACAAAATACAACTTTTTATTCCAAGTTGGGATTGGCGCAGTTCTAAACCCTCTTTCCACAGCCTATTTTTAAAATGTGAAATATTTTTGTCACTTTCAGAAAGGGCGACGTCGTTTGGACCGCAATTGGTTGGGTTTCGGCCGCAAACAAACAAAACACTTAAATTAAAATAAATTAATAATTACATTGGATAAAACTTATTTTCTCCCTTCTCCCTTTTTATGCTGGCTCTCCCTTCTCCCTATATTTTTTCGTTGTTTCTCCCTTCTCGTCGTCTTTTTTTAGCCGTTTCTCCCTCCTCCCTGATCCGTTCCTCTCTATTAGTCTAGTACCGTTTAACGCCATTTTTAGAGCGATTTCACTCATTTAATTTATTGCACTCACTCGCACTTGCACTCTCCCAGTATTAGTTCACACTAGTTGGGAGTAAGTTCTAAGTTCTAAATTATGCTCGGTTTTTCCAGATTATGCTACGTATTGTCTCAATTATGTTAACCGTGTTTCTAAGGGAAACGGCAAAACAGGACGCAAACCTTATTCTAGCATGTCGGGTTTTAATTACCAAACAGAAATACAAACTGATTCAGCTCAATCTCAGACATTACGATATTCAAGACACTCATCTAGAGATTTGGAATCCATACGTCAGTATAATCATGCCGCCACTCGACTGACTTGAAATACTCGAAGACGAAGACGCCATCTTGATTTGGGAGCGTTCCACACAGAGCCTGGAGCTTAGTTACATTACACTTCCGGTCACGCCCAGACTTCTTCGATTTGAAGCACAGAGGCCAGTGAGACAATGAGCCTTGTTGGGGCCTTGCCTCGCTAGAATAGTGTCATATAAGATTGTTTAGAGCACGATAAATGAATACAAAATAAATAAATAATGAAATGAAATTACTTTTTTCACTATTATAAATTTGGATATTTTCGACAGTGTGTGTCTTTTTGGAAGACAAAAAGGTAGAAAAGAAAATGGTCGAATTTCGGGTAGGTACTTCGTTTAACGTACATGTAGTATTGGGGGAAGTCACTAAATAACATAAATATAATGCTTCTTTAATGGTCCTGTGGACTAATACAAACACTACCCCTGCATTTAAAAACCCCTAACCGTCGACAACGGGTTCAATACTATATGTGTACGTTACACGAAGTACGTAGGAAATTTCGTCGTAGTGGCACTTTAACAATTCTTGGAACAAACAGGTTGAAAAAACTGTGGTTTGGATTATAATCTAGTTAATCACAGGCAATACATTTCTAGACATAGCTTTCTTTTTGTTCTTAGATTTTACCAGTATTTTTTTCAGGTTAATTGAGCAGCGAACAGTGTAATTACACGGGTGACAGAATATGTCGTCTTAAAATTGCTTTATATCACACTTGACACGGTTTTCTTTGTTCTTCATAGGGGTGAAACTCTGGTATAAACCCGTTGAACAATAGACTAATTAAATAACAAATCTGAGGTTTATAACTGTTGCAGTGAGGTTTATAACTCAGTTTTAAACCTCCTTCTATTTGAGAAAACCTCGCCAAATGTTATATAAATCACTTTCATACCTCGAACCTTCGGTTCTAATCCCTAAACATCCCTCGGGGCCTACCGACGGCCCTCGGTATGTTTAGGGCTTAGAACCTCGGTTCTCGGTATGAAACTCTTACTTTTTTCTCTCGAAATAAATGGCCTGAATACAATACAGCGCCTTTTCCATCTTAACGGACCGAAAAGCGTCAGGAAAACAGGGCAATAGTAGAATTCAAGGGAAAACATGACGGAAAATACAGTGTTTGTATTAGAATCTGGGGTCTAATATTTTGCTCAAAGTTCTATTTTTGAAACATTAAGTCGAATCCGAAAACTAAAGAAGTGCGATAAAAGGGAACCTTGCAATCCGGTTCAACGTTTTCGAGACGTTCCCTTGTAATCTGTTGTCGGAATAAACTGTGCGTTTAAACCTGTCTACGACCAACAGGGGGAGTCATAGTAATGTTTCACACACTCTTTTGATGACCTCCACGAAATTGAATTGAAACATTTGCCAACTCACGTTTAACCTCAATATTACGAAGATACGAAGTACGATTGCTAAATGAACATACAAAAATAATTAAACCCTTATACGCTCATACTCATGAATAATTAATGAGTTCAACAGCCAATCCGGTCATCCCATTTCGGTCAGATGCATGTACCTTGATACAGGATGAACCAGTGCCACATGAATATATTAAATCGCTACTAGCTTGCGAAATATCTAAACAATGTGTACTTGCGGCACCAACATCTGACTCCCCTATGAGTGATTTTACTCTAACAAATCTTATACTTCTAATAATAATGTCAATAATACTTAATGTTCAAATCACAGCTGATTAGTTATTAATCTGGAAAGTAGTTATTTTTCAAATTCATGAATAATTCATGAAGCAAAAACAAAGGAAATTAATAAAACATCAGTGTCTGTATATCTGATACAACACTAGTGACAGACAGACACTGATGTTTTAATCATCAGTCCTGTACCCACCAAAAACCATGCTAGTGTCTGTTAGGGCGAGGTCTCACAACCGATCACGGACTTCCCCTATCTGAGCTCTTGTGTAAAGTGTGAAGGAAAATTATACTCCTTAATGCACAGAGACCAGTTTGATCAATGTGGGACATGTTTTTGTGCACACTGTGCATAACCGTTAGTACACTACAGAGCTGAACTCTCTTTTTTACGTTTTCCATCAAAATTTCATATATTTTTTTAATTTTTATATAGTTTCATTTAATAAGTAGTTTACAACATGAGCAGGAGTGTTGTCTCGCCTCCGGCTCGCGATTGTATAGGCTGATACAACACTCCGGTTAATGTTGTAAACACTACATTAAACAATACACTTCATATTCAATGTGAATATGAATCAAATCAATCAATCAAGTTTATTAGCATTCCCATGTGTACGTAAATGGTATTGTCAAGAAAGAAGAACACATTACAATATTGGAATAAGATCAGATAAATTATACAGACACTGTATGTAAAGTTAATTGTCAAATCAAATCAAATCATAATAATAATAATAATAATAACAACAATAATAATTAACAATTATTCACCGAAGTGGAGGTGAATAATTGTTTTATTATATACCACACATCAGGTGAATAGCCAGCGCCAAATAATTATTTTATTTTCCGTCAAATGGACAAAAACTCACGTGATGATGATCGCTGCTTTGCTCGGAGGTGAATATGAAATAATATTCACTGTTTGAGTAGTCAATTGGTGTGGTATATACTAACAATATTGAACAAATAAAGAAGCCTTAGCCATGTTTTATACTATCATAAAACACGATGGGCATTTGAGAACATGAGAGAAATGTTAAAGCACAAGCCAAAGGCGCGTGCTTTCAACATTTCTTGAGTCTTCTCAAATGACTAGTGTTTTATGATAGTATAAAACATGGATTTAAGGCTTCTTTATCTGTTTTATAATATAGATTTACGTGCGCATGGAAAGGAAACCGCCAGTTGAAAACAATAAAACACGGCAAACCATGTTATATACTCTGATAAAACATGGCTTTTTAGCCAATCAGAGCACGCGTATACTATCGTATCTATATTATAAATACTTATATAGCGCTCTTTTCCAAAGTTCAAAGACGCTTTACAAATGATATGAAAATGTCTAAAACAAAAATGACTAAAAACGACTAAAACAAAAACAAAAAAGCGCATGCAGTTATAAACTCAAACAAATTATACGACATAAAATTGACGAAATAAATACGTTTTAAAGTGCCCCTACGATCAAATTTTGACATATCAATGCTTTTGCATATTCATAAAGTATAGTTCATATATTATTACCAGTTCAAATTGTTTTTCGATACAACGACAGGAAGTCTTATTTTTTTAGCTCCGAATATTGAATCTACACGTCCGCCATTACTGGAAGCCGTGCCCTTTGTTCAGCTTTAAACAAAGGTTTATTCACCGGAAATGATGTCATACACTTAACGCTCGCCTGCAGAACACAACGCCTGGAGGCATATTCCTACTAAAAACGTCTTCACGTACATAACAAGAAAGTTAAATTTATCTTTGCGAGGTTGGCTACTTTTTTATGCACGCTATTTCGCGCCACGAGGTTGTCGTGTTAAGTGTATGACATCACTTCCGGTGAATAAACCTTTGTTTAAAGCTGAACAAAGGGTACGGCTTCAAGCAATGGCGGACGGGATTTTACCGGTAAACTCTCCTAAAATTTGTGGTTTAAGATGCCCATTTGGGAATATTTTTTACTATTTCGGATATTTCTAATACTGATTGACCTATAGACACTGAAAAAGTGGCAAATCGAAATGGTAAATTTTCGTCGTAGTGGCACTTTAAGACTAGATTTAAAAGCGTTCAGTGTACACAATAGTCTGATAGTCTGGGAGAGCGTTCCACAGCCTTGGCACTATCACAGGGAAAGCTCTATCGCCACAGGTCTTGGTTCTACACATTGGAACCTTTAGCAAACATTTACAACTAGAACGTAGGGATCTAATTGGTGCATATTTCTGTAACAAGTTGGCTAAGTAAATCGGTGCCAACCCGTTAAGTGCCTTAAAAGTAAGTAATGTGATCTTGAAAGTAATGCGCTGAGTTACAGGAAGGCGTTACAGATGTTTCTGATTTTTTTAAAGTAAATAATATACACCTATTTCAAAAACATTGATCCTACTGAACAACAAACATTGACCAATAGGATTAGTGAAAGCAATAAATCCGTAAAGCAGTTCCTAGAATCATGAGCTGTGAAATATTTTGTTTTCATATTTCTTTGTATCTAATAGCCTATAAGATTGTGTTTTACAGGTTTATTGCAATCACTCTAATTAAGAACAGTGAGCCTGGTGCACGCTTGTAAAACTGATAAATGCAAGCACAAGGAAATAGAATAGTTGCTAATGATTCTGCATATCATCGGATGCTGGCATGACAGAGCGTGGCGTTTTATAACAACAACTCAAATTTTGGATTTGAAAATCATTCTTCAATGTTTGTACATGTATGTAGTTCATTGTTCAATGGGATCAACGGTTTTTTGAGGTATGTATAATGTCGCCTGTGTTCGCATATGCGTACCTATTTCTCCCTTTTGAATCACGGGTAAGTTTATGAGAGCAAATAGAATATTCCAATTTAACATGCAACACGTAAACATTATTTGTTAGCACACCAAGACCTAATTATGAGCATAAAAGAGCAAAACGGCGATAAATATTCAATTGATATTAGGTGGGTTCACACTAATCCACTAAGTCTGAGTGTCTTGACATGACTCAATTGCAAGTTGACTTCGAAGAAAATTCAGGTGTGAACCGCTAAAGTCAGAAATGCCGATTTTTGGCTTAGTCGCTCTTAGACGCCAGCAAACTTTTTCAAACTTTTTCGGACATGGAGTTATGAACTCGGGTTCACAAGATTTACGCATAATAAGATTTATCACTCTGCGAACTGCCTCACTGCTGCGTGATTGTAAATATCTACATTTGTAGACCAATACGACTTCTCTTTGAAATAGTTTGTTAATAGTGGCGCACTTGTAGAGCCTTATTTCTGAGACAATTCGTATATTTGCACCTGCACTCACTTCAAATCGTTTTCCTTTCTTAGGGCAAAATAATGTATCATTCTCTCATTTAGTTGCATGGTGTGCAGCGATTTGACACCACCGGCTTTTTTCTTTTGTGAATTCGAAGATGGACGTCAAGCTGAGATTTCCTTTGAAATACCTTCCCACACTGGATACAATTGTATGGTCTTTCTACTGTGTGAGTTCGAAGATGATTGGTAAGATGGGTTCTAGTTTTAAATGCCTTGACACACTGTATACACTTGAACAATCTTTCTTCTCTGTGAGATCGAAGGGAAACATCACTGCTAGTTCTAAATGTTACACTTGTACGGCCTTTCTCCTGTGTTAAGTCGAAGATGATCGAGAAGTTGATGTTTCCTTTTAAATATCTTGTCACATTGGGTACACTTGAACGGCCTTTCGCCTGTGTGAATACGAAGATGAATGGAAAGAGAATTTCTAGTTTTAAATGCCTTACAACACTGGGTACACTTGAACGGCCTCTCGTCTGTGTGAATTCGAAGATCAAGGGAAAGATGATTTTTAGTTTTATATGCCTTGTGACACTGCATACATTTGAACAACCTTTCTTCTGTGTGAGATCGAAGATGAACGGAAAGATTACTGCTAGTTCTAAATGCTTTATCGCACTGGGTACACCTGTGTGGCCTTTCTTCTGTGTGAATTCGAAGATGACCGAGAAGATGATGTTTCCTTTTAAATGCCTTGTTACACTGGGAACACTTGTACCGCCTTTCGTCTGTATGAATTCGAAGATGAACGGAAAGATCACTGCTAGTTCTAAATGCCTTAGAACACTGGGTACACCTGTACGGCCTTTCACCTGTGTGAATTCGACGATGTTTGAGAAGATGCTGTTTCATTTTAAATGCCTTGTTACACTGGCAACACTTGTACCGCCTTTCGTCTGTGTGAATTCGAAGGTGAACGGAAAGATAACGGCTACTTCTAAATGTCTTGTTACACTGCATACACTTGAACGGCCTTTCTCCTGTGTGAGTTCGAAAATGGACAGCTAAATAACTGCGAAATTTGAAGGTTTTTTCACACTGGGTACACTTAAAATGCCCTTTACCTGTAGAGATAGATTGTTCTTGGTTTGGAATAGCGCTAGTGCAACAAAGTTCTTCAACTTGACCAAGAGCATTTTCAGGATCTGTGACTGAGCTATTAAGCATGTCTTGCCTGTTACCATCATTGTTCAGCTTCTCACATTCTTCACGTTCGAAACCAACTTCCTTAGCAGGGTTCACATGAAATTCGTAAGGAAGAGTATTTACCTTTATTATATCATACACACTTTCGGCTATTTCTCCAAGACAAAGTTCATTTGTAGACTTTTCCTTTCCCACTGTTCCACCAGATGTCACACCACTTACAGAAGGAATGATTTCTACATCATCAGTATCATGGTGGCCATCAAGTAACTCGTTATTTAGCTCACGTTCATTGACATGATTTGCTACTGGAGCCTCGTAGTTTATACTACCAGAGATTTGAGGCACTGCCTCTGATATTTCTTTTTTAATATGTACTTGTTGTCCATCTACAAGTCCTTTATTCACTATTTGTCTTGAATTTTCTCTATTTGCATTCGCATTGTGCGATATTGGACGTTTTTCTTGATCAGGCTTCATTTGTAGTTTATGAACTTCGCAAATATCAAGGAAGCCATCATTTCCTCCTTTCGACACTGAACTGACCTTAACCGATACATCACGACAAAAATTCTCTTCATTGCAGACAGACAGTGCACGATTAAACAATTCTCGCAGCACTCTACTATCAGATACACCATTTATAACAGTTTCCGTTCCAGTGCTGTTGTATGTCTTGGAAACATTGGCTCTTTGGCTGCCAATGATTGTAGTATTTATACCAGCGACCTCTTTAACAGCCGTGGCATCTTCTGTTTGCGTACCAATACTGCGTACACACATCCCTTCTTTATTGTGTTGATGAGGTGGTGGATCACGTGCTTCAGTTTCGGAACTGTTACTCGCGGTGTACTAGAAATAGATAAATAAAACACCTTTAGTGCTGGTATATTTGGTACAAAATGACGCGGTAATGTAGAACTAGAGTTCTGTGCACTTTTTATCGTGCCTGCACAGAAAAGCATTTCTTGGACCAGTTCAGACTTTTCTTAACCGCCACGAAAAACAAACCCATGTGGGTACATTGTAGTATGTACCGGAAATTTGAAAATTAATATATTGTGTATCACGATAGCTCGTGCTATCGATAACGGGAATTCCTCCAGCGCTTTTATTTTGGTACTGAATTTACCATCTATTTCAGATGGCTCTCTGTCCTAGTTTACATATTTCTTGTAGACTTTTTGGTATTCATTGGGAGTCCATTTTGCACTGATTTTCTAGTATTTCTTCTCTGTGGTTTTGAGTCAGTAAGTTTCGAATCAGCGAGGAAGACAAAACCTCTGGTCTCGGGTGGTAGCGAATATCACTCATGTTTGAATCTGACCCTCGCGCCCTGAGAAATTATTAAATAGCTCGAAAAGATGTGTGATTGGCGAGCTTTATTGTATACGGAGGGAAGGGTAATTTTGTCTAGAGTGGGCTAAGTGACAGTTGTAAATAATAGAACTAGTCAGCTTGCCTGTTTGTTGTCCAATTTCAGACCACCTGACTTTTCCCTTGAGTAATGCTTTCTTGTTTTTCTGTATCCCATTGATAGCCTTGGTTGACTCAAATTAGAGACATGAACAAACATAGTACTGGCAAACAGCGACGAGTTTGACGGTACGGGGAAAACAGTCAATGAAACAGAAACTCATGGCTCAGTACAGTTCTCTTAATTGTGTTTGCAAGCCTGCTTCACAACGAAAAATAGAAGAATATGAATCTGCAAAGTCTATTGAGGCAAGTCTTTGCTCTTGTAAACATCACACATGCATTTGCCCTTCTATCTTCCCCTAACTCAAGACATTTTCTTGGCAGTTCCTTTACTCAGACACCTCGCACTTAAAGAAACTATGACTAACTCCCACGTGGTGTATTTTCTGTAATTGGTCCATTGATGAATTATTCGAATTAAAAGTTAGACAATCGTCTCGGACATGAACTTATGTACGGCGAAATCCAAAGAAGAAAATAATAGAAAACCTCTGGAACCAGGGTAATTTTGCACCTGTAATATTTTCTAATCATGAAAATAAAAATAGAATGAAAATAAAAATGGAATGAAGTTGTACAATTTCTTTTCAAAATTGGGGATATCAACTCGAAAATGTGGGACATTTAACAATCAAGCGGTAAATATCCACCACTATTCACCGACACTGAGGTGAATAATTGTTTTAGTATACCACACAGGTGAACAGCTAGCATCAAATAGTTATTTTATTTTCTGTCAAATGGACAAAAACTCACGAGGTGATTGCTACTTCGCTCGGAGGTGAATAGCAAAGGATATCCCATGTTTGAGTAGCCAATCAGAGCGTGCGAAAAGCATTATTCACTGGTGTGGAATATTGTAACTAACAATTATCCTGCAACATCGTTCAGAATATCGCCATATAGTTATCTGATGAGGGTCTAAGGCCCGAATTGTCTAAAGTCAGGCAATATTCGCAAGATCGAGCAGGGCAATTGTTTTATTATTCGACACATCAGTAACAAAACACAGTTTTTTACCAAATCACTCGCAAAGGGCATTGTTTAATTTCATAAAACGATTTGGCGGGAGT